>JBAIZL010000001.1:32705000-32997500 GCA_036971475.1 Prosapia bicincta
AAAAAATTTGATCCAACACAATATTTTATTAGACCCTATAATAATTTCAATTGACAACTGATACAAATTATCCCCAAAACCACTTAATTTTCTTGCTGTAAGCTTAGAATCGCAAATAGTATCTACATTGAATTACATTCATCGTGTAAAGTGTGGGCTGAGAGAGCTTTCTTAGTGAATTTCACTTTATTATACAATGTTTGGTTCTGCGCAACTACCGAAGCTGAAAGCCGCCGCTAACTAGAGCAAATAAATAGCCACAGGCTTCAGAAGTCACTACCTTTACAATCATAATAAATAGTTATGAATCTGGTGTTGAAATACATAAGGCAAATTAATTCCTATACATACTGCTCCATGCAGTCTGAAAGCTTATTTCAGGTTTGGTAATTTAAACTTCTCTAATTAAATTAAAATATCCTTACAGTATCATGTTCTTCAGTGTACCCAGGAAGTGTATATATCAATTTCCTTGGAAACTGTGTACAGTTGTGTGTGTGTGTGTGTGTGTTTGTGTGTGTGTGTGTGTGTGTGTGTGTGTGTGTGTGTATGTGTGTGTGTGTGTGTGTGTGTGTGTGTGTGTGTGTGTTTTAAGTGTGATATTTTGTGTGTGCGACAGGGAGAGAGAGAGAAGGGGGCTAGAGATTATGAATAAAAGACTTTAAGAGTATTCTGAAGTAATGAAGAATCTAATTCAGGCAAAAAGTGCACAAATGTCCTGAACCGTAACGAAAAAAGTTTTTTTTTCAATTTCGTTCCATTATTTTGAAAAAATATTTTTTCCAAAACAATGAACCTTGTTAATTTAATATTTAAATTATGTTTTAATAGAAACTTATTTATTATTTAAATGTATTTTACTTCAGTAATATTTTTTCGTAAGTGTTTTTCGTTTGTCAAATCGATTTTAAGTTACAGATATTTCTACCCAAGATGAGTGTCTGTTATAGGATCTAGTCATGTTGATTTTTGTAAAACAAAATATGTAAAATGTTTATTCAAATATATTACGAATCTAAACGAAATCGCTTACCTCTGCTTTTAGGATTTATACATAATATCAATAACTGTACACAGTGTTTTACCTCGAATTGACGATATTTCAGGGTTAAAGATTGGAAATTATCGTTCTAATTTTTAATTCAATTAATAGGGAAGGTAATAGCAAAGATTTGACAATATTTTCAACAAAATAACGAAATAACTTGAATGTGTCATCAAGTACATTTCTCACAACCTGTTGTTTGGGAGGCCTACTTTAGATCTCCTCTCTCTCTCAGAGAACAGAAAGATTTATTTTCAATTTTTGTTTAGTATGAAAAAACGTTGAAAATCATTTGAGGTTTTATTTCTTGCCATACTTCCAAGGAAAAACATTATTAACTATTGGAGTTTCCATGAATTGTATTCATTATCCCAGGTAAAGAATAGAGTTGGGCTAGGCAACCTCTTTAATGTTCTGTTTTACTCAAGATAAGCGATAGGGTTCAGCAGCTGTTAGAATATCGCCTGTTCCTTCCGGAAAGGGAACTTACTGAGATGGTGAGACTTCTATGAAATTTATTCATCCTTCCAAATAAGCGAGAGTTTTCATCTCCCAATAGAACTTTATTTATTCTTTAGTGCGTAAGGATGTGTTGAGCTGTTGAGTTTTCAATAAAAGTAAAGAATACAATTTCATTTATCATCCCAGATAAGTGACATGTGTTGAGCTAGGCAACCTCTCTAAATGCAAGTTTTTATTCCAGTTTAGGGGAAATGTTCAGCTAATGAGTAACTCATTTGCCCCTCCCGGAACTTGAAACTGTTGAGCTGATGAGATTTCTATGAATTGTATTCATCCTTCCAGATAAGAGAGTATAATCTTACAATAGAGTGTTATCGCCTTTTTATTTATCCTTTTAAGTAAAAGAATGTAGATTTCCAATTTTCCAAATTATTTTAATAATTTCCTGGTTAAAAGAGTGTATTGAGCTACTGAGCAATCCATGAAAAGTATTTAATTCTTCCAGAAAGGTAACGTATTGAGTTGCTGAATAGCCTAAGTATTGCATTCGCCGTAACAACTTGAGTCAGGCGGAACGGATTTCTAATCAAATTTTACAATCATGTTTACTTTAATAGCGTGTACAAAGTCGAGAAGCGGCGTTTGGAATTTCAACAACGTTACGTTGTGGCTACTGATATGGTGTCCATGATACTGTGGTTGTTTTAAATGCTGAGGTCTTCACTTACATGAACTAAGGCTACAGCAAGTTTTCCTGGTAAATCTATAATTAAGATTTTCTCCACAGCTTGACTGGAGACAACCAAGCTTTTTATTTAGAGTATTTTAATTACCTGCCATTCCCGGCTTCATCACACTCCCCGTTGACGCGTTTCGGAGGACCTCCATCTGTTATAAAAAGAGTTCATAAAACGTTCTGACAGATGGAGGTCTTCCAAAACGCGTCAACGGGGAGTGTGATAATGCTGGGTATGGCAGGTATTTATGACTCTAAATAAGAATATATTTCCCATCGGAAAGGTAGAAAATTATCAAAGTATCAAGCTTTTTTGTGGTGTTTTTGACAAACTCTTTTAAACACTCAACGACAGTGGTTATTATGCACATGTTATGACGATGGCAATTTTAGTGCTTGGAAGATCCTAGTGTTGATTCCTAGCTCATGCAACGCCCTGCTCTAGAAGTAGAGAAATTATTTCTGGGTAAGTGACTGGGTGTCAGAAGATTTTTACGAGGAGAATAAAGCTCGGAAAACCCTACCCAGAGTATTTCTTTGGTGCCTTTATGGATGTAATTTTTACTAATATCTGGCACTCCACCTACATTCTAAGCTGATTTGTAATAAGTGACTATCGACAGGCAAACTGAGTGATGCTAGCGTTAGGGTAATACATTGTAGGGAAAGTTGTGAGAACATTTTCTGAAGCTTGATTAGCTAACGAAGAAGTATGAAGAACTATTCTATCACTAGTCATCTTATTAAATATTCCTCTAAAAATAAAATCAGACTATGAGCAGAAATGTATGGACCTGAGGTGTTTTCCATTCTGGTGAGTAGAAACAAACCAAATATAAAAAGTTATTTTATAGTTGTAATTTCTCTCAACTTCAAGTACTTTTAAATTATAATTTAAAATAATTGTATAATATTAATCCATTTTAAAAATAATACCATTTGAGTTGAAGATGTGAACATGAATTTGTAAAATATAATAAAGGCTGTCATTTAAAACCTTAGTTTTGGCACTACTTCGTATGAAACCAAAAAGGAAATCAAACAGCTTGTTAAAGGTTAATACTACACCTGAGTCATCTGACCATGACTTGCAGATCTTTGACTCGCCACATATTCATGTACAGAAGGAAACACGTAACAATGAGGCATTTTTTTAATATCACTTTTTTATAGCTTAGAGTGTGTGTCTGTTTAATAAACTTGAAAACGACGCCATCTTTTTTAAATAATGATATATTCAACTGAAATAAACAATTTTTTTTCTGAATAAGCTAGATTTCCGGTAATATTGAACACGCGACACATTAAAGCACGCGGCTTAGCAATCGTTACTGCAGTAGTTTGCATTAAGTCGGTTTTCTATAACCTAGAATAGCTGAAAACAGAATTAATTCGATGTAATATTGTAGAACTTTTACTGTTGTTTTAGCTTTAGTTTAAGCTGAATAGACAACCACACAGTTCATTTATTTGTCAAGTGCCTGGTAAAATATATTATTCATCAGGGAAGTAATTCATAAAAGGACAGGCAAATATACCATTAAGATACTAGCGTGAGTTCTTAGGATTCAGGTATTCCTTTGGGGAGTAAAATTCTAAACAGAAACGTTTTCTTTAATGGATTTCCACTTACTTCATCTCTGGTTTTTCTCTTGATTTGTATATAGTAACAGTTGTTTGAATTTTGTAACAAAGAATCTTCTTCTGCGACTTTAGAAGTGTTTTTTTCTAAACATAATTTAATGAAAATAATTATGAATCTGTCCTTCCAGACATTTCCTTAGTGCGATAACTACAACTATCACTGCGCCACTACAACGGTGGTCTTTTTTGAAACTATCTGAATATGTTTATCCTCTTTTGCTTTCGTTCGTATTGAGTTGTAACGAAGAAGCCTAATATAGGTAGTATAAGTACCACGAGGTTAAGCAAATAGGTGACATCTATATAGCGTGTGACATGGAGAGTGTGACATCAGGTGACATCTATACAGCGTGTGACATGGAGACATCAGGTGACATCTTTACAGCGTGTGACATGGAGACATCAGGTGACATCTATACAGCGTGTGACATGGAGACATCAGGTGACAGTCACAGTGTGAAACAACTCAACCACAGTAGAAGAATTAAATTAATACAAACTTTCCAGACGAAAGGAGAATCTATCTTAGCCATTTCTAAATCCTCCGGGATGTTTTGAAGACCAACAGGCACTTTAAAAGCCAATTTGTACATTTCCAGACCATTCAAATTAACCGGTATATGCCCGAACTTTCTATTTAAGTCTTTTACAAGTCTGTTGTTTTTAAGTATATTGTATTATAGTGAAGTGAACAAAAAACCTACTAAACGTAATTTCATAAGAACAAAAAAAACCTACTAATTTTGCGAGTTACAAAGCGACAAGGCAAACCGATGAGTATTTAAAACTTGTGGTGAGATTTTAATAGAAAGTGCTTTAAAAGGGGAATTTAAAAAAGAAATAACTAAGAAGACAGTTTAATTCTTTCTTGAATTAAAGCAAACATGAGGATGCATCTGTCTAAGAAGCATGAAAAAGCCTTTAATGGTCATCATTTCTTTATTTATTTACGTTATGTCCCATTATTTCTTCTAACATTTACTGCTACATCAGACACACAAAAAGGGGATTACCAACAGAAATGTAACTTCAAATAAGTTTTAATAAATAAAGCCTATTAAGTTTACCTAATTAATAAATAGAGCTTAATTCATTAGCAACTTACTATATCACTTAAGTATAATTATACTGCAAAACTATATTTACTGTTACGTATCAGGATATAATTAATTTAAAGTGTTAGTAATGTTCAATACAGAAAGTGACGTAATCGAAAAGTCATAAGATTAGCTAATGTATGAAATAATGTTTTATCACAATAGTTTAGTAAACGTAAGATATTTTTGAATATACAGACTGTCGCAAAAGTCACTGTACAGTTCGTTAAATAAAATAAATAAAATTACACGAAGATGTAGTACAGTAGATTTAGCTCGTGATGTTGGTACTACAAAATGCCATAGAGTATGTAACAGTGTTCGAGAGAGACTTGAAAGATGTGTTAGTGAAGACGGAATACACTTTGAACATACAAAATAATTGTAAGTCGTAAATTGTAATTTTTTTAAAGAAAAAATTTAATCAGTTTTTGTGTACTGTAGTATGCAGTGACTTTTGCACCACTCTGTATATGAAAAATAGAGTTTGAACACGATTTTAATATAACCTCCAATTAAAATCTAAGGAAGACTAAAACAGCTTTTATCGTTGACCTATCATCATGTTTGGCGTTTTGGTAATGTTTGGCTTGTATAAGAGCTATAGGAACTGTATATAAAGTCGTGGAAATTGTTACGCATTCTCGTCAGAGTTCCTGAGTGATGGGTTACATTTCACTGATTCAGTCACATGTAATGTGTTTTTATACGCTAAGCTTGTTTTTAAATTACAAGTTAAACTTCGATAATATAACAAGGCGTGTACAATGCGTAACATTTCAGAGTAAATGCGTTTCCCTGGAATATTTTAATTTGTTACACATTCTGAATAAGATCTGAATTCCCTAAGTAATCGTTCCAGATGTAGAGCGTACAGGAAGACAGTCTTGTTGTAGATAAAAACAATTATGGAAAATTCCATTACTTAGCGACGACACATCTTAACATTTCCGGGAAAGCGCTTTGAGAGTTGCCGCCAATAAAGGATAACCGGCAAAGAAAAACCCATTTCTGTAAGTGAATCAGTTAAATAAATGAAATTTTTTTAATAATTTGTTTCCCAATTTTACTACATGTTTTAAGTTATTGATTATTGTTCCTGATATTTGTAGGATGGTACTGTTTTATAATTATTTAATTTGTCATCTTTGTTTAGGAAAGAAATGTAAACAGATTATACTGTGAAATTTTATTTTCTTCCTTTTTACAACTATGACAAAACATAGATTCAATTCCCCCTGTTATGTTATAGGCAGAGATATGATTTTTCAATCCAGCTTATATTTTAATCAAAATAATAATTTTATTGGGTTTTTATATTAAGTTCTCTCTTTTATTATACGTTCTTATTTCGTCTCTTAATTCGTTATACGTTTAGATACATTCTACAACGTTTAAAGACACATTCTAACATTAATCGTTTACAAGGAAATGGGCGATACTTTTCTGATAGGTTTTCATTTTAGTTCCTCTTAAAAAAGGGCTGACGAATGAAGTCGTCATTAGTATAGCAAATCAACTTCACTAAGTTCAACTTGCATCACTTTTCACTAATAAAACTAACACCACAATAAGTTGCCGTTTCACGTTAAACTCTCCTAGGTAACGTAGTAAATGTTAAAGGTGAAAAAGTAAACACACACATACCCCCCCCCCACACACACACATACACACACACACACACACACATACACACACACTTACACACACACACACACACACACACACACACACACACACACACACACACACACACACACACACACACACACACACACACACACACACACACACACACACACACACACACACACACACACACACACACACACATATATATATATATATATATATATATATATATATATATATATATATATATATATATATATATATATAAATATATATATATATATATATATATATATATATATATATATATATAGGTTTAGAGACAAGCTGAGAGAAGCAGACTTTTAATGCTTCAATAAATTCATAGAATTTGTCTATACTTTATTTATCTTGAAAATAGTCAGTCACATTAATTCACTCAAATTCCGACTTTAGTAGAAAATATGCTGTGCTAGCTGTAGTCTCAATGTTTTTTACAGAAATTAGGCTTTTTCCTATTTTTAACTATATATATATGTATCATCAAGAATGAATAATACAATAATTCATAAAATTTATGAATAATACATCAAATTATTGTATTATTCATTCCTGATGATGTTGGTACTGTTTATCAACGAAAAGCTTTGAATATAAATTAATAAATATTCTTGTAATTGAATAACCTATGTTGTTGTTATATATATATATATATATATATATGATATATTTTCACAAAAAGAATGTAGTGATGGGAAAACTGATATCAAGCTTTAGAACGTACTTCCGGAATAAACCTCCTTTAGGGTGTATTACGCCCAAATAACAGAGTGTAACGAGGGAAACTACCCTCCTCTAGACTCTAAAAGTCATCCGGAGCATTAAGCGACGCTGGTAAACTCAAAGCGGATACACATTCACACGCGCTGACAGGTCTACCTGCCACCAATAGTTTTACATGACTTACTACTGAGCCTTAAATAAAACTAAATTATGTTAAAATATTTGTAATTTATACTGATTTTGTTTATTTTACATATTATTCCTTCGACATAGAGACCAAGGACAACCTTCATGTCGATATTTAAAGAGTACTCATGTATAATTATTGAATGTTTTCTGTTTTATTATCTCTATCAGTGACATAATTATATCGTGTTTGGATTTTATTTCCAAGGAAGAATATGTAAAATTAAAATATGTCAGTAAAAATAAACTAAATGTTACAGTTCAAAGAATTTCAGTTTTTTAGACCAAGGCTTAGTAAGTGACTCATCGAAGGCAGTTATGGAGGAAAGCCACCGGGCCGTGTCAGCTCGAGAGTGTGTATGAGGGTCGCCTAGTCATCTAGGACGCTTCCTAGTCTGAATGCAGTAAACATAATATCAACTCTTCACTTCTTATGAGTATCAAAGTGATGGTACTTAGTTTCTCATTTAGACCAAATATGTATCTATAAAAATTAGATTTAATCAAACTTAATTCTAACGATTTTTCCCTATTGATCTACTATTTATGTTTTAAAAAAGCCATTTATAAATATTGATCTAAAAATGTTAAAAGTAAAGGTAATTTAACTTTATATAGACATTAATTGGAATTCATTTTTAACTTTTTAAAATTAAAAAGAAGATTGGACTAGTTAGACTAATAGACTAGTGACGTTGGTCTCTAGCAGAGAATTTGCAATTGAGCTGCATCTGTGTCAATTAATCACTCTGAGTGGTGAAGCAAGATAATTTAACAACTCTCGACTACTGACATCAGCGAGACAGTGGGAATAAAGGATCCCTTTGAGGAAGGAGTAGACTTGTAATTGGCACTCCCTAATCGGGAACTAACAATTATCCCAGACTACTGCGAAATAATCCCTACTCTGTGCAATGCTAAGATCAGATTCATAATTAGTCATCTTAAGACAGATAGAAAATATTTGTCAATCATGCCAGGCTGTCAGGTCTAATTAACTTCTACTGATGCTTAAAAAACCCTCATACAGTAGCAGTGTTATTATTACTAAAAGCAATTCTTGGTGAATTGGTTTCCAAATCTTTTCAATCCATGGTTCCCTTGACGTAAAATATATTTTCTGGCAGCGCTCCTACAGAAAATTTGTCAGTATTTTGATGGTAGTAAAGTTATAAGTAAATTTAAATTAATCAGTTATTTTTTTCTTACTATTGTACTTAATACAGTTCTCAGGGTATAATGAGATGGGTTTAAGTCCACCTAGGATCAAGTCCTGAGTCTGAGGATCCGGCAGTTAGGTAAATCTAACCGAGAATGGATAAAGGTCCCAATTGTATTACCTGAACTGAACTAATCAGATGGGGTATTGAGGTACGGGAACCTGGCCGTTCGGGAGGTTCTACTGGTCCCGAATAATCCTGGAAAGGTGGATAAGACGAGGAGTCTGGCTGGGGTTAGTCTCGTCCCAGTGGCAGACCGGTGACTAGGCTAGGCCTTATACCAAAGTCGTAAGACTCTTGTATACTGGTACCACATATCAAGGAACCAAGCTCGGGCCTGACTCTAATTACCTGGACTGCAGTCAGGAGTTTGAGTTGGATTCGTGGGGGTGGAGGTTTCATAAGCTCGACTGGAGATACTTTTACATGAAGGATCTTATCATTGTGTTCTTTGACAAGGAGGTAGATTCAGAATACTCTTTGTCACCACTCTTCCCTTTTCTCCATCTTCCTTACTCTTCTACACTACTCTTCCACAACACAATGCTGCATGTACTTAATACAATAAAAACCCGTACCGGTATATTTTTAGACATATTTTCTACACAATTTTCACACACACATTTTTGTAGAACTATTCTAAACTATAAACATTTCTAAATTAATCTAAAAGAAAGCTAAAGGTTTAAACTCTGTATAAGCTATATATCTTACTGATGTAAAGATATCTTACTGATGTATTTTAATGTTTTCATTGAAATTATTATGAGAAAATAAATTATTGAGATTTTGAGTTGTTGTTCGCTATTATTTCATCGTCTTCGCTCACAAGCTATGCTAAAATGTTTGGTATCGGATTTACAACGTTTTTGATGTGAAATCATTTTCTATTTTTAATATACCGCAATGTAGAACTGTGGCAGAACAATTACTTACGAAGAGGATCTAGCCTTCAATTTAAATGTTTGAAGTCTACAATACTTAGTAATTAAATATAATTGGAGGATTCAATAGAACGATGTTAGGATGGATAACTCTGATCTGTGGGACGGAAGATTAAAAATACGGTTAAAGGGGCAAAGTATAGAGAGCATAAAATGCTGGAAGAGAGTTCCCGATAGTACTTACACAATTCGATTACTCGAAGGTTTGCTGTTCTCATTGACATTGAGGAACATTACCAAATACATACTTATACGCAGCACACTGACCTATTCGCCATGTATTCTTGCTATTACGTGTATATCACTCCTTATGACTGGTAGCATATACTTAAGTTAAGCATCTCTGCCCACTCAAGCAATGTTTCTCCTCTTATTCCGTACAGGGGTTGTACATCTTTAGATATGTTCTGTCGTTTATAATTCAGTCCAAAACATTGGTAAGAGATAAGTCAAATTGATGGATTCCCTGAAGATATGAAAAAGCATTGTTACAGAAAAAGAATTAATGTAGAGAGAGAAGGGTTCAATAAAAACATTTTTTATTTCTCATTAGACACAAGACATATAAATTGTTTTAAACTTAATTTGTCGAAAAAATAGCTCAAATATTGTTCACCTCTATTAGCTTGTTCTTGTATCGTATTGTTTTACTTAAGTAGGATAAAAGTCACAACATTAAGCTATTTCTGATAAAAAATGTAAAAAAGCAATCATACTGAATAAAACAAACAACTAAGACAGTTAAATGGCCTAGATACAATCCCAAATATATAATACATTATTTCAACAAAACTCACATCCTGAATATCTTATTGTAAGGCCTTCATTACATTTCAAACAGAAAATTTTTAAATAAGCAATGTTAATAATATAAATAGAGGACTTTATATTGTTAATTTGACTGTCGCAAGAAATTCATGTTCTTATAAATAAAGTTAATCATATTACCATTTTTGTTATAAAATAATATGAAACGCAAACATTTCTTCAAAATTTGATTTAATAAAAATTTTTGTTTTCAAAATCTAATAATAATTAATATTGGTGTCTACACTCACAAGCTTGTTCATTATACAATAAAAAAACTGTTGATGCGTGAGTCAAAAATCATCTATTAAAAAAACTGGTAACGTTTCGACAGCTAGTTCACCATCTTCATCAGGTCTGAAATCGTTAATTGTACTTATAAGATTTATATAGAACATCATAAGCTTATTGTCTATCTCAATAAACCTATTTTAGATTTAAAAAAGATGGCGAAACGATACTAAATTTTTAATAAATGACTCTTAACTCACACATCAAGAGTTTGTAATAATGAACTAAAAAAAATTAATTTTTACTTCTTACAACTTTTATTTTATAATCATCAATGCAATTAAAAAAATGGTTAATTAAATTACAAATTTCCTAAAATTATGAACTTTGTATGTAAGTTTATGAATTAAATTACTAATTTCCTAAATCTCCAAACTTATTTTGTAAGCTTTAAATATAAATTGCACCTTAAGAAGAATCTGTTGCTTTGTAACACAAGTTTACGCGGGTGCAAGCGCGCGCGTGTGTGTGTAACCAAGGGGAAGAGAGAAAGAGACATTAGTAGTACTCTGCTCAACTTGACAATATGTCGAAAATACGTGTTAGTAATACGTTACGACATTTTGGTTATGGGATATCTTAAGCAATCACTATCATATTATTCAGCAGAGAACCAGTCAGTTACATTCTGTGTTACACAAAAATGTCCTCTCTTGCTCGAGTCCCCTTGTTAGTAAACTTTATTTTAACAGGGGCGCTGTGCCCTAAAACTTTTATAAAGTTTATTTTAATCTTTCATAGTCTACAGAACTATTTTAAATTAGCCAGTTTTCTAACAAATTTAATATAATTTCACACTTTTATAAAATAGTTAAAATATAATTTCAAGATAGTTTAAAATGAATTGACAGTAAACTGGAGCTGTTAAGAATATGCGTGTGCAGTAACCGTAAAAGTTTTTAGTGTCCGTAACATCCTTTTGGAAGCAATTTGGAAGCATATTTGGCAAAACCCTCTAAAGTGCGCCTAAACGGTCAAGCTATGGTTATATCAATCACTGTAATCATAGAGAATGGCGCTCTTATCTGACTTTCAAGGATGTCTCATGGACTATATATTTCATTGTAATTTGTAAAATTTAAAGTTTGATTTTAGAACCCTTTTTATTTTATATGAATCTATAACTGATTTCCTAAATAAAAGCTACCTGTAAATTTACTTAAATATTTAAATATTAACTTATTGTTTCTAAATTTCGAATGTTGGGCTATGTAACATAAAAAATTATTATTATTTTACTTTATCAACGTTTGTCTAGTTTTTATCAACAGAGTGGTGTAAAATAGCATTTAATTTTCAACATTTGGCTTTGGGGTATGAATTAGGTCACAGTTCTCTCCGGATGTCAAAATCCAAGTCTCGCCTAAAAGGATATATACATACGTACACACATACACACTCACACACACACACACACACACACACACACACACACACACACACACACACACACACACACACACACACCACACACACACACACACACACACACACCACACACACACACACACACACACACACACACACACACACACACACACACACACACACACACACACACACACACACACACACACCCACTATCACCCTTGGTAGTAATATATATATATATATATATATATATATATATATATATATATATATATATATGAGAACTGCTAGTTAATTCATACCCCTGAAGAAAACGTTTGAAAATAAATTAAATACTACTTTACATCATTCTAAAGATAAAACTTATACACAAGGTGATAAAATAAGACAATTAAGTTTCTTAAAGTTTAATACATTCCAAATTTTTGATCAATAAATTATTATTCATTTTAGTTTAACTGAGGTAGATTAGGCCAGTATTTTTACAAAACAATATCATTTAGAAAAAGCATACAATTGGTTTCTAGTGAAAGGATCCATGGGAATCCCGATTGTACATAATAAAACAGTACTGTAAATTGTGCATTTATTTATTTCTATTTTAATGCTGTACGCGGTTGGAAATGGTATTTCCGCTCTGTGATTAAAGACGAGACTTTAAAGACGGGTTTCGACTAACTTTACCTGCAATTACCACACCAAGCCGCTGCGCTGTGATGTTCTAAAACAATTATGCAACTCTTAAAGACAATACTTACAAAATTATTAACTCATAGTTATCCATTTACCACAGAAACTGATTCCTTGTAAAAACAATTTCAGTACATAAAAAAACTTTGAGGATAGGACACTGTGTGAGAGTCAAGTATGTCACGAATACGCAGTAATTTTGGGACCCTTCAAAGACTCTCGCCAGCTTTGAACGAGTGATTTGAGAGTATTCTGCATAAAAATGGAGGAGTACGTTTTATTTGAACTCTCTGCTGTGTTTTCTAAAACTATTCATGTATCTACTAAGTTAAATACTTAAATTCAAATGAATTAATTTTAGTTTATATAATTTTTAAATATTGCCTCCTACGAAGAGAAAAGACAATATTCATTACAAATCTAATCGTAATAAATAATAATTTATGTTAATTTTTAAGATCAATTAGAGACACTAAGTACAGATTACTTATCTAAGCCCATTTTATGTAAAGAACTACTAAAAGAAAGTAATATAACCAATTTTTAAAAACATTTGAACATTTGTTACAATAACTATTAATAAAGGCTCAAAATTCTAAATACAAATGTTTTTTGCTCATGTCGACCACGGTAATAAATTTAAGCAGCTCTAGTTATAGGTTTGCTACCATTGTTGATGTTTCAATCCCTATACGGATTTTCTACAAGTTCTAAATACTTTTATTGAGTTTCATTACAATTGTTACATTAGTTTGCTATTCAACAATCAACAACAATATATCCAATTCGAAAACACTTACCTAACCTTAAATACTAAGGAATGTTAAAAGCAAATTGTCACATAATAACTCAAAGAAAAACGGCAAGATAAGAGCTTAACTTTTCTCTGAGGCGCAGGGAGGAAGGGGTTTGAATCAACCACTCAAGAGATATTATCACCGGTTTGTAATTGCCTATAGCCTACAATAATTACTTTAAAATGGTTAGTTTTCTAAACAATTTCATAAAAATTTCAAACTTTCATAATGAAAATAAAATAATATAACTTAAGGACAGTTTTGTAATAAAACTAGTTGACAAAACCCTGTTAACAAATATCCATTTAAAATATCTGTAAGACTTGAATATACGAACTTTGCACATTTGAGAAGTAAGCTAGATCTGCAGAGCGCCTGGGCTAGCTATGGATGATGTTAATGATGGAATCACAGACAATAAAAATAAGGCGAAAATAAAAAAAAACGTTTCGTAAACTCAATAATTACCTCTATAATTGTAGAAAATTAAACTCTAAAGTTTTGTTTTAAGATCTTGTTATTTTTTTATGCTTTAATCTGACATCGTAAACGATATCACCCACATAAATTTATTATTCATTCAGTAGCTCCACTATTTATATTTGGGTTTAATATTAGACAAAAATTTAATTCACATGTTTTGTCAATTGGTGTTTAATTTTAAGCTTTGAGAATGGTCCAGTAACTGAAAATTGTAATCGGTTTTCAAAATTTAGCTTTGGGCTATGAATTACTCAACAGCTCTCCCGGATTGTCAAGACCTAAGTCTCCCCCGGAAGAAAGGTCTTGCTGTACTAATGTTTTTGTTACAGTATATAAAGCAGTAACACTGCAATAATGATTTAAATTTTACCGCCAGTAAATTTATTTGCTCTTATCAGTCAAGAACATATTAAAATTAATAACAAAATTTCGAGAGCTAGGGGTCGTATGTAGTGGTAATAGTCAATCAAATATTAGTAATTCAGAATCTGTTTCACAGTGTAGAAAACAATTTTGAAATTAATTTCGATAGCTTTGCCGTTTAAAAAATAAAAGAGTGTAGTTATTGTTTTAAAACAGGTTGCTCTATTTGGCTAAGTGATGTGAATTGACACTAACGGCTTTCAAAAAGTGTTAACTTGTTATGCTCTTGCGATTAAAAAAAGGTTCCGTTTTGAAAACATCGCACAAGCGACATTAGAATTTCATCATTTCTTCTTAGACAAGAGGCGATTGAAGTTCAACTGTGCTACCTGATAATATTTGAAAAATATTGTTTCATACAAACACACACAAACACACACTATATATGTATATATATATATATATATATATATATATATATATATATATATATGTGTGTGTGTATATATATATATATATATATATATATATAATTGTATAAAAATCTAAGGTCAGTGTGTGTGTGTGTGTGTGTGTGTGTGTGTGTGTGTGTGTGTGTGTGTGTGTGTGTGTGTGTGTGTGTGTGTGTGTGTGTGTGTGTGTGTGTGTGTGTGTGTGTGTATGTGTGTATGTGTGTATGTGTGTGTGTAAGTGTGTGTGTGTTACTCTATCACGGAAAAACTACTGATCCCATTGAGCTGAAATTTTAGTTTTGGACATTCTTAGGGTCCCTGGTTAACAAATAGGGCAATATTTATTTAGAAATTTCATCAGGGTTCCGTCCCACTGGCCTTGAAAACTCTCTCATTACTCAATTACCTATTCTCTATTATATACTTGGCCTAATCAGCTATGTAAATGTATTTATAATCACGCGTATACGTCATCATTTTACAATAAACTTATTTAATTAACAAACTCAATAAACTACCTAAGAGTTAATTTCACTTAGGTAGCTGATTTTTAGGTTAAATCTTTGACTTTGTATAACTCGCGAACGAAGCATTTCCTGACCGACCCATGTTTATAATCGTATGAACTTTTTTCATTATTTTTAAATAGGCTAAATTGTGTAGTTTGGCAGATTACTCCTGAAACACAATGTATTTATTGGAATTTAATATTAGTAAATTAAAATCAACCCAAATACAAATACTAATTTAATCAATACAAATATACGGCATCCCCGTACGAAGGACAATTACTCTGCTATATATAGGCTATTAATATATGTGTGTGTGCGTGTATGGTGTGTGTGTGTGTGTGTGTGTGTGTGTGTGTGTGTATGTGTGTGTGTATTTGTATTTCGGTTTAATAAAAAAGATAAAAACATAAGAGAACCATAAATGTGGCGGTTCGCTGATTAATCATACTACTTAAGCAAGTATTGTATCAATGTCCTCAAGAGCAAAAGAATATCTAGTTGTTTATCTAAAGACAATAAATAAAAATCAACAATTTATGACGTAAGTCACAAAAATAGTTTCCGCACATTCTCCAAAATATACACCACACTACAATCCCCCCAGGAGCGTGTTGATTCTGCGACCCACTGATAATAGCGCTGGGCTTACAACTGACTGCAACTATGAGAAAGTTTACACGTTACATAAAGTCATTAATATGAATGATAACAGTGCCCAATGTATCATTTTAGACGGAATAAAAATTCATGACTATTTAGGTTCGCTATTACAGTGGGAATTTTATCTTGTTTAGTCAACCATCTCGCGCCGTCCAGAGCGATCAGTTTAGAAGCAACGAGTCATGGATGAAACAAGTGAAAATGGTGAGTCTTTTTTATAACTCTCTGTGAGTTTTAAGGTTCAATTAATACCCTACCAATTTAGTCTATTTTATGCTAATTTTTGAAAAGATGTGTTAAGAGTTGTAAATATTGGGCATATGGATATAAAAATCTCTAATGGCTTTCAAATTAATCTGTCAAAATGGAACTGAGTGTGGGGTATAAATATAAGAACGCGGTTTAGTTAAGAATATTATACAAATGAAAATAAATTTAATCTCAATGTTTCACCAGAATCTCATCTAGCATTGAGGAGGTGAAACCAACAACAGTTGAGGTACGTATCTCCTTTTAATTGTAGGATTAGCGCCTCAACTGTTGATGGGTTCACCTAGATGAGATTTTTCGAAACGATGGAACTGCCATTTTATCCACTACAAAATGAACGGATGTACTCCGGATATTAAATATTTATTATATTTTTTCATTCGTGAAGGAATGCAATCAGCGCGCGCACACACACACACTCTCTCTCTCTCTCTAAAATTATTTTGTAAAAACATAGGCTATATATAGATCCACGTAACTGCAACCGTCTTCGTACGAGCAAGACCCTAAGGAATAAATGTATATAAAAATAATATTTTATATTTAAAATTATCTGGTAAAGTGAAATTGTATGTGAACTAATGTTTTTCGTTTGTAAATAGCTTTGTATTCCCACCACAACCGACCTTTAAAAAAATCCTTGCTCACCTTTTTCCAAGCAAATGATTTATCCAATCTCAGCTGTGACAAAAAGTATTTGAATATTATTATAAAATATTTTTTAGAAACTAAAAAGATGGCGGTATTAAAATTTTTAACTGTCTATTATCCTGAGGTTTAATGTTGTTTTACTTTAAATAGTCACGAATCTGATTAATGTATAAAAACAAGTAATAAACAAAAATATTTTAAAAGCAATTCCTACTTAGGTTAACAAAGGAAAATCTACTTTAGTTACTTGTATTAAGTAATTACAATTTATACAAATAATAATCTAACGTAAATAATATAAATATAAACAATAGTTATATAAGTAACATAAGATATTTAAATTAATATAAATAAAGTAACACAACCTATGTTAAAATAGCTGTTCTAACACATAACCTATAACATAAAATCTGCTGTTTTATGAAATCATATTAGATCACTTATATAAAGATAAATGGAACAAAATAACTATATTGCATACCTTGCCCCTTTTATGAATTTTTTTCTCATACAAAAATCTCCCATACAAAACTAAAATTAATTCATTAAATTTAATTAATGAATCAATATTTGAATAAACTGTACTAACATTTGAACTTGGGTGGATGAATAAAATGTATTTTATTAACGATTGAAATTTTGAACAAGATTTATAAGGAGAGTGCGAACTAATAGAAGGAATTGAATAACTGAGTATCACATTAATATATTTAAAACAATTGAATATCTATATACGTTAATATTTCACTCAATCTTTCAACCATTTACACTCTAGCTTATGGCCATTATCGGCACCAAAAACATATTACTATAACAAAAAAATTATTATAGAAATTTTAAAAAATAATAAAAATCTGTTTATATAAATAATAATAAATTTAATATTTATTTTTTAAGACAATCTTTATGCCTTGATAATATTAATAAGTTATACTGTAATTGGTTGAAACGTCGACTGAAATATTATATTGACTTGTTACTTAATTTTATTATTACTTGCTTTATTCATAGAAGTCCTGATTATTTCTAAATACAGGACGTCCGATTCGCTTTGTTATTATACTAGTTTCATTTTATACATCTTGAAAGCAAGCCAATTAATTTCAAATGTGGGATTTAAAAATATCAAATTCGTTTAATTTTAATAATTTTTAGTGAAATTGAGTAAAAGCGGTTTTGTAATTTTTTAATATACAAGCTACAAAAATCCTTGAAATTATGTAAAAATAGTCATGAATTTAAATATATGAAGACGATTTGTTAAATAATTATGTTATAATAATCAATATAAGTTTTGGTGGCAGAAAATATAGACATAGCTTACTTTAAGTGTAGATTATGTTGGAAAGGATCAGCATTCCAAGGTATTTGCAGAGCAGGATTGGGGCAAATGAATTTCAATATAACTCTATAGAACAGAACACATAAAAAAAAATATAATAATTTAAGAAATAAAATTTTGTTGATAAAAACTATTTGTGGATTAATACAAGATTATTGCTCATTTGTAGAAAAAACAGTCAAAATATTGATGAACCATTAATATGATTCTCCTGAAGAAAAACTCATTTTAAAAAATCTTTTAATTTTAAAACAAATGAAATTTTTTGAAACAAAAACTCCAAACAAATAGACATTATTTAAACAAACTCTATTATTTGCTTTTTGTTTTTGTTTTAAATATCTATATTAGGCCTACTTGTGATTGAATTCATCGATGTTTTTCGATCCTTTATAAAAGAAAATTCTACCGTCATGAATAAATACTCGTAATTACAAGTCTCACAAGATCCACTCTGCGATAGATTCCCGCAGAAGGAAAAACGTAACTGTTAATTTTACCCATTGATTGTTATCCAATTTATTTTGCATCCCAGTTAGAACTTCTTGGCCTTTAGCTGTGTTATTTATTAGAAAATTTTTATTTACTATAAAAAATATTCCTCAAATCTTTAATAGAAACTCATTACTAGTGTATATTTAAGTAGCTGAAGTCCTACATGGAAACAAATTAATGTGTTATAAAAATATTATTTTAAATTCGACAAACCTTATAACTGGTTTTACATACCGCAGTAAAAGTTTTGTAACGTAAACGTTTTTTTTTGTTTTTTGTTTTTTCCACAAAAGAAAATATTTCAAAGATAAAATCGTTTAGGGACTTGATCTAAACAAGTTGTAAAAGTTTGTAAGTGTAACGTCTTACCGTGTAGAAATTTTGTTTAAGGCACTTACTTAAGGCACAGTTTGTTCTATCACACTTATTCCAAAGAAGGATTCCCCTCGCAACTGTTTTTCAAACCATATACGACCCTGAGTAGAGGTTAAATTTCTGGATTTGTACTACTTTTTTCTCTGTCTTATTGCATTCATTACACAAACTAATCTGATTAAGACATGTGTTTTCAACTTTATTTAGTGAGTTAAACACGCACGCACGCACGCGTGCGCGCGCACACACACACACACACACACACACACAAACACAAACACACACACACACACACACACACACATCACACACACACACAACACACACACACACACACACACACTCATACACACGCAATTACGACACTAATTTAACACAGGGTGTATCTACATACAAATATTTATTACGAAAGATTCCATGCATTAAACTTATCTAGGCATGTATCCAATACATTTTTTCGAAAATTTTTTAAATTAAATACATTAAAGAAATCACTCTACCCTCTTCATAAAATTTCACATCTATCTCTTCATGAGAAGTGGATGATTAGTCTTAATTAAATTACATAGTTCATTAATAATGATGCCAACCTATATTTATTTAGAAATTCCATGAAGTTGTAAAGTAACCTAAAAGTTTACATATAAATAGAGATACAGTATATAGATATATACCTTACTAGGCTAAACATTTCCATCAAGATGCTGGTGATCTAGCCGCCGTTTAACCCTTATATCTTCATTTTAATCATGCACCTATGAAGATATCCTGTTATGTGTTTATGTTACAAAAATATGCTCATAGCTAAATATTGCAGAACTAGCTACGAGTAAAACAAATTGTTGGTTTTAAAATAAATAATCTTCTAAATGTGTTTGACTTAATATCTCTTTGTTTTGCTTCAGTAATATTTCTATGATTAAAACTTAAATTCTTTAATGTATGTTTTAGTTTTTATTGTGTACGAAGTTTTCATTTTTGAAGATTATCTGAACGGCTTGGACAGCAACATAAAACCAATAATATTATCAATTTGTACTCATTAAGAGACATGGCGATGACTAATCAAGCAAAACAAATGCGGTGTTGTAAAATCAATAACGATTGGAATAGATGATGAAACATCTACTAATTAGTTTTGCGGAATAGTTAAAACAGTTTGTGATAGTGGGATATTATATAATATTAAGTCAATATTATCCTGGTATTATATCTAACTCTATGTTTGCAACAGTGTTATTTTGTTATAGATTCTCTTGCAATGCTTTTCTATATTCATTTTTCCTAGGTTCAGAAGGAAATGTTCTTAACCTAAAATTCTTTTAATGCTACATTAATGATGTTTTATAAGGTATTTTGCCTCATCTTTATAAGTTACCTTACTTACTAAAGCTAACATTAATCAACATTTTAAGCTGTACAAATGTACACGTTCGTAAACTCGCAAATTTGCCACGAAATTGTTCGTTCTTAACTTCACATAACCTTCTTCGCACAGACTGTGAAGGAACAATAAATAATACACACAAGAAACCTCTAACCACAAATATTTTTATTCTAGTCTTACGTACGTTTTGTTTACCAAGTTGACCTCCTCCAAGACATGACAATACATGCTCAATCTATGTATTGCCATGTCTCTGAGGAGGGTTATTTGGTAGCCGAAAGGTACATAAGACTTGAATAAAAATATTTGTATTTAGAGGTTTTTTTATGTATTATTTATTAATAATAAACCACAGTTAATTATTCGAAGTAAGTAGGGAATAATTCAATAGCTGGGAGCTGAGGTTTCGATGGCAGGTCCACAATCGGACTTATGTACCCAATTTATACATATATTTATAAGTATACTGTCTTGTACCAACTTAAATTTGTTTGATTTGTATCAGATTTCTTCTGTCAATTCCTAAAGCTAGAGGATGCGGGCTTTTATCTGACGTTTTGATTGTTGCTCGTATTCCTATTGAACACAGCCTGCTGCATCCTTATACAAGGCCGTAATACCTGACCAGAGAAATATATTAGGTTATGTATTTCGCCTGATACTTTCTCCATTTCTCGTTCTAACCTCTCTTCTCATTATAAACGTTTTGCGTTAAAATAATAAATTGCTATATAACACGCTAAAATTAATAAATAATTAATAATACTACAGTGAAACATTATAATCAAATAACTAATTAATAAAACTACGTATATAGGTTAAACTCTTATGTGCATTTCGTTGACCAAGTCATCAACATTATCATACAATAAAGCTACCAAATCATAGTAATTTTGGTTTATTTTGTTTTGTAACTTTATTGCAGTTAAACTCTCCGATGGTGGTTTCGATTTGGACGTCGAAATGTACTAAAAATACCTTCTTTACATAAGGTCAAAATCTTATGCATAAATTTATAAATTACGTTAATTTTTTATAAATGTCTTATATTGTGGTATATTAATTATATAATTGACGTATTTTAATATTTATACTTGGAATATTGATACAAGATACAATTATTAGACAAGTCGTTTTTGAACGACCTATTAATTATACATTGAATAATAAAGCCTACGTATTATAGTTATACACAACGATAATTTCGTAAGTAATATATTTGTGTTTTAATGAAGGACAAAAATCCTCTTTGCCGTTGATTAATAATTAATGAGTGGAAACAGAAACTCTGGCAATAGGATAGATCAAAAACAAAACAGATAACTCCAAAATATTCTAAGTCAAACGTAATCGAGAAAAGTAACGTCAGTTTGCTTTAATAACTCGTTCAAAACACATTTAGCTTGTTCCTTAGAAAACTTTTTAAATTTATTTTATACAATGAACTAGTTAGCCATATGTAGGCTGGATTACTATCTTACGCTTTATATCAAGTTGAGTTGAAATCTGTTGTAGTGAATCAAATTTGTTTATTTCTAAGCAAAAGATTTATGTAAAGGCAATACGTATTCTCATCGAAGGCTTAAGTAAATCCATCGGCTCCAACTGTGTATCAGTAGTGTTACAGAAGAGTTATTTAAATGTTAGGTTCTTTACAGCAGTAAGTTGAGTAGGCTGTTGTGGCTCTTCTCTACAGGATTATTGCTGTTTTAAGGATTATTGCTCATCGAAAAAAGAATATTTATCTACCGAAAACTTTGGGAAGTGCTATGTTCTGCATCAAGGGTAGAAAAAGAACAATGTTGTATGGCGTATACTCCACCTCTCCACCAGGTACTGTGGTACTAGGAGTAGGGTAATAGGAAGACGTGGAAGGCAGGGCTGTTTACTTGAAGTTGACCTATTCTCTGATGTTCCTCCCTCTACCCTCCTTGATAATATATTTGCTTAAGATGGATATTAAATAAGGCGATTGTTTCTTACGATTTTATTTTTGTTTTGAGTAGATGTATTGCCAATACTTCTACAATATACCTGCGAATAATTACAATACCTTTTGCTTGGAAGGGGTAAATGCACAAACACTCCCTCCCCCATCAGTAGTTGAGGGTATTCCAAAACTCCTGTAGGATAGGTAGGTTATAAGTCCACACATGAGAAGATGGTATATTTAACTTGCTTAAAAAGTTAATTTCTTTAAGTTAATTAGCAAAGGTTGACTTACCGAGCCTGTAGATTTGGAAAGTAATTATTTTTACTCTTTCCATTTCGAGGAACTTAATAATAATTCTTACTAACTTTAACATATAACAATACATAAACACTTTCCTGTAATGCTTACTTTTTGTGTTTCGGGAGATGTGTCCCTTTGTCCACTTTTTCAGTAATTTAAAATGACCGTATATATGTACTATAAATCTACAATGTACTCTAGGTATATATACATATACGTACAAATATATATATACTACAATGCCTATAAGTGTACCCTAGTAGCTCAAGTTAAAAATAGAAGGAAATAATATAAGTAACAGTAAAGTAAAATACTAGTAAATTATTTCTTGTTATGGCAAATAAAACTAAAGTAGCCTACTGAATCTTTTTATGTTTTGTTCTTTTAATCAAACAATAATTCGCTTCGACTATGTTTCATATTCATTTAACAATATTTTCTTGCATGGATTCATAAATGCTTAATTATTTCAACACACGCAGAGACTCGATCTCACAGATTGATAAACAGCCGTCTTGTTATTTCGGATCACCCAAGACGTTCTTTTAGTCATAGATTATTCGGGCTGTTAACTCGTTCTAGATTTAGCAAGTTTTTCTAAATAAACCCAGTTTTTGTGAAAATTTATTTCGTTTATGTTTTGTACAGATATTAAACATTCAAGTAGGTATTATAAAATGTAT
This sequence comes from Prosapia bicincta, assembly GCA_036971475.1. Classification (NCBI taxonomy): domain Eukaryota; kingdom Metazoa; phylum Arthropoda; class Insecta; order Hemiptera; family Cercopidae; genus Prosapia; species Prosapia bicincta. Next base: position 32,728,591 of record JBAIZL010000001.1, read on the forward strand.
ACAATATTAATTCGCACCTATTAAAACAATATCCTTTTCTATATAGTCACGATATCATGAACATCTTCTATGGAAAAACTGACCAGCCTTTTACCTTGACCCTTCATAAGGTTTACCTCAGGTTAATTTTAGTAAAATATTTTTTCAATAAAACTAAGGTCATTTTTACTAAATAGGAATTCCTAATCATTAAAATGAACTATCTGATATAAAACATTTAAATTCATACATTTTGCTAAAGATCGGTTACTTAAAGGGTTTCGTTGAAACTTTTTGTTTTATAATCGAGAAACCCCATTTTCCGGTCATACATTTTACAAAACCATTAAAGTTTTCAAAATTTAGTCACTTGTTACTTGGGATTTCTATAAACTGACCTCTAAACATGTTGCAAAGATGATAGAAAGGTCTTGGTGAAAGAGAGAGTGATAAAATCAAATGTGCACCGAATTCTCTAAGGAGATCTCCGAAAGCAGTTGAGTTGTTATTAGAACCGTGAAAACTAAATCCAATTCTTCACAGCATTACATGGTCATAATTTTATACATAACATATGTGTAAAAAAAATGTAAAAGGGGATTGAAATGAATGCTTGTTACTTATCTCTTTAAACGGAATTTTCCGAGGTAATATTGTTAATGCAAAGTGAAAAGTACCCACTTTTCAGTGCTCCAATTAACTTCAACGCTCGAGGAAATACTCAGTTCATCCCCTTAAACATAACCTTCACGACGACAACGATCTGTGATACAGCATTTACAGATCCAAAAAAGTTGTAACCTCTCTGTGATTAGTTTTTATTATTAAAGACGAGCGAGGGCCTTTTCGAGATGGTTGAATACATCCAATCAATTGCGATCAGAGAGGATAAATGCTTTAATAAGACCATGGTCGAAGGTTAATATTGACTATCAGTTTATAGAATATGGGCTCCCATAATAGAATCGTTTTGTTGACCCAAAAACTACACAGAGTTTCTCGAGTGTTGAGGGTAAATGTAGAGGGTAGTTTCAATCAAAATTTTTCTCAAGAACGATTCACTTTGGAGGAAAACCATTCCCGAGTGAACAAAGAAATCACACCAATATCTCCTTTTTAAAGCTCCCCGCCCCTTTTTATGGCAACACATTGACTATGTTCACTACAGTTGACAAGATGAGTAAAACAATTTGTTTAAAAAATTGGTAATTTGCAATTCTTTAGTGTTGTTTGTTATTTTTCCACAATAAACTTGAATGAAATTATTACAATAGAATGTTAAATATATGCGAGATCTCGTGTTTGTGAAATATTCACTTACAACAATTTACTAAACCAAAAATATGTTTTTTACTTATTTAACAAAAATAACTGTTTCTATTTTTCCTTGTCTTGAAGAATATAAACAATAAACAATTTTGTAAGCTAAATATTTAGATTGAAAAATTATCAACTGGGCCAACTGTGACTTATATTGACATTTTTCTTATTAAACAAGCTTTAATTATTACTTAGTAATAACGTGTAGACAAGAAGCCTCTAAACTTTAGTAATATAACAAGAATGTGTCATACATGACTCCTCCCTCAAGGCCATTTTACCGGAAATGTTTTCTCCGTGTTGTTCTCTCAACTTCCGGAGCAATAGATAGCTATTTACGTTGAACGTGGAATTTGACTGCTCTGGTTTCAACACTCTAAATAGCCTACCATTGTTTCCGAAATAACTAAATTTTTTAATGTATTCAGTATATAAATATATATGTAATTTTTGAATAGATTTTTTAGTAAAATTATTATTAGTAAAATATTTCTAAAAGAGAATTAGTTGGAAAAATTTAATAATCTTATAAGGCAATTTATGAACTTTAAAAATATAAATTAAAAAATTATCACACAGAAAATGGTTTCACATTATTTGACATGTCAGTTCTCATCTAGCCTAACCTATTGGACTTGAAATTTAGACAAATGTAATATATATATAACAGAGAGAGAGAGAGAGAAAGAGAGAGAGGGAGAGAGAAGAGAGAGAGAGGGAACAGACGGACAGACAAACAGAGGAAATTAAATATTTTGTAAACATTACATTTTACAACAAAGAAAAATTTATTTTATTAGAAATAAAAACAATGTAATCAACTAATTGTTATAACCATACAATAAGACCTTATACGACTACAACTAGGCTTTTTCCTCCAGATCAAGCTAAGCAATTCGGCGAATGATTTTTTTAAAAAAAGAATACAGTAATTTAAAAAAAAACTTAATTTAAGTTATCTAACCAGCAACGAACAGAGACAACCCCTTCTTATGTCCGAGAGCTGTTTATTATTTTTTAAAAATTAATTTAGTCTAATTAATTACGTAATTTGGCACTAATGTGCATGCCAGGGCATTTTTGACCTCATTATTAAAAGATTTACTGTGAAATATACAAGTTAAAGGTCAATAATGTTTTTAAGCCCAATACTTTAATAACTTGTTCTAACGTATATAAATACAATTGAGCTGGATACATCCATGACTACTCTAGGCCTACTTCAGTTGAGGTCAGTAGCTTTGAACAATTTTTTTAGGTTATTCTATTTCAAACATTGGAAGAGATAACATTATCTTAATTTCATAATAAGGGCGTCAAACAAGTTGTTAATTGTTTATTGGAATTCTTTTCATTTCTGCAATGAATAAACGTTTGCAAAGACACTCAATTTGAGAATTTCGTCATTTCCTTATTTCATACTCGATTTTCACTTCTCTGATAATGTTGAATATATTAATTTTGTTTGTTACTAACCACTTAAAATGCCCTTTGATAAACGTCCCTAAGGGTCTACGGTTTTGCAATACTAAAGGTGACTGATTCCTCTAATTTCCGGCAAGCCTTTGCCTGTCCACTTTTGTTACAATAGTCACTTCGAGCACCGTCGCACAGACAAGGTAAATTCTCCAAAATTCAGTAAAAACCCTGTGTAGGTAATCAAACATTTAGCATATCATATAAGGCAAGAATATGCAGCAATAAACTAGGGAAGCCTTCGGGAGGCACTTGAGAGAAGTAGGAACTCCTTAAGGCTATACACGTCCAGGCACATCTGCCTTATCTCGTTCAAGTCGCTTAAATATTTTTCAAGAACATTTTTTAAGGTGGCTGGAGGCTTACTCAGTCATTTGCTGTATATCGGCGTTTTAACATGTTGCAAAAGGGTGATGACAAACACCGTATAACATCTGAGTGTCTTCCTGTATTCAAGCTTGAAACTGCTGCTTTTTTATAGAGACCATTTATTATCGTGTCTCCAATTCTCCCTTTTTCCTTGCGACTTTCTTGTTTCCGATTCCTAGAAAATATGAATCCTGTTTAGGCTGATCAGCGTCTCGAAGACACCAACTACAGGTTGAAACAAGTTCTTTCAAAAGTGCCGAATCTCGTCGAACATTTAGCAACGGTAGTTTCTCTTGTATAAAAAGATTCATTTTCTCTTTTATAACTTCTATTCAATAAAAGGTTTTTTGTGACACTTATACGATAAAAGCATGGACAAACCTAGTATATTGTTATTTCTGATGGTTTGGTATTACTTTTATTAGTAATTTTATTCGTTTTAAATTTTACAAATACTTTTTATACCAACTCGTATAATATTTTTGGGATAAACAGCAATAAACATTTTTTGTCGTTGAATTTTCTTTAGTTACACTTCTTGTACTCATTATTTACTTTTTCTCAATTATAGGTTCTCATAAACCATGATTTCATAACGTTTCGCATAAATATAACTCTAATATGGAATAAATAACAACATACGGAATATTTTATTTGTTATAGGATATAAATATCATTGATAATTGTATTTTAAAAAAAATCCAAACTCCCTGTTGAATACGAAAATAAAGTCATACATTTTATGAATAAGTATCTGTAATAAACTCTATAAAAGACAACAATAATAACCGTCACGTGAAATAAACATCCGCTAAATTGTAAAATAAAACTAATATAGTTTTTCTCTCAGAAACTATTTTGTTTGCTATGGAGATTACTTCCAATCATTATATAATTATGGACACTGGTATTAATTTTTGGAGCTGAAGATGAAAGATTTGAAAGAACACCGTTCCCCATAAGCTCTAGTACAGTATAAAGTATAAAGTTACAGTATAAACTGGATTATAGGTACTGTTATATAGATTTTAATTACAAATTTATAAAATCAACAAATTTTTGTATATAAAATCTATATAAATTAGGGTTTACACTACTATAGCAGACGCTACGTTTTTGTTAATTATAAATAACAGAGGTAATTTTTATTTTATTCCTAACAATTATGCATTTCTATAACCACAATCATATAAGCATGGCCTTCTGAATATGTTCTTCAAATCAAGCAATCGAAAAGGTCAGTAATCCTCTTTGTTTCAACCTCTTTGTATTCACTCCATGAAAATCAGCTGGTTTGACCTTGAATATTAAAACATTGTTATTCTTTCAACATGTTACCACTGCATCCTCAGTGACTGGATTATCATAAATGCCAAAGCTTTTAAAAAATTAATTTTTTTCAATTGACAGTACAAATACAAAATAAATGTTCAAAACAATGTGAACGACCAATTATTGATTTATTTGGAAATGAATCCAAATAGAAACACGGATATTTTAAAGAGAAATTTTATATCTTTGATAAACCTAAACTAATACATCTAAAACTGTAATTTAAATACACAATACCATAAACATTAACTTTATTTTTATGTAAAAACTGTAAGGTAAATAGACAATACACTGTAGTGTAAGATCTAAAAAACAACACACAAAAACTACACAGAGTATAAATATATTTTAGGATTATATTTAATTATTTACTTATTCATTGAGGTTAGCGTTATTTTTGAGATACATGACCTCACTTCATTATTGTAAATGATCAAAATCTTACAACTTCAAATCCTTAACTAAATAAACCATAATTGCATAAAGAGCCACAATGCCATTTATTTTAAGTCTGGTTTCTTTGTAGTGAGCATCGGTTTAACATATTGTTTTATTAACAACAACTTAAAGCAACTGTGGCGTAAATGTTTATGTTAATTAAAACAACCTCTCACCACAAATTCAACAAATTTTATTTTAACCTTATGTACATTTCGACTACAAAGTAATCATCTTCAGAGGTATTTTTACAAATAACTGTTATTTGTAAAAATACCTCTGAAGATGATTACTTTGTAGTAGAAATGTACATAAGGTTAAAATAAAATTTGTTGAATTTGTGGTGAGAGGTTGTTTTAATTAATATAAATATTGTTTTATTTCTACTCAAGATTTTTTTTAGGAGGTAGTAAATCCATTAGACAGAGAAGGAGGGGTTAGGTTCCCTTGTGGATATGTAGCGTCTCACCCAACACTGGTTTCTAGGATCAGAGCTTTTGGTTTAGGATTGGAACTAAGGAAGAGTGATTCCCATAATGGAAGAACTTAAATGTGGTTGGGAGAAATATGATGCTTTTATTCTGATGAACTGATTTAATTTATCTTATATTTTCTGGTTGACTAGCTACTTTTTTGCTCTTCATATTTACAGTTTTAAAAGTCCAAAAGTGTAGATTATGAACCGGTTAAAAGAAAGGCTGTTCGTTACAACTGTTCAAACTCATTTGTGAGACTGTTGAAACTAACTAATTTCTGTTTGTATGTAAACTTTTTGATTTTTGAATGGTATACCTGTGTACCAGGGTAATTTCTTACTTTTTTTATTCATAAAAAGTTGACATTTTGTAAGTTTCAAGAACAATATTAAAGTAAAATTATTTGTGTATACTACGGCGAAATGCTTCCATTTCAAACTAATCACTGTTTAGTAAGTTGCTGACATCTTCATGCAAATAAAGAGTTATACTCAAGAGAATTCGCAGTAGATTATTTAACTTTCAAAACGACTTACTCCTCTTAGAAACAGAAAATTGTACAACGAACGTGGATCAGTAAGTTTATGCATATACTTTTGCAGCAACAATTTACCGTTGATATATGTATGGATTTTCAGCGGTAATGCCTCACATTTTGTCAAATATATTTGGATGTAATTTCACTTTTTATCTCTATGAAATATCATGGTACTCAAGAAAGGTGACAAGATAATTGCAATTAAAAGTCACACTTTTCTTCTAAAGCGCTTGTTCACGTCTTGATTTAACTACAAAGCAACTATTAAAAGATTAAAATGTTTGTACAACACAAGCCTTCTTGATCTGGCACCACAGATGATTTCACGGCTATAAAATTGTTTAGTTTCCGGACTAATAAGAACAATGACTAAGAGGCTGTGCATTATTTCGTTACTACAAACAGGAAACAACAAACCGAATTTTGTGGCCGGGATTTACTAACACGAACTTATCATGCTCAGATAATCAGCTCTGTATAAAATAAGATTAGTCAAATATTTTACAATTGTCATTGTTGTTTTTAATAAATATATAAAAATAACTTTCTAAATGATGGTTAGAATTAAGACGTTATATTTTAACATTTCTCTATATAATTTAATATCGAAATCTTGTTACTGTTTATGACGAGCTAGTTGTTAATTAATTATTACACTTTTGCTATTACTTAACTATGGTTGGTTAATTGTTAATTTAGACTTGGAACCTCCAAGTGTAAGTTAACAATTTAACAACTTTTAGTTAACAAAAAGTCTGGTCGAAAGTAATAGCAAATGTGTAATAAGTACATAATTTTAATTAGACGTAAAAATAAAGGTTAATAAACATTTATTTATAGTGTTTTACTTCTTACGCCTATTTATTTTCAACTGTTTCGGACTTTTTGGAGTTTTCATTTTAGATCAGTAAGGCATCATAATTTTGTGAATTATCGTTTTTCTGTCCCCTTTAGTTTAGACCAGCTTACTTCTTGGATTTTACTGAATCTCCTATAAAATAGAAGACGTTCCAGGATATCTTTACAGTTTCGCGCCTAACTCTATAATCAAGATCCACATCGCTTTTGTTCAAGAAATAGACCGAGATTCTTGTTACTAAGCCTATATTCATCCCTAACTGTAAACGTTAAAATATATTCTCGATTTCAAAAGTGTTTTTTCTACATTAAGAATAGTCACAAGAGTAAACATTTTACAATCGTAATGTTAACCTTCTCTTGTCTTGACCTTCAAAACTAAACATGTTTCAGGCGATAAATACTATGGTTCTAATGGGCAATACGACTACACAGTGGTGATTTTGGGGGGGGGGAAATATAGGGCAATTCTAAAGCAATTATTCGTCATTAGAAAAAGACGAAAATACAAGAGGTAGAGTAGAACCAGTATTGTTATTACAAAACCTATGGAGTTCGAATTCCAAAAGGTTGAGTGTAGGGATATTTCGAACAATTAAGAACTGATTCGAACGTAGGACCTATAGGATATGCCACTGCTACAGAGTTCCAGTTGCCAATGTAATTATTGAAGGGAATTTTGCCGCAGTAGAATTAGTTCTTTTGAAAAAAACCCATTGTAATGATATTTCACTGTAATCACTAGTTCTTCGATTAAACTTTCTCTTTCAACATTAGAACATTTTGAAGGTGTAAATGGCTTCCATTTGAATAATAGTACAAGCTATTTAGTTTTTCTTTGCCAGAAACACCTGCTGTGAATATTCTGGATCAAATACTGCATCGCTTCCTGTTTGTTACCTTTACGGTTATGGTTTTGTTTATATGAACTGTTATAAATTTTAACGAGTTAAAATGTATCCGTTCTCTTAAGTTTATACGGTTTTAGTTTTAATTATCTTGGCGTTGATTTCGTATTAATAATAAATTTATACAGAGAAATGATTAAGGAAGCTTTTGTCTCGTTTTCATTTGTTCAGTTTAAGTCGCAAGTTCGGCAGCGTAAGAACGATCATTAGAACCATGTTTTTATTACGTGCCCTGGAGGGGAGCTGGTTTTTAACCCACTCCTTATCTAACTCCTTATTTAAAATCTATACTACTTTCTGCGGTTTATTTTGGTACGGGATTTTATGTGCGAGGGTACAGTGTTTAGCACTGTTTTTACTCGTCGATTACTCTTTTGTTGTCATAGTTTCAATGCTACATTTTTTTACAATTTTGGTTGGAACAACTAACTTTAATTAGAACATAATACCTCTTTACACTAACCAATATTAAGGCCTCTTTACTTTTCTTGTAAGTTATCAATGATCTGGTTATGTTCTTCATTTCCTTTGTGCGAGACCTTTGTTTCCCAAATCGCCCACTAGATGGCATCGCTGTTCAAATTCGAATATAGTCATGAGCAATTTTCAAATAATTTTGCAGATTGTATTTTGAGAAAGTGGAATACACGACTGTACATGTGTTTCTACATTTTTCACCTTTATCTGGAGAGGGTGAATGCTAAAGTTCAGGCTTTTGGAATTTTGTCGATTTCCCAAACCTTATGAATGACGCAAGTCACGTTATCAAACGCTTTGACCGGAGTGTACTTCCGCACTTGTCAGTGGGGGAGTCATTGTGTGACGTCCTGTTGTATTTTTGCGGTTGAATAACTCAAATTCCCCATGTGGACTTTTTGGTATGGTCATATGCAATGAATTAAATATTCAATTTGGGAACTTGGCAGTTTAAGTGCGAGTAAAAATGTTTATCACAGACCTTACAGTTGTCCTTATAAAAAAAGGCGTATTCCAGGGTTGAGGGTAAACATTTATTGTCACCCCGGTTGATGGTATACTTAAGGTAAGAGTTCTTGGGGGTAATAGAGGCTTACGCATCCAAAATGGCCTCTATTCGCAGTACCAGGAGAGCATTATGATCTTTCCTTAACCTATATTAATGCAAACTACCTTTCTTATGAAAAGACAAGTATCTCTATGACCACGGTAGAGTAAATGCGTATTTCAGATGTGCGACCTCCACATAATATCCTCCTACATAGGTGATCTCTTAAACACTCTACAAGGGGTTTTATGTCCCTACCTTAGTCAATATTTCTATAGCCTATAGTCTACTTATAATCTTTTCCTATCCTTCATAGTTATACTCGTTGATGGCCTTGAAACTTATAGTAGTAATAACTTTAATCTGCCTAATTTGTGTAACTTGAATAAAGTCTTGCAGACTTATCTTGGCAATATCTGATTTAAATGCTCTCTAAGTCACTTGTGTCATTTTTCTTTAAGGTTTCTTTAATTTGCAACATTTAATTTTGCGATATTCCTCTTTAACTCTGCCTACTTTTTAGGGTACATTTGTTTACTTTCTTTTAGAAACAATTTATTGTTCTTTTGGCTCCGTTTCACCCTGACAGGGCTCTAGAAGGTAAGCCTAACCAGAACTATCGCCTAACGGTGAATAGTATTGAATCACCGAAGTTAACGAAGCCTAACGAATCGTGGCCTATCGAACTTTATGAAAGGCTCCTGCCTGACGTTCTGTTGTGAATTGTTCCGCCGAGGCTCAATAGTCACAGATTCATTACTTGGTGGAATGTTTTCCTTCTGGAAACGCAAAGCTAAAGTAAATCGCTTACTAAGTATACAACTAGGAGAGAGCTGTTTGTATGGGTGCCAATAATTTTCATCGACGCAGTTCTCCTAAAAAACGGATTTTTCATTGAAGACGTTTTATTGGTTTCTAATTTCCATGAAAAATGTTTAAAATCTGACAAAAATAATTCATCAATATTTCAAATCGTTTATAACTCTAACAGTGACTCTTTCCATTTCGTTTAGAGTATTTTCCACTACATTAAGTATTTTCAAATTATGTTCCGAAATAGCGTTTCTTACTTTCTATCCTCGACATAATATTGGATTCATAACCATACAACGAAGATACCATTAATATTTGTCGTGCATTTATTACGTTATCTTCAGGATGAACTTCATTCGATCAGTTAAACTAATGGCTCCCCAAGTGGCGCTTGAGTCATTGCAATAGGGTTCGCGTTCCTCAGAATTGAATTAAAACAAACAATATTAAAGTGAATCAGTAAATAAATTGTACGCGCTCCTACGAACTATGGCATTTTTTCAGCTGGGCCATATTGAGAATTGGTTGCAAAAAAATATTACATTTGTGATGATACACAAGGTTATAGTTAGCAGTAAAATTATTAAACAATTTATTTTCAGGAGTAAAGGGCTGCATTTCTGTATAATCCTGTAGTAGAACTGAAATTATCCGAACTCCAACTATTCGAGCTCCAACTACCCGAATCGCGTTCAGATTTTCTGAAAAAAATTAAAACGAAAATGTACAACGATTTCCAAAATAATGATTCTGTCTTCACGTGCTAATGGCCTTTTCTCTGCAGAGCGCAAATATCATTTGAATGCTGAGTCACTGTCTCAGTACAGATCTGTACTGGCGGTCGTCCGTCACCACATGCCAGTACGGTCCGACTGACACCATTCGTTTAGATTAGTCAGTGTGTCTTACTCTTTCGCATCGGTCCGTTGTTCCGTTTGTTTGTGAGAGTCATCGTTCACTAGAGCTTATAAAAGAAAACGAGTTGTCTTATCGTTAGAGTATGAACTAATTATAGAACATCAGATAAAGATTATAGAACATCAGATAAAGGAGTTACGGGTAAACAGTTGGCTGAGACGTATGGTATTAGACAATCAACGATTTCAGACATTAAGAAAAAGCAAAACTACACTTTTAAATTTCGTGTCAGTGCTCGAAAATGAAGATGAAAGTTTTCAAGAAAATCAATAAAGAAAGTAAAAACAATAAATTAGAAGTTGCCGTTTTCAAGAGGTTTTTGCCACAACGCTCTATGGGACACATATTTCTGATCTGATTCTTTGTCAAAAACCTCAAAAGCTCCTATAAAATATAAAACTATAACAAATGTAGCTCTTTCTTCCGTTTACAAGTGCACTAATTAATTAAAATTAATCTTTTTACTCGAAAAATATCCAATTACCCGAGTTTCTGTGTAACCGTATGGGGTACCAATTCACGGGGAAAGTTAAGTTCAACTGTATTCGGTCCTAGTTGTTTACCCAATGAATTTTTTTTTAATAACAAAGTAAAATTCTTATAGTGACTTATGTAGATTACCTAGGCTAAGTCTAAATAATATGTTTATTGTCTATTTTTAAAGTATTACAAACTTATCTAAAAAAAGGTACGTGCTTGTTCTGTATTAAGTACACTAGAATTTTCGGCGGCCAATTTTCTGTAGAGACGCCGCCAGAAAATAGTTTTACATCTAAAGAACCATGAGTTAAAATCGTTTGGAAATCCTTCGTATTCATTTTGATGTACAGACGATTTAGGGTTCATTAACTTGATTTAATGTTACGGGCTGGAGATGTACTGTGACAGTGGAGCGACTTAGGAACACTTTCCTCTGCCGGAATGAGAACGAGGACTCTGATGTAATACTGTGAAGAGGGCGCGTCGTGACTCATTATCAGTCATGATACTGGTGTGTCACCAAAGCACTATGACAAGTAAGCAAATGAGATAACAACTTAATAAATGTATAAATAAATTTGTGTTATTTAAAAAGGAACCACCTACAACTCCAACTATACAGACGCCTCCTCTATGGATTATACTCTTAGAGGGCTCAATATGCCTTTCGCAGACAACCCTATATATTGGTGTGTGGTCCTGAAGTGAGAGAAGGTATTAGTTTTAAATGGGGAGTTATCAGGACCGATTTATCCATAACTATTAACACAGATTTCCATAACTGTTAACTTATTTTAGCTATCAATTAACCAATTTAGCAAATTCTTTTTGAAATAATTTTCAGGTTATTTACACGATATCTCTATGAAGACATGCTAATTATGAATGAGTATTAGGAGTAACGTGGTCCCCAGACGGTCCAGTTTATTAAAACACGACGTCTAGAATGGTTGGGTCACATCTTAAGAAGGCGCACCAATATAATGCCGAACAAACGTTTACATGACACTATGATTGACAAAATAAGAGTTGACAGATCAAGAGGACGATGGCTACAGGACCTTGAGAAAGATTTAAAGATACTTGGCGTTACAGCATGGAAACGGAAGGCTGAACACAGAAATACATGGCAGGACATTGTTAAGGGAGCTAAGGCTCACCCCGGAGTGTAGCGGTACGTAGTAGGGATGGTCGATTCAGTGACTTTAACGGATCGGTGAATTTAGTGACAACGCCAGGTTTGGATCAGTGACTTTTACCGGTGACTTTAGTACTGTTGACAAGGGATACTGAGACTGCTCTGTATGTGCCAATAACAGGCAGGCATACCACACTGGTGAAGTGATTTTATACCTCGCTTTTCTTTGAAAGGCTCATTTTATTTAAGAATAACTCCTATGAAATTAAGAACTACTGGGTGCAAAATAGCGTCTACTATACACATGACTGTCACTATCTTGAAACCTAATACAAAGCGACCACCCACACATGACAAAAATGAGTAGAACCAATGAAAGCCATGGTAAAATACCAGTAACTTTTTAGTCGCGATAGCAACATTTTCCCGAATCACAACAGAGACAACCCCCTCCCCTTCAGTCAACGACACTGCACGATAATCGGTGCCGTGAGCTGAGCCGGTGACAGTGACAAATCAACCTATGACAGGCGTATCATCCAGTGACCGCGACAAATCAACCAATAACATCAGTTTCATCCAGTGAATGCGACTTATTTCCCAATCCCAACAGAGGCAACTCCCGATAGATCCATTGTTTCTGGAACTGGCATTTCCATATTTTGTCACTGGTACCACCAGCGACAAATGAATATCAGTGATAAGTCACCGTGACAGAAAATATCGACCATACCTAGGTAGGTAGTAAGTAGGCCAATTAGGGGTAAGGTGAACGCGGTATTTATATATACATATAGAAAGAGAGAGAGAGAGAGAGAGAGAAATTTCTTCAGATTTTTTAAGAGGAAAATCGCATACTTTTACCACATTTGTTGATTCCATCTTCGCGTGAGCTACTAGTAATCACTTACACTTTTAAAATGTTTTAAACTTGCCTATAGTAGCACTTATTTTGCTTGATGAGGACGGCCGTTTCGGGAGATGTGTCCCTTTGTCAACTCAGACCGTAACTGATCTCAAGGTTTATGTAGGTTAGGGTGGGGGTGGGATATTTTGGTGGTGTGGGTGTATTTTGTGTGTATTAGGAGTTATGATGTCAAAAAGTGCGTGTGAGTTGTAATGTAATTGTGTATTGAGTATGTGTGTAGGATGTAGTTTGAAGTGTCTGTATATTTCGTATTGTTCGGTTGTGTAGCGTTGGTTATTTCTGTGTTGTTTATGAAGAATTTGTCGGTTAGATGTTATGTCTATGTAGTCATGTTTTGTAGAGTTGAGATGATCGGCGAAGTTTGATTGGTAGTTATTGTTTTTTAGTGCTTTTATATGTTCTTGGTAACGTGTGTAGAATGACCTCCCTGTCTGGCCTATGTAAAAACTGGGGCATGAAACTGGCGCATATTTTTGTTTTCTATTGGAAAATTGGCTAATTAAGTACATATTAAAACGATTATCACTACGGAGGAATAAGTAAACAAGTTTTATTTACTCTAGCTAACCCTAACCTTCGTGACTCGCCCAGTTTATTTATCTCTCGCAAAAGCAAACGTGAAAACCAAGATAATAAAACCACGACAGTCAAATCTAGGTTTGAGTCGAAACTGGCCGCCTCTCGTTGATTACGAAAACCCGATTACGTGTTCGTGCGATGTTTGTTCTGTTAACAGATAAAGGGTTTTATTTCTGATATGTTTCCTAGTGATATACTGAAGATTATTATAGATACATAAATACATAAGTATGTTATATTTATGTCTCCAAAATGACTGTATTTCGCAAAAAATAAACTAATTAACTGTGAAATGATTTAATTATTTATAGCGGAATTTTCCTTCAGGTACGGTATTTCTGTTAGATTTAACGCTACGAAACGATAAATCAACGAAATAAGCCGAAACGGTAGCCGATGCGCCCCACTAAAACAATGGTGCCTAAAGACCTCGCCACAGCTACTTGAGGCGCCAAGGATCAGGGTCCAGAATTAAGTTAAAAAGTTAAAATGAATCATAATTTGTGATAGTAGACAAAGTTGTAATTTGCAGTAAAATTGTTAAACTAGTTTGTTTAACAATAAGGAAACAATAAATACGCTATATAATACTGTCTGTCTATTTTTTACACAGTAAAAAGATTTTTTAAATAATAAAGTACAATTCTTGTGGTGGCTCACATCCTCTAGGGCAGACCTAAATCATATGTCTATTGGCTATTTTTAAAGGTAATTTGTTTTTAATATACCGGTATGTGCTTGTACTGTGCAGTACTACGATACATTAAGTAAGCAGTAAGAAACACATCATTTGGTAAAAATGTACTTAAAACTTTATTACCAACCAAATAATGGTCAGTCAAAATATTTTCATTTTAAGGAACCCAAGTGTAAAAAATCTTTGTGAACCCCTGCTCTAGGGGAGGTCCTAGACGGCTTATGATTTGATCAAAAATTGTGTGAAACGATTGGCCTTTAGGAACCTATTTGGTTAACATTGCCATACGTTTCCATTTTCACTGGTTTCCTCACAATGTTCCGATGTCCCGAGAAAGCTTTTCAGGACATCAAATTATCCCGGTTTTGAAAATTCAGTTGTAAATTTCAAAAACAGATTTCTGCGGCAGGAACCTCGAGGGAACTTCAAAGTACGAGAAGATTCTATTTCTATCGGGTTTAAAACTAAGCAAAATGTTGCTAAAGAAAAATGTGATCAGAAGTTTGCTGTGAAAATTGACTGAATATCCATCTTCGACTGCATGTTGCTTAAGACTGTCCCTGGTGGGATTACGTAGGCTTATTTGACCTCAAAGAATATTTCATAGAAAGAGAGGTTCTTCATCAATTCGTTTGTATTAATGGACCAACAGCATGGCGAAGAAGACAATAAATGGGGCAATTTAAATTTAAGGGAAAGGTGTAGGCCTATTGGATAGTTTGAAAGGATGTGTGAGTATTCAATTTTGTTGAAAATACAAAACGAGTTATTTTTAATTTCGACTCAAAACACAATTATAGAATGAGTTTTCTCAACGCCATCACAGTAGACTGACAAACCGCCTTTCAGTGGATACTATTGACGATTGTCTCTAAACAGGAAATCCTGGTTCCATTTTTCTAGTCGAAGTGCTTTTACTATAAAGTAATATTCCCCAGTAGAGGCATAAACATTCCAACAGCTACTTCAAAGCTATTTCTTACGTCCGTTAACATTAAAGTTGTATTTCGTTCTCTTAGGTACCTGTCTAGAAAGGACGAACCATTTACATGACAATTGTAGGGATGACATTTTGACGAAGGAAATGGAAGAAAACATTCAAAAGCAGGACTATTCAGTAGTTTAAAACATGTAGAGTCCTGTAAAATAAAACAAACAATGAAATAATATTTAAATGCATTTAAAAGCCGAAAACAGCTTTTAGGATTAACAGCTTTGTTTTGCATTCTTACAAAATTCATTGATCTTTGATCAAATGGTTTCACTTTGTCGAGTTCCTAACTGATGATTCAGAGCTCTGCCCTCTTACTAAGACACCCCTGACAATGATCATTGGAGCCCCGGGTAGTCACTGCTTCAAAGGATCGCATTGGCTACCGTTTGGTGCTATCTCGTTGGTTACAGTTTCGTGTCGTTTATGTTATTCCTAACATAAATAAATGAAAAAAAAATTATCGTTATAAATAATTAAATTCCATTTAATGTTTCACCTCCTAAGTGTTTCGTTAACCCTCAATCACAATATTAACCTATCATTGAAGAAAGCAAGATCTTATCCGAAACTAGTATGTTTTATTAAATTAGTGATTAAAAAGGTTTTGTATAAACACTTTTAACATTTATCGTTGTTAATTGTTCTCACTAAGCTCTAATTGGGTTAAGGAAACCTGACGGGCCCACGCTACCTGAACCTAAGGCGGTTACACTCATTAGTGGGCCCTTCACGTTTCCTGGAGGCACTTTTAGTTGGCAGATATGTTTGATAGTATTACTGAGTTCCGTCAACACCCTTCAAAAAATGGTATGAAAAGTTTTCTAAAAGACTTACTGGTGAAACCATCAATAAAATGTGTGAAGCTGATGCATCTCAATCGCGGAGCAAAGGAAAATAGATTTATAAATGTGGGATTAATAACTGCAGAGCTAAAAAAACACGTAAGAGACAATACAATTTTTGGATTAACTCAAGTTACTCCACTTCAATTGCTCACAGTTCTGGTAGCGTGGATATTGAAACAACCGTTTTTGATTATTGTTTGTGAGACTGGACTTTCGCGGTCTACATTGAGGAAGCTGATAAATGCTTTCAGGGAGATTCTCGTGGTTTGGCTTCTGGAAAATTCAATTAAAATAGGTGGCGCAGGACAAATTGTTGAAGTGGATGAAAGCGCGTTTGGGAAACGTAAGTACAATCGTGGGTGTTTGCCCAAAACTCGTTGGTTAGTTGGTGGTATAGATAGAGACAGTAAAAAGTGTTTTCTGAAAATTGTTGAAAAAAAGGATACAGCTACATTACTGCAAATAATAACGGAAAATGTGGATCCTGGGACGACAGTCATTACTGATATATGGAGAGGGTACAATTCTCTGAGTCAAAATGGATATCTAAACAAAACGGTCAATCACTCTCTCAATTTTGTTTGTCCTGGTGATCGTAATGTGCATACGCAGACAATAGAAAGTCATTGGGCTAAGATAAAACGTGATATGCGTCGAAGAATAGGTCGAATAGCTGTCACTACATTCGAAACATACCTTGTGGAACACGTATGGAGAAATATTGTTTTGACAAAGCCAAAACGTTTGAAGATGTTTTTAAGGCAATCAATTATTTCTTTCCTCAATGATTGTGTGAAACATTTGAATTAGTAGTATATGAATATAGGTATTTATGTCATAGAATAGAATAAACAAGACAACGCCAATCCCGGTCACTATGTAAATAATAGATAGGTAGTTTAGATGAGTCCTAGATTAAGAAGAAAAATAAGACAATGCTACTTTTAGCAGCTTCATGTAAATATAAATGGCTACATATGAGGTGACTCCAAGTTTAAGAAAAAATATGGCAAGGCTCTCTGGATCGCTTTGAATAAAATGAGGAAATTGTTCCATAAACAGTTTACTATTTTATATCAATAATTTTCCATATTATTTGGAGCGACAGGAGAAGCATTCTAGTCTAAAAAGAAATAGCCGTGAAATACTTCATTTTGCGAAAGTATGTATTTTGTTCTAGTTTAATAATTTCATTTTTATATGCTGTAAAACTTGAATGATTAGTTATAATAATTAAGTTATTTTTGTTGGTGGTTCGCTCTTAATACAAAGTACACAATATATGGCCAAGGTTTAACTGCGTTTGCACAATTATAATATTTGTGCTTCAGCTTATTTATCGATTCGCTGTGCCTGCTGGTTTGCAAAAGTGCATTTAATAAAGAGAAGGGCTCACCAATATTTCCATCCAAGTGGAAAAGTTGAAATTCAATAGCAATAGGCGACCGCTAAGGGTATAGCACAAATTCTATCTGTTGTTGGTGGGCCCGTCTGGTTTCCTTAACCCATCTAATTTTACTATGTATTATAAGTAAACATACATGTTAATTTTCCTCTAAACCCTACTTGCCAGAAGAGTAGTTTTGTAACGGTTACTGTCCGGTCATTCTCGTTGTTATCCCCCATTCAATGGTGACATGTGAACGATGGGCCTCATTAAACCTGTTTAGCCTGTGGAGGAAATAGGAAATCCTATATATGCGTACATTACCTTATAGAAGCTATTATTAATATGCGTATTAGCAATACTAATAATATCTCACAGCATATGTCGAATCAGTTATTAATTTTACTTCGTATATGTCAGGAATAACAATCATTGAATAATTTTTTACAACAAAGCACCACAAACAATAATACAAATTTCCATGAAACTGTTTGATAACTATCTCATGTTACCGGAAACTTGCCTTTGACATTGACAGCGTTCGGCTGCTGGCTCATGCCTTTGCCAGTTGTACAAGGTATTATCTCTCGACCTTGGCTCTGATGGTTTATTCATGAACCGACATCGATGGCCAAAATGGGTGCTCTGTGTTAGAGGTCGTAGCATAGGCTGAGGAAGTGGTCTGAGTCCAAACGTGTGGTGCGTTTGAAAAGATGAGACCATCGCTTCCTTGTTGCAAGATAGGCCTAAAAAACTGGTTAGTTTATCAGTTAAATAACAAATTTATTTTTGTTAACAGTTGTATGTCTATTATCGTATTTGGGGAAGATTTGTCTTCCATTTCTGAAGTTTAGTTTTATAAAAATAATTTAGATTTTAAATGAGTAATTTAATAAAAATGTTAAATATAAATGTTAAAATTTTAAATACATTTTGTTGTATTTAAATACACATCATGAACCAATACTAACCACCTGTATTCAGAAACTGAAATAATGTGAAACTTTACTGCTGAGACCTAAATACGGAAGTTTTAAGAATTAAGTGGAAGTGTAGACTCTGTCCACGAGAAGAATATTTGATATATTCTCATTTGTGACATGCGAACTGAGAAAATTTCTTCTTTACAACAATACTACCGAATTCTAAAAAGTTGCATTGTACTCGAATGTTTTCCTTCATCATGAGTTTACCCAAAGGGAGACCGAAAGGGCCCGGACCCCCTTCCTTGAATGTATGTAACTTCCAAAGTCTTTACTATAACATAAATAAATAACAACCTTATAGAAAACTTAGAAAACAAATTAAATCGTGTTCCACCAACATTATATAAGAAAAATATCAACAAATCTCTCTTTCTTTAGTTATAATAAGAGAAAGAAGATATTTAGAAATATATGGTAGCAAAAAACGGGGTTATACTTTTTTAGATCTGGTCTATAAAATTCACAAAGGATTGCGTAGACATTTTACGGTAGACAGTTCAGTCGGTGGCACGAAAAATACGTACACCGGAATATGCATATTTGAGGAAACAATAGCAATTGTCTAGGGTAAGTTGTAAATATGACAAGCGAAAAAAGGGTAGAAACCAGACTCGAGTTGTCAACCCAGGAAATCTACCTCTAAACCATTTGCTAATAGCTTTCAAGGTTTTGGATTTTCTCAGTTAAAATGGGTATAAAAGGGTTTCCACTTTGTCAGTGTTCACTTTGCCTTCAACTGTTTAGGGGATAAGTTCGATTTAATCGAAAGAGACTTATCAAAAGAGGCTGAAACTACGACATGATCTTTTGTCACGTCGGACGAAAATATTTTTAAGGTACATTACAAAAATATCTAGAAACTGGAGACTAATGTCTTGTTTAAGATCTCTTTCCTACACCCAAAAAATGGTTTAGAATAGACCCAAGAAATTAGATTGTACGATCAAATAAATTGGCCAAGTTGTAATATAGATTTAAAAGTTGTAATTTAAAAAAAATAAATTAAAAATATAAAATATAAAAAATTTACTGAGATTACAAGCTGATGTTAAAAACGCCAAAATGGAATCACAAGATATCTATCATTTTGCCAATCAAAAGCCTGGACAAGTGTGACGGAAATCAAGTTTAATAGATGAAGTTTTAAAGAATCTCCAGCCCCGAGAAACTAAGCGACATCTATGTTTAGCTCAGAGGTAAACTTATTTATGTAACTCAATGATTTCAAGAGATCTCTGTTCGCCTAAACATTGTACGCATTTTTCGCCTGTCACAATGTTCTGGAGTCATAGTTCACCCTCGTCATCTGTCAAAACTTGATCCTGTACGCATCTTTCGCTATACTTTTGGTATACGCATAGTTCTTTAAAACTCCTGCAAGACAGTTATAGATTACTAATACTGTAGTTTTATATTTTACTCAATACTTATTACTCAATATTTTACTCATTACTTACTTAAAAGTAAATTATTTAATTTAATTTATACCACTTACCTATAAATTAACACGTTGTGTGGTATAAATTAAATTGTACTTAAGTGTGTACTTACTTAAATTATATCCATTAGCCCATTAATAAACCATTAATTGATAAATCTTTCTCAAAAACGTACTATTGTAAAATATATGTACCGTCCCATCAATTTATCGGGAGTCCCTCCCTCTATCTGGCCGACTTCCTCTTCATAAAATATAGATTACGTGCCTGCCATCGTTAAAATGTTTAAATAGCAACGAATTCGAGAGCTGCATGCCGCTTCGTATAGTTATCCAAAAGTTATTTTGAAGGGGCTATTTTTTTAATCAATTAAGTTTTCTAAAATTATTTAATTTTTAAATTTTGTAATCTTTAAAAAGTTATCTTTATCTGAACGACCGGGAAAACCAATCTTTCTTTAATATCCTTGTAATAATCTCTGCCTATACGCTGCGCAAAATTACTCTTATCTCACACGGAGAAATATTTTACGAAATAAGCTTGGTAAGGCCCTGATGTCAATTAATTGCCCGGGAATCAATCTAGCATGTTAAAAAAATGTTGATAAAGTTGATCCAAGCGAACTATTTTATTAATCAAACTGAACCCGCTCTTTCAAACATCAAAAAAATACATTTTAGAAATTTTTGATAAAAACTAAAATTAAGTAATTTTGGAACATTGTATTTTTTTAAATAAAAATTTACCAAAGGCTATACGCATAATCCATTGATGGCATCCTAATATTTTTCTAAAAACTGTATTTAAGATACAGATGTTTATAAGTCACTTTACCGGCTAGAAGCTACGAATAACTGAATTGTCGAGTCACCTTCCAATAAAGGAGTCACCCTTCCAATAAAAAGACTTGAAACTAAAAACATATTTTGATAAAACTTAATAAGCACCAATGATCATGATACTTGACACGATCATCTAAACAGGGGTAAAAAACATACATAGTAAACAATAAAATTAAAGAGTTATTGATGCGTAAAACTTCGTTCTTATACATGGAACTTGTGGGAAAATGTCAATCGGAACTGTAATGATTGCAACTTCATTGTAACAGAACAGGTATCGAAGAAAAACTAGATGTTTATAGATTTTTGTATGACGGATATAATTTTATCAAGACAACGAATATATATGATCTGAATAAAGCAGGTATGAAAATGAACAACATACAATATACAATAATGCGTTATTAGACACAACATTTTTTTTCACTTAGTAACACAACAATTTTCACAATCTGCTTTATAAATATCCATGAAGTCATAGAATATTAATAACAGAAACAAATAAAGGATTCAAAAAATAATTCCAGTGGATTAGAACTTTGAAGGGTCTAAATTCTGTTGCTCCTTTGGTTTATACGTTTATAATTATTTGTCTTTTGGAACGCTAGTTCTTGCTACTCCTAGGGGTGTTAGATTTGAAACTTCCAACAGACAAAATGACCGATGCAAGAAATATGGTAATATTACAGAATATATAACTAGGCCAAAGTGCCTAATATTAAAATTATTTTAAATTTATGATATAAAAAGTGGTAAATATAAGGAAAAGAAATTTAAACAGATTTACTTTGTGTGTGTGTGTTTGTTTGTTTGTGTGTGTTTTTTTTGTTTTTGTTTGTGCGCGCGCGTGTGTGTGTGCGTGCGTGTGTGTGTGTGTGTGTGTGTGTGTGTGTGTGTGTGTGTGTGTGTGTGTGCGCGCGCGCACGCGAGTGTGTGTATGTGAATGTTCCCACAAAAATGTTTAGGCCTAGAACACCTACTGTAATTACATTTTGCCTCATATCTTTGTCACTTGGTATTGGCTTTCCCTTCTCCCAGTAATGTTGGTGTTACAGTATCCCCAGCACTCATTGCGTACAAGCCTCAGTTAGCATTCATATATGAGTTAGAATAAGTTATTCTTTATATATATATATATATATATATATATATATATATATATAAAATACCAGGTAATGTTTGGATTAAATTTTTAGATACTACCATATTATTTAATAAGAATAATGTTATTAGGTAATAATATATTTGTGCATTGTTCAGTTATAAGGCATACAGTGGTATTGTTCCTCTGAGTATCTAAAACTTTATGATGGTTTTTTTACTAAATATATTTTGTGAGAATTTTTGTTTGTGATTTTTTTGTATTAACCTTTTTTTGTAATTTTGATACTTTTCTACATAGCCAGTGGTTTCACCTACAATAATAATTCATCCAACTGTAGGATAGAGAAAATAGTATTCACTATTATTTTTGTTAGTCACTTTAAAATTGGTTTATGGCTATCCGAACTTTAAATTTTGTAAATTTGTGAAAACTTACCGAGACAGAATATTTTTGATCGCTATGTGCCGATCTTCATCAGTGTCTTCTGCTTGGAGATGTTGGGTTAAGCGGTGACTGTTTTAAAGGCCTGTCGAGTGATAGTAGTGTTGAATTGTGTGGCATATTTATGTCTTTTATTTTATTTATGAGGTTTGTTCTGTTTTTTATGTGTGTTTCTGTGTTCCAGTTAATAGATTGTCTGATTATTTTGTCCATTTATTTTGCTAGTTTATGTGCTGGGGCATTTTGGTAGTTGGTGATTGCTCAGATGGGGACACTGGGTTTGTGAATTTTAGGGAGAAAGCTTTAGGGTGAATTTATTTTAGGTGGTATTTTTTGTTTTTGCTGATAATGTATTTGGATGTATTAATTAGTTTTTTGACGGTTCTGTGATATTTCTCATTTGGATCTGTATGTATTTGTATTATATATTGAAAATTTGTTGCTGTTCATGGTGAGCTGGTTGTTAATTCATATTAAACTTTGATATTAATTGCGACCAAACTTGTTTTGTCAACTAAAGGTTGTTGAATTGTTAACTTACTCTTGGAGGAAACGTTTTAGTGCTTACGACTTCTTCAGCCTCCTTCATCAGCAGTTCTTGAGCTTGATGTGAGACATGAGGTCAAGCATTGTCATGGTCAAGCCTCACACCACTGGACAATCTTCCTCTCCTGCGGTTCTGGATCGCAAGTCTCAGTTTTCTTAATGTGTCACAATATCTGTTGGAGTTAACTGTTGTTCCATGAGCAAAAAGTCGATTAAAAGGAGGCCCTTCCTGTCCCAAAAGACAGTTGCCATGACTTTCCCAGCAAACTGTGTTTGTTGAAACGCCTATGTTTCATCGCCTGTAACAAAGGAATCCTACAATTCTTCTTTGTTGTCTTCACATTGTTTCAAAAACTGCTGGGCACACACGACACGTTGCTGTTTGTGGTTTTCTGTGAACATTCACCGTACCCTCTGCGCACACATTTTGTGATAGCCTAATTTTTCGGTTAAAATGTTATGAATTGTGATATTGGAAGTCTCAGGAATACGCACAGCAAGTTTCTTAATATAAATTCTACTATCTTCAAGCAATATTCTTTCAAATTTTTCAACAATTCAATCTGAAAGTGAAGGCCTTCAACTCCGGTTTTCATCATGAATTTTTGTGCAGCCTTCACTGAATTCTCTACACCATTTGCAAATATGTTGAACAAATATACACTTTTCCCCATAACCTTTGATTATCTAAATGTCAATAGGCGAAATCCATTTTGCATTTTAAAAAACGCATCACAGCACGAACTTCGCAACTGGTGGTAACAGCAATGGGGAGCTTCAACTTCCATGGCTGCTAGCCCGGCACAGAGTAATGTAGTGAGCGGGAGTGGTGGGGTTAGAGAGAGGGAGAGTTGATGAGTAAGACAGTGTTACCACATTTCTCCTATCTCGTTGCATTCTTTCTTAGCAGCATAGGGAACCTTATTTTATGAATTACCCTAGTATATGCATTTTTATGGAAAGATCATTTGGAAATGAGAAATGATCAAAAAGTAGAAAGAAAAGTAGCAATGGCTACTGTCCCCTTATATAATAACACAAAAAATATTTTGTGAGAACTTTTAAAAGATTAATCAGAACCTAATGAATTGAAGAACAGAACTATATGGTGATAAAACCCAGATACTATATTAAAGTGAGGAAAAATTATTGGAAGCATTTTAAAAGTTGATTTACAGAAGAATGAAGTGTTAAATTTGTGTCTAAATAATGTTGTATTAGAAATATTAGTTAAAGACAGAAAAAATGTATTTTAGAAAATAAAAACACATTTGATATGGGTTTTACTAAGGGGCACTGTTTAAAGAAGGAATGATTAGTAATAGTTTCAAGCTAGAGTTGCACATCCAGTATTTAGACTAAAACTTTAAATCTAAAACTTGAAGTAGATTAGAAAATAAGAAGAAGATAGCTTACTTACTGTTTGATTTTTAATGAATTTTTATAAAAATCTCAAATTTACATGCAATCAACCCTTCATAATCAATTTTTTTGACTAGCTAAACACTACATTTTCTGATCTCATACTACATATTTATAGTTTCACTAAAATTCTATCTGTTGAACATGGATTCCCCTGAGCCTCTTGATCTCATTACATTTCATTTTGACAATGTTTTCTCATCATTTGTTTTAGAGTCGCCTAAACAATCTTCATTTTATAATCACATAGTGAGATCTTTAAGCAAAACAGAAAAATATTTTACCTGAAACTCAAGAAGTAAGTACATTTTGTATTAAAATATTTTAAATTTATCAACAAAATATGTGAGTAAATTTATATTATAATGAACATTTTAAAACTCTAGTCAGGCTCCAGTTATTATTAAACTTTGTAATGGTTCTTTACTTGGCCCTCGGAGGACACATGGCATAATACACAGCTACAACTGTTTGTTTCTGTTTAAACCTAATGAGGGCTATAACAGAATTAGTTGACATCCTGCTTCAAACAATATACTTAATTGTACTTAATATGGTTGAAAAATCATTGCTGTTCGAGTCATCTCAGGTGGTATATACTGATTGAAGAGGTGGAGACTCAGACCAAAATCAAACCTCTCTTTGAATAGCAAGAAAGGTTTACCTTATGATCTTAGGAATTATTCATTTGAATTTACAAGCTGCAGTGGAACATCTATCAGCATGTTTCAGATACTGTTTTAAGTAGTTTTTAAAAGCTTACTATTATAGATACTTTTTTTTGTATTTTCTCTGCAACTAAAAGAGAGTACTAAACACTTTTAAATGTTTTAAAAACTTGCCTATAATAGCACTTACTTTGCTTGTTGAGGACGGCCGTTTCGGGAGATGTGTACCTTTGTCAACTCAGACCGTAACTGATCTCAAGGTTTACGTAGGTTAGGGTGGGGGTGGGATATTTTGGTGGTGTGGGTGTATTTTGTGTGTATTAGGAGTTATGATGTCAAAAAGTGCGTGTGAGTTGTAATGTAATTGTGTATTGAGTATGTGTGTAGGGTGTAGTTTGAAGTGCCTATATATTTCGTATTGTTCGGTTGTGTAACGTTGGTTATTTTTCTGTTGTTTATGAAGAATTTGTAGGTTAGATGTTATGTCTATGTAGTCATGTTTTGTGGAGTTGAGATGATCGGCGAAGTTTGATTGGTAATTATTGTTTTTAGTGCTTTTATATGTTCTTGGTAATGTATGTAGAAGGACCTCCCTGTCTGACCTATGTAAAAACTGGGGCACGAACTGCAAATTAGTTTGTAAACTCCAGTGATGTTGTAAATGTCGTCGATTTTGTTGTTGGGTTTAAATTGTTTATTGAGAGTGTTGTGTGTAGAGTAAGCTATTTTGTAGTAGTATTTTCGTAGTGTGTAGGTTAGATTGTGGGTCTACAAACAAAGTAAGTGCTACTATAGGCAAGTTTTTAAAACATTTAAAAGTGTTTAGTGATTACTAGTAGCTCACGTGAAGATGGAATCAGCAAATGTTAAAAGAAAGTACATTTATGATAAATTTAATCTTCCTCTTCTTCTCTGGGCCGCTGTCTGTACTAGCCAGCTCATTTCCAAAAGGTAAACTCCTAAGATGACTTTTTTTCATTTTTATCTTTAGTTCATTGTGTTCCAAAACATCAAGGAATTCTATCAGTAGTCTCAATCTTTATTCATTTACTATATAAATGCATTTTAATAACATGTTTTTAATTCCTAACTTATTTCCAAGTCTTTGAAAAAAAGAACAAATCGTTCACTTTTTTAGGACACAAGATTAGATATCTAATTTAAATACAACTAACTCTTCTGCCATATAATGATTTTCTTTCTTATAATTGTCACTCCTTTAAATGAAGGTTAAATATCCAAATGGCTCTAATTGTAGAAACATCTACAATAACAGGTTTATTTATAAATCACTTTACAAAATTAAGGTGCCAATTTGTTCATTAAATGCATAACATTTGATTTAATAAAACATTATTTGAAAGAAGTGAAATTAACAATTTTCTGTATTACGAATCTACAATGCCTGAAAAAATACATAGGACAAACAGGACAGAAATTTGAAACCAGATATTTAAATTCCAGAAATGAGACTATCTGCATTTAAATATAAGAAAAGTGATTTTAATTATGATACATATTTGTTTAAAGAGGGACATACATCACAAGAAATGAAAAATACAATAAAAATATTACATTATATTAAAAAAAAGGAAGGTGTTTGAATATGTTAGAAAATTTGGAAATCTATAAAGCAAAATTTAAAAAAAGGAAATGTAAATAAATGAACAAATAAATACACAGTTGGACGTTATTTTTACAGGTTTAATATTATTAATTAGCTACATGCAAAGAGTCAACAGTAGGTGTGCCAATAGAAAGGCAGGTCTGCAAGTGGTGGAGGCGTGGCTAACAGTAAATAAAAATAAAGAAAAACTCAAAATTTCAGCTAAAAGTACAATTTTAGTTTTCAAAATGAAGTCATTCTGAATCACATCAACAAAAGTAAATACTGTAATGTTAGGAAAGACAGAATATATGTATAAATAATATAATATAAACGTGTTCACAATATTTGGTTACGATATCTGAATCCACTAAATAAATTTTAATTTCTTGTCCTAAAACACAAATTAGCAGTTAAATGGTAAGCAAGTCATTGATTGTTTTCTTAATTTAAGCTGTAGAATCAGCTATTGAGATATCCCTTTACTCCTGAATTATTCATGTACATTTGTAGTTTAAATAAATAAAATCTCTTCACCACAAATATACTTTTAATTTAAATCCTTATGTATATTTCAAAAGAATATTACTTTACAATTGGAATTTACATGATAATTTAAATAAAAAGGTTTATTTGGAGTGAATAGTTTTTACATATTTAAATTATACTTTGATTTAAAGTAGAATACCGCCTAGAGTAGCTAGTTAGTAAAATCATTCATTAACTTTTACACTTCATTCTACATTTCATTTAGATTTTTTTCACATTTTTTTATTTTGAACTTCTAATCTTCTCTGTTAGAACTGCCTTTATTACTGAGAAATTGTTGTTTTGTGTAATAAGGAGTGAAGTATTTCTCATAAATACCACTTAATTATTAACCGGAGTTAATTCGGAAATAGAAAAAAGTATGTAATTAATAATATATAACATGCAGCAATTAATTAATTACTATCTTATATAATAAAATGTTCTTCCTGCATATATGTTAGAACTTTGAAGTGATTGTACAAAGAAAAATCTAGTTTGACAGTAATACAATGAGTGTTTTACTTTCACATTCATAAAAAAATTTAATTAATTTATACAGAAAAATACGCACAATAAAAGCGAATGAACTGACTAATAAAAATAAGGGTTAATGACCAAAATGCATGGATGTCCGAATGACTAGTCTGCCATAATGTAAACAAATGCCAGCTAATCACAACTATAAATTGATTAGAATGTGACATAAACATATTCTCTGTTTACATTATATGTATTATATATCTGTGTTCACATTACCAATCAGTATTGTGTTGTGAAACACATGACACAAGAAAAGAAGTAATATAAAAAAAATGTTTAAGTAAATTACTACTTAAATGAACAAAGAAAAGTTTTATTTTAGTTTCCATTTATTTTATAGTTACAATTAATATATATATATATATATATATATATATATATATATATATATACATAAGTCAGAATAAGAATTTTAAGTGCCAAAATAGAATTTCGTTGCAATTTTCTATTTTTGTTTTCATGTATGGTGTTGGACTATTATTTTCATTTGTTACTAATTATACGCTTTCTTTTCGTCCCATGCATTGCGTCGTAGTTTCTTTTCACCAATTTGTTAGTTAATTTTATTCTTTTCATTCATTATTAATCCTAGAGCATTATTTATGATATTGTGTGGTAGCCATGGTATCAATTTAAGGTTATATAATTGAGGTTTTTCATATAGATCTTTGAAACGTTCATTTCTATCTATAGAGAGTTGGCTCAGGGCCAAATAGCACTAGACTTTGATGAACATGAGATATACAGTTCGAAACCGACCTAGACTCCCAAATTTTTATAATTCAATTATTGAACAAGTATTTGAAAAAACTTTATT
This sequence comes from Prosapia bicincta, assembly GCA_036971475.1. Classification (NCBI taxonomy): domain Eukaryota; kingdom Metazoa; phylum Arthropoda; class Insecta; order Hemiptera; family Cercopidae; genus Prosapia; species Prosapia bicincta. The sequence continues at coordinate 32,757,031 of JBAIZL010000001.1, forward strand.
AAAATCAATTGCCATCAACTATAGGGTTAAAAGAATGTATTTGAACTTGATTGGAGGAATAAAAACGCATTTTATTGAAAATGTGTACTATATTTTCCCCACAATATATATATATATATATATATATATATATATATATATATATATATATATATATATATATATATATATAGGACATATAAGGAGAGTGTGAGGTAATAGAATGAATTTTAAAACATTCAGAGTTAACTGTCTACATAGATCGAGACAGTAAAGTCTTGAAAAAGACTGTTGAAGGGAAGCAAAACTGAAAAGTGCAGAACGAAGCAAGCTACAGCACTAGTAAATCACTCCACCATAGCTACAATGAAACTAAGCGACAAACGGAAGTTTAACGTCAAGTTGGCAACAAGGCTCACCCAAGCTGCAAGATGTGGATTTCCCATTCGCCGAGACGGTAGTTGCCCCCACCACTCCCTCAGCCCGATTTCACCTACGTAGAATCCTATTCTGTTTAAAATCAAACTATAATTATTGTGCCACAGTTGCTCCAAGTTGTGATTGTTATTACATTTGAAGGTATAATTCATTAAATCATAATTCTAATTTCAATATTCTGATACAAATTTCATCAAAACAATTATAATTTATTTACTTTAAAAACATAATAATATTAAAAACCTAATTTCTAGTAAATCATATTTATATTGATTAAAGCAGGTATTCTCACTACTTGGCCCATGGGTCTCATGCAGCCCTGAGAACGTTTTTTTACCACCCTTAAAGTGTTAGGAATTAAAACAGCAGTTCGGTGGCAATGGTATTTTGAAGAAAAAAAGAAGGATAAAACTCACTTTGAGTTTTGGAAAGCAGTTGAAAAAATTAATTTCCTAATGTAACTGACTGTGCTAAAAAAAATATTATGTGAATTTGTACCTAAGTATGTCTGTGAATTTACATTCAGTAAGCTGAATTCATAAAAAACAAGATTTAGGTTAAAAAGTGAGAGTGTTAAAAACATTTTGAGAATTTCAGTATCTTCTCAACCTGCCAACATAGATGCTGCATTAGAGAGCTGTTAAAGATTTCGCCCATCACCTCTAGAGAATTAACAAATTCACTTACTCCTGGAGTTTGGTAAAATACATTTCAATACATTTAATATGTAAAACAGTTGATTTATTTTTATGATGTAACAAACCTATGTTATAATCATACTGTTTGTAAGTTATTTAATCGAACTTGTACTTGCGGACTTGAAAAAATTTGATACAAACTATTTGACTCTAAGAAATCTTAGTGAAGACTCCTGGATTAAACATAAATAATTAAAATAATTCCATTCATAAATACTTTTTTCTAAATAATATTTTATTTTGAGCAGTTTATTATACAAAATTAAAATATGTACTTCAATAAAAACATGTTTTAATTTTTTTAAGCATAAACAGTAGTAGTATAAATAATTATTTTGAATATTGGTCTCAGAAAAGTATTAAAATATTTGCTTACTTAATATTCATCTTTTTCAAAGAACATGCATATTCCTAAATCTTATAATTTCTGATAATTAATATTTATAATTAGAACTTGAAAATTTTTTTTTGTCTATGAGGCAGTATTTGATAGGAGTCTTGTTTTCTGAACTGTATAATAAACATAAATGCCAATATCTACTACGTTTTACAGTTCAATTTTGCTAAATTTAAGTTTATCTGCAGTAGACATCTGAGATTAAGACCAGCTGATTTATATCTGAAACCTAACAGAATTTACACAAAAAACAATAATGATATAAATGAATATTTAAACTTAAATAAATTTTCTAAATATGAAATATAAGTATTTTTCATAATAACTTACTAAAACAATTGAAATGTAAAATATTGTTTACATTAAAAGGTAATTTTTAAACATCTTTTAGAACAATATATACATTATTTACAAAACATTTATAACAAAAACAGTCAATCAAAAAAGTATATTTGTAGGATGATACATTTATCTAAACCTTTATCTTGATTTCCCTACTGTTTGTTTAGGTCTAAATAATAGAACAAAGTAATTTAAAGGATTTTGAACTATTTTTTGCACAATTATGTATTAGTACACTGAACTCAATATATTACCATATTTCAACTGTATTAATAATTTTGATCATAGTTTTCCATGTTCATACATGTCTCTTGAACAAAAATAAAGTTTTATGTTTGTACTTTAACAACTTAAGACTTGGCTTACTTATCTATTAAAATATTAATTTCTTAAGTATAAAGGCAAAGTTTCTTCTGTCTTGGATTATAAGCTTACAAAAATAAAATTTTACCAACCATGTACAAAATGCTTTTGCTGAGGAATATGAATAAGTAGTGGTTTTTTGACAAGTAAATAAGTGTATTTAATACAAAATATGAAGTATAGACTTTCTATAAAAATTTGAATGTACTCTTCCTTAAAAAAAAATTAACAAATTTTCTGGTCATCATTGTAGTTGAGAGATTACAAACTTACACAATAAATTGATTTATTAATAAATTCTTTGTAGAATGTCTATTCTTCTAATGAATATTAGAAATTCAAATGTCTGTATGTAGTTTTCAAATTAGTGTTTATGTGTAACGTGTGTGTGTGTGTTAATGTAAAATAAAATTTAAAACAAATGCAGATACTGCGTCTCTGTTATGTTAAGCATTTCTTTCAGTTTTTGAAAACAGTCAATCAGGCAATTTAAATTTAACTGTTGCCATTTAAATAGGGTTTGTGTAATATTAAAAGTAGAAAGAATTAAAACAAAATTTGTAAAATTTGTTAGTATTATATTTTGAATTAAAACCCATACAACTTTCTTGGATTAGAGTATGTGGATAGGGATACATTCATATAGAAAAAAAATAGTTACTCTGTTCCAGTAGAAAAAAAACACTGTTAAAAAAAATTATTGAATATTGTTATGCTCCAAATGTCTGTATTGAACTTTACCAAGCGTGAAATTATTTCAAAGTGTTGCATTTTTATATAGCAGTGGTTATAAATACTAACAGGCATAAGACTTTGATGGGTTTTCTCTGAATAATAAACAGTTTTAACAAGTTCAGTACACCTGATCGAACCAGATTCTTCTTAAGGCTTGAACAGTTTAAACAATTTCATATGTCTAGGGGTTTGTTGGTAATGGTTTAAGGTGAGTTCAACTGCAGTTAAAGCTGTAACATGTTCATGTGTTGTGGTTTACTTGTTGAAGCTATTTTGCCAGTTATTGTTGATTTCATGTCTTTTTTTGGTGGGACCTGCTAGGCTATTTATTTTTTAATTAAATAACCCTGATTGTTCTTTGTTTATTAGGATTATGTTACGTTTGTTTATGTCTATTTCAGTGAAATTTGGCTTTTACGATGTTACAATTATTTTGACATGTCAAATAATAACTTATTCCGGTGGTAATACTGAATAAAGTAACTAGGAAGAGGATGATTACACCCAATGGGCCAACATTATTGTGGTTTGAAATTTATGCTATTTACTGGCAGCTTTCTACAATCAATTTCAGTAAATCACAGACCCATTGATTGATTTCTTCATCTTCTGTATCAGCTGTGATACTCGCTGTTGGTTTGCCAATGACATGAACAATTTTTACTCATTTTCTCTCTGCAAATATTATTCTACGGTTATAAATATAATTTAGTATTTTCATTTTCAGTCTAATAGAGTTTGTTTAAAATAATTTTTTAAGTGTGGCCTTTTAAATAGCTTTTCTGCGAGAGGAATATTTTAAAAAATTACATGCAGTGCTTAATCCACACATTCATAACCTGACCTGTGTCGTCATTGCAGATATCATTTTCCACTTCAAAATATCTGCTTATGTGTCAGAAATGGATATTTAAAAGAACAAGCTAGAAAAGTTGTTACTTAATACTTTTTAGGTTGTAAAAACATTTACCATTTGAGTGCTTGCCATTTTCATATACACATATATTTCAAAGTATATGAAAACTTTAGGCCTAAATAAGTAGTTAACCAGTTGGATATTTACTTTACATAACTAAACTCAAATTTTTTAATAAATTAACAGATACATTTTTAATATTTCAAGTGTAAAATAACAATAATCATAAATATCATATTGTTATATTAACATCTATTGTTTTGTTCTTCATTTCACTTTATGCTTGAATGTTTATAATCATGTGAATTATTTTAAAATTAACAGCTAGTGATAGATTAGTTTAAATATACCATTAAAAACTACCGAACAATTAAGAAGTGTTCACACAAATTTCTACACTAAATACTCATAATTTGTGTTACTTTTAAAGAATACAACACGTTTTTACGTTTACCTATAATTAGAAGTTAACTTCAGTCGGCATTTAGTTAAAATAATGTAGTGTTTATTGTTCAAAAATTATTAAAGAGCTGACAAAACTAAATGCTTATATAATATTAATTTGTTGTTACCATTTTAGATCCTATAAGATAACACAGACAGACCTCTTATATAATGTTCACTAAGATGCCCTCTTAAATTTTCTGATAACGATCAGTTACTTACCAAGTTCTCTTGCAATATCATCTGCCTGTCACTTTCTGTAAGTAATGAGGTCATTTGCTTATATTTTACTCCAAATTCATATTTGTAGAGATTACTTAGTATTAATAAGATACTGAGTATTTTATAACTTTAATTTTTCAATACTGTATAATATTTATTATTAAAGAAGAAATCAATTACTTATCATTTTCGTTATTATTACAACCTAAGAGTATAAGTATGCAATTTCAAATATTTAATAGTTTACATTTCAGATGTTACATTTGTTTTGAATTATTAATAGTGACTATTCCTGTACTTAATTGTCCTTTGAAATATAATTGATTTTTCAAAAGATTCCTTATATTATAAAACTTGTTCAGTTTTAGGATTATTTTTATCCAACAAATAGAAATCTTAGAAAGTTTAAGTACCCTTTCCAGCTGGAAAACATACAGTGCAATGAGAGTATGTGAAATTTAATTATGAAAGGACAAAACAATATATTTTGCAGCCATATGTTTAAAGCTATAAATGAAGGTTTAAATACAGCTTCTCTTCTTTTAAAAGTTGTATATATAGTTACTCTAAGCTAGAATTCATCTTTAAATAGCTGTATACACCTCTTTTTAATCTAATGTATTTAATTTTAATTTTTTGTTTTCATTATTAAATTCCTTCTATTAGTTCACACTCTCCTGATATATAAGTTGTACAAATTTTCAATTGTTTATAAAATACATTTGTATTCATCCAATCAAGTTCAAATACATTTTTTTTAAACCTATAATGGATGGCAATTGATGCTAATAAAGTGTTTTCAAATATTTATTTAATAATTGTATTTAAAAATTTGGAGGTCTATCCGGATTCGAACTGTGAATTTTCATGTTCAAAGCATTGCTCACTTTAGCCCTGCTCCAACTTTTCAATACCAATAAATTAATTTCTTAAAGATGTATATGAATTTTTTCCCCCCATCTGGTTGTCATTGAAACCTCCATTATACAACCTTAAACTGTTGCCATGGTTACCACAAAATATCATAAATAGTGCTGTAGGGTTAAAAGTTAATGAAACGAATAAAACACACAAATTGGAAATAAGCAAAGAATGATACAATTTTTTTTCTTGACCTCGGTAGGAATTTACTTTAAAAAAATAAATTTATATAACTTGTTTTCTTGGTATTTATTTGTTCATCAGTGCTATTTCTTTTACTCTATTTTCATAACCTCTGTAAAATTTATTTTTTCTGAAACTTCTTTAATACTAAATACATTTTCATTCTTCATTTCTAACATTCTGACAAGCAACGTCTTCCTCATAAATTTTAAGATTTCCAAATTTATTATTCTTCAACTATTATTATTCTACAAATTTATTATTCTACTATTCTTGTTATACTTTTCTTATGGCATTCAAAGTTTATTTGCATATGGCACAATATGAAGATGATTATTTTACAAAAATGCATTATGATTAGAATCAAAATCCACTATAGCTATTTGAAAAATGGCTAAAAAACAAGCATTCATTTCTGTCAACTTACATTGAATACTTTACTAATAAGAATTAAAAAAATATATATTTTAAACAGAGTTGCACGTAATACAAAATTCAATTAAAAATATTTTTCCCTATCTACTTGGGTCTTACTAACTACCTTAGGCTACCTAACTAGAATTGTGCCTTGATTTCTCTTACAATACTTCTCCATTCATCCCTACATAATTATTTTTTATGTTTTCCTTTTTCCAATTCTCAACTTCACTAGCCTTCATGATATTTACAACTTTTTAAACCATAAACTCTCTTCCACAGTTGTGTTTTACTACATATATTTCGGTAAAGAGAATGTTGTAAACAAGCTGTTATTTTGACCAAACATTCTATTTTCTAGCTTTCACACACACACACATACATACACACATACATACACACACACACACACACACACACACACACACACACACACACACACACACACATATATATATATATATATATATATATATATATATATATATATATATATGTATAACGGATCTATTACAACTGTCGCCACCTCTCCATCCCCAATTTCCAATTTCTTCTTTCATATGTCAATGGCTCTTCTATGTTTCTTGTAGTCAATGCTTCGTTTTCAAGCGAATTTCTTCATGGCTGTACTATTTTTCTTTTCTCAAGAGGAATCTACACTAAGTATCTTTTGGGCCACCTATCTTATGCTATCCTCTTTACGTCTCCAAATCATTGTAACTGTCTTCTTTCTGTCCCATATTTTTATCCATTTTCCTTTTGTTAAATAGTTGTTCATTTCTCTTTCAAGTCTTGATTTACCTCAGCTTCAATGAAAACAGTTCATTTTCATCATCATTACTTTGTTTTTATTAGTTTTGGTAACTCCCATACCTTTGACCGCATCATGTAACACTCTAAACAATACTTTTGTAAATGGGTTTCTTTGTTTTTTCATGATGTATTTGACATAGAAGAGAGTTTAAGGTTCGTGTCACTGCTCTGCCTTTGTTTTTTCTTGTCCTAATTTCATTTTCACTATCGCTTTTCTTATTAAATATCACCGTTAGATATTTGCACTTTTATATCCCCGCGGATTTCGCTGTTTTCTAGGCTGAGGTTGCAAATCTCATCCTTCCCTACTATTAGGTATTCACATTTTGGAATGTTCATTGTTAAGCTTGCTACCTCTTGCAGTTTTCTCATCACATAACTTACTATTTATCGTATTCGTCTTTCGCTAACACAATCTTATCATCCGCAAAGAATAGTATAAACAGCTTATCTTCTCCCACCCTTATACCCATGTTTTGGAATTTTCTACTCCATTTCTCTAGGAATCTGTCCAGATAAATCTTAAATAAAGTGGGCGATAAACAGCAGTCTTGTCTTAAACCCTTCGTTTTGAGTGATGTGGTCTCTTCATTACCCATTTTGATTTTGGCACAGTTTTCCTCATAATATCTTTGTGTGGCCTTAATAAGCATTGGGTTTATAATAAGGTTTTGCATTTCTTTCTATAGCTGTGAAATTGGTACATTGTCATTGTTTTTTCTAGATCTAATAGGGCTACATGGATTTCTCTATTTCTTTGCACTCTTTTTTCTAGGGTGATCTTAAAGGTGAAAATGTTGTCTATAGTAGATCATCCAGCTCTAAATCCCGCTTGTTCTTCTGCTTCTTTAGCTCTTTTGTCCATTTTTATCAAACTTCGCAATACTCTGGAGTATAGTTTGCTTATTGTTTTTTTGTGAAAAAAGCTTCTGCCTTTTAGCTTTTATAAATTGTATAATATGTTTCCTAAAAAGCCAAAAAGAAAACTTCATTGACTCTTTTCCAGCAGTGGAACATACATTCTTTTTTCATATTTTTATTACAAGGAGGTATAATTAAAACTTATTAATCACTTAAACAATAGTTTATGACTATCCGAACTTTGAATTTGGTAAACTTGTTAAAACTTACTGAGACAGAACGTTTTCGATCGCTATGTGCCGATCTTCATCAGTGTCTTCTGCTTGGAGATGTTGGGTCAAGCGGTGAAAGTTTTAAAAGTAGGTTTTCGATAGTATCAAAGAGTATAAGTGATTTGTATTGTGTTTGTTCGTTTAATATGTTTGTACTTTGTGCTTTTGTGTGTCTGTAAATTTCATATTGTTCTAGTGTGTTGAGATGTGGTCCTTTTTTGTTGATGTGTAGGATTTCTAGGTTTTGGTAAATGTCTGTGTATTTGTATCCTGTATCTTTTATGTGGTTGTAAAATGTTAAGTTGGTGTTCTGTTTGTGTTCTTCGACTCTTTGTTTAAAGCTGCGACCTGTTTGTCCAATGTAGAACTTGTTACATTCGTCGCAGTTCAGTTTGTATACGCCTGGCGCTTGTAGTTTATCCTTGTTGTTGGTGTTGTTGTATTTTGTATTGTAGCTTGTTATTAGTTTTGTATGCTATTTTGTATCCTGTTTTTGGAAATTTGCAGGCTATTTTGTTTGTTGTTTTGTTTATGAGTGGTAATTGTGATGTATTTGGTTTCCCTGTCTGTAGTGTTAATTTTAGTATTTTTTTGTATTTTGTGCCATAGTTTGTCTATTATTGTGGTGTTGTATCCATTTGTGTATGCTAAATATTTAATTGTGTCTAGTTCTTTTTTTATGTTTTCTGTGGTCATTGGGACTTCTTTAAGTCTATGGAGCATGGATAAGGCTGTGTGTTTGTGTTGGATATGGTGGTTTGAGGTGTTGTGGATAAGTGTGTCTGTCGTTATGGGTTTCCTGTAAATGTTGAAGCTGTGTTTTTGTGTGTGGCTTTTTGTTATAGTTAGGTCGAGGAAGTTTAGGGATCGGTTGGTTTCAATTTCTGAAGTGAAGTGGAGTTTTGGGTGTATTTTATTAGTGTAGGTGAGGAGTTGTTCGCATTGACGGGCGTTGCCTCTGTATAGTGTTATAATATCATCGACGTATCTGTGCCAGTAAATAATTTTGTGTGCATGTGTATTGTTTGTGAGTATTTTGGTGTTTTCTATGTGTTGTAGAAAAATTTCACTCAAGACACTATTGATAGGACTTCTCATGGGTAGGCCGTCTGGTTGTGAATAGAAGTTTGAGTTGTGAGTGAAATAGATTTGTTCGGTGATGATTTGGAGGATGTTTATGATTTCGGTAACATGGGTTTTAGGTATGTTGTTCTGTATTAATTGGGTTTCTAGGATGTTGAGCGTTTCGCGTATGGGTATGTTGGTGTACATATTTGTTATGTCGAGTGACAATAGTGTTGAGTTGTGTGGTATGTTTAATTCAATTCAGTGTGGACTATAAAATTCAATAAATAAAACTGTCGCTATCCATAATTCTTCAAAGAAATGTCTGTATCACTTTGAGTGCAGCTAATATTACCTTGGTTTCCATATTGTTCATGCTATAGTTTCAAATATTTATAAGTAGTTCTATTTTTTGAAAATATAATTAAGTTATTTATAGGGACTGCCAACTAAGAAACTTATAAGATGTGCACAATATTAAAATTGCTCATATTTTCTTATGTTGCAGACCGAATTGAGTTTCTAATTTTCTATTTTCCCGCATTGGATAGTTAAAGGAAAATTGTCTTTAAAAAAATGCTGTCCTACATTTGATTAAGTTTTCAAAAATAAATAAATTCACTTTATTTGACATTATTATAATTACATTATAACTCCTACACTCTTTTCGACATCATAACTCCTAATGCTCATAAAGTACACCCACACCCCCACCATTATATCCTACCTTCACCCTAACACCCTAACCTACAAAAACCTTGAGATCAGGTAATATGTATACCATCATTAGTCTTTTTTTGAAGTTGGTTGAACATAATATCTATATGTGGCATAATTTTGTGAAAAACTGTGAACCAGAATACAAATATTGGATCCTTCAGCATGCATTTAAAGCCGCTTGCTTGGATAATGGTCGCTGATTGTTTTGAAATTATTTCGATCTCATTCATACATTCAATAAGAGATTCTTGATATTCATAAACTGTACTGACCATTCTGCTTTTAAAGTTTCATTTAATGTTGGACGCTCTTGGAATTCTTCTCCTTATAAATTTATCCAAAACAACAATCCTTTGGGGTGAATTGTTAAAAAAATATTTATTCCACTTAACATGAAATATCTGTTGTTTCATCAGAAATAATAGACACAAAATTTGCAGTTTCAATTTTTTTTTTTTTATATATGACGACAAACACTCAAAATGCAATTCAGAAGATCGTTTTGTATTTCCTCAGACACTCCTTTAAATATCGTCGCTTTCTCAAAATGTTTTTTCAGAGAAGTATCAAGCCCAGCCGAAAACTTTACAAGACCTTTAAAAATACCTTCCTTACCTAAATACATTTTAATGAAATTTAAAAAGAAATTAATTTATATGAAAACAAAACTTTTGAAAATGGATTATAATAATAATCTGTATGACCACTCAGGTGAGTAATTTTTCACATAGCTACTACAGTGTTAAACAACTATGTTAGTGATGTTATAGGTAAGTGTCACATCTTAATATAGGTTCAAATGTTTAAATGAAACTAGTAGCCGAAGTTGAAGATGGAATCAAATAATATCAATTTAATTATTTTTATTGATATCACTTGGCAAAAAAAACACTACTTTCCGATATTTTTCAGCAAACGTGTTTTGCATTAGAACACTGCATTGTTCAATTTAATGGAACAATTTAAAGTTATGGACAAAATATCAATAAAAACAAGTAATATAAAAGAAGAAATTTTAAGTAATTTCCTACATTTTTCTTACTGATGTCAACATGGAAATATTAAATTTTACTTACTTTTTATTTTATAATTACAATTAATATAAATATGAATATCCATATGACAGAATCACAATATGAAGGGACAAAAAAAGCAAATTTCCTTGCACTTTTTTGTCCTCTTTAAACAGTATATTATTTTGTTTGTTACTATTTATTCACCGTCTTTTTTATCGTTTTAAAATATTTATGAAGTTGATAATGGTCTATAATTTCTCATCCTATCCATCTCTTGTAATGCTTCATTATTGCAAGGAATCTTTCTCTTATAATTTCATATACATCTTTAAGGAAGTGATCTTTAGCTACGGAAAAGTTGGCTTGGAGCTAAAGTGGGTGATTTATACATGTAGTCATTCAGTTTGAATTCGACCAAGACTTCAACTCTAAAAATAAATTAATTAATGAATAAATATTTGAAAAAACTGTATTAACATCAATTGCCATCCACTACTGGTTTAAAAATTGTATTTGGAGTTGATTTGATGAATAAAAACATATTTTATTAAAGATTTAAAAATTGTACAAGATATATATAAGGGGTAAGGGAGTTAATAAAAAACAATTGAATAATTTTTTAAAAAAACCTTTAAGATGTAGCCTAAAATTCAAAAACTGCAAGTTCCAATTTAATTATTTTACAGCAAACATCAATGTATATTTTTTAGTGATAAAAAAATGAGATAATTCAATAATCTTTAATTTTGTAGTCCATTACATTCAGTGAACCTTAATTAATCACTTATACATTAGTTTATGACTATCCGAACTTTAAATTTTGTAAATTTTTAAAAAACTTACTGAGACAGAATGTTTTTGATTGCTCTGTGGCAATCTTCATCAGTGTCTTCATCGAGAAAATATTGATGAAGATCACCACGGAGCGGTCAAAAACATTCTGTCTCAGCACGTTTTTAAAAATTTACAAAATTTAAAGTTTGAATAGTCATAAATTAATGTAATAGTGATAAATTAATTCAATAATAGCATGTTTATATTATAAGTGTTTTCTCAGAATAAATTCATCTAAACTATGTTTGTGTTTTACAGGCATAGAGCTACAAATGGAAGGTGGAAAACAACGTTTTACACACAAGGATAATCCTAGAGTTTCTGCTAATATATTATCAGCACTTACTTTTAGGTATTACTATTCATGTTAGAACTGTTAATCTAACATAAAAACAGAATTATCATTTACTAAAGCAAATAATGATATTTCTATTAAGAAAGTAGATTAAATCTTTAGTAAGAACTATCATTTTAAATTGTAATAATTTTAATTTGTTAAACTATAAATTATTTTAATAAAACAATGTGTATTTTTCAGTTGGACTTTTAAGACATTTTGGAAAGGATATAAAAGGGATTTAGACCCATCAGACTTATATATGCCTTTGAAAGAACATACTTCAAGTTTGCTAGGAGACCTTTTAGAAGAGTAATATATTTTTCTACTATTTAAACCTTTATAATGTCCAGTAGGCAACAAAATGTTTGTATATTTTTTCTGCTCATTAAATATGTTGTTTTAGTAATAAGTTGTATTTTACTGAAAATTGTTAACATTTGTTGATTCCATCTTCACGTGAGCTACTAGTAATCACTAAACACTTTAAATGTTTTAAACTTCCCTATAGTAGCACTTACTTTGCTTGTTGAGGATGGCCGTTTTGGGAGATGTGTCCCTTTGTTAACTCAGACCATAACTGATCTCAAAGTTTATGTAGGTTAGGGTGGGGGTGGGATATTTTGGTGGTGTGGGTGTATTTTGTGTGTATTAGGAGTTATGATGTCAAAAGTGCGTGTGAGTTGTAATGTAATTGTGTATTGAGGATGTGTGTAGGGTGTAGTTTGAAGTGCCTACATATTTCGTATTGTTCGGTTGTATAACGTTGGTTATTTCTGTGTTGTTTATGAAGAATTTGTAGGTTAGATGTTATGTCTATGTAGTCATGTTTTGTAGAGTTGAGATGATCGGCGAAGTTGATTGGTAGTTATTGTTTTTTAGTGCTTTTATATGTTCTTGGTAACGTGTGTAGAATGACCTCCCTGTCTGGCCTATGTAAAAACTGGGGCATGAACTGCAAATTAGTTTGTAAACTCCAGTGGTGTTGTAAATGTCGTTGATTTTGTTGTTGGGTTTAAATTGTTTGTTGAGAGTGTTGTGTGTGGAGTAAGCTATTTTGTAGTTGTATTTTAGTAATGTGTTGGTTAGATTGTGGGTTTTGGATGATCTGTATGCTATTGATAAGTATTTTATGGGGTTGTCATCTTGTGTGTTTGTATTTGGGTATTATGTTTATTTTTTAGGCGGTTGTATAATTTGTCAATCATTTTTGGGTTGTATCCGTCCATTTGTGCTATATATTTTATGGTGTTTAACTCCTGGTAGTGTTCATCTTTGTCTAGCGGTGTTTTAAGCAGGTGATATATCATGGTGTTGTAAGCAGCTAGTTTATGTTAGTGTGGGTGGTTTGAAGAACTGTGTATGGTCGTATTAGTACTAGTGGGTTTTCGGTATATGTTGAATTTATGTGTTGTTCTGTTTCGATGGTACATACACCCTAAACTAACATATACCATCAAAACAGAACAACAAAACTCCCTCAACTTCTTAGACCTCACAATTAAACAAACAGACAAGCAAACACATAAATTCAACATATACCGAAAACCCACTAGTACTAATACGACCATACACAGTTCCTCAAACTACCCACACCAACATAAACTAGCTGCACACCATGATATATCGCCTATTTAAAACACCGATAGACAAAAAAGAACACTACCAGGAGTTAAACACCATAAAATATATAGCACAAACGAACGGATACAACCCAACAATGATTGACAAATTATACAACCGCCTAAAAAATAAACATAATAACCCAAATACAAACACACAAGATGACAACCCCATAAAATACTTATCAGTAGCATACAGATCATCCAAAACCCACAATCTAACCAACACATTACGAAAATACAACTACAAAATAGCTTACTCTACACATAACATTCTCAACAAACAATTTAAACCCAACAACAAAATCAACGACATTTACAACACCACTGGAGTTTACAAACTAACTTGCAGTTCATGCCCCAGTTTTTACATAGGCCAGACAGGGAGGTCATTCTACACATGTTACCAAGAACATATAAAAGCACTAAAAAACAATAACTACCAATCAACTTCGCCGATCATCTCAACTCCACAAAACATGACTACATAGACATAACATCTAACCTACAAATTCTTCATAAACAACACAGAAATAACCAACGTTACACAACCGAACAATACGAAATATATAGGCACTTTAAACTACACCCTACACACATACTCAATACACAATTACATTACAACTCAAACGCACTTTTTGACATCATAACTCCTAATACACACAAAATACGCCCACACCACCAAAATATCCCACCCTCACCCTAACCTACGTAAACCTTGAGATCAGTTACGGTCTGAGTTGACAAAGGGACACATCTCCCAAAACAGCCGTCCTCAACAAGCAAAGTAAGTGCTACTATAGGCAAGTTTAAAACATTTAAAAGTGTTTAGTGAAAATTGTTATAACATTTACATTTTTAAGTATTTATTTCATAATTTTTTATTGTGATAAAACTGTTTTAAATAGAAGGGAATTACATATTCAAAGTAATTTTTAAAATTTCAGATTTTAGAAAATGATATTCTAATATAAAATATAAATTTACTGTATTTTTTAGAACATTTACTCATTTCTTTAAATGAAGTAGTGTAGACTTACTATGTATTACAATTTAGTAAATATTTTCATATTTTAAGATTAACTGTTCACGATCTACTATGGTAATGGCTTGGATTTAAAATTTTATAAGTTAAATGTTAGAATTTGTTTTTTTTAGGAAATGGAAACAAGAATGTTATTTAGCACAGAAAGAGGAAAGGCACCCAAGTTTACTTCGTGTAATATTTCGTACATTTAGACTTGAAATCATGCTTTATGGTGTTATTTTAGCCTTCATGGAACTTATATTCAGGTTAGGTCTAATTTCTTATAATAAATTTGGTTTCTGCCCTAATTTTCAAATACTTTTAAAATAGTGTTTGTAACGTAAGACTCTTCTTATGAGTATATCATATGGTATTATTCTGAATCCTTGGTAGCTGGAAAATCCAATTTTTTTTTTTAATTGTCAAAACCAACATTTTTCATTTCAATGTTAATTTAGTTCTAAATAGAAATATGTATAATTAAATAATAAAACTAATAGACTCATATTTAAAAATAAAATTGTGGGTCTGAGTATATGTTTTTATGAGTTACTATCGAATAATTCCCTTAATTCAAAATTCTAATTTAAATATTATTTATAGAAATATATTAAATAAAATATTTCATATATATTTATATTAAATTATTATATTAATTATTTATAGAAATATACTAAATATATATTAAAGAAATATATTTAATATGTTCTAGAAACATATTAAAGAAATTCTCTTTAAATTTACACCATTCTAATGGTAAAAAAATATTGTTATAACATAATAATTTTGTAATTCTTGAATTTTGTAGTCCATTACATTCTGTGAATATTAATTAATCACTTTTACATTAGTTTATGACTATCCGAACTTTGATTTTGTAAATTTGTAAAGACTTACTGAGACAATTAAGTGACACAATTAATTAAAAGAGATTACAAAAAATTTTTAATGGTTGTAATTTAAAGTCTGTTAAATTAGTCTGAAAATTCACAGAATATAGACACCCACACACCCATATAGAATATAAACACACCCATACATCTGAGATTCCTTCCATTATCTCACTCTCTAACTGACATATAAATTCATGGATTTTGTAGTCCAGTACGTCAGTGAATCTTAATTAATCATTTTAACAATAATTTATGACTATCCGAATTTTAAATTCTGTATATTTGTGAAAACTTACTGAGACAGAATGTTATGGATTGCTATGTGGCAATCTTCATCAGTGTCTTCTGCTTGTAGATTTCAAAGTTCAGATAGTCATACACTATTGTTAAAGTGATAAAATAAATTCAGTGTATTAAAAATAAATCATGACTTTAGTGTTTTAGATTTTATTTGTGCCTATATTAAAATTACACACCGGACTATTACTAAGGTAAATATATCAGACTCCTATCTAGTGCAAAAAATCTCAAATGAGCTTTAAGCTCTACTAGATCTAACTAATATATACATACATATATATATATATATATATATATATATATATATATATATATATATATATATATATATATAGTATATAGTACACTCATACATACACACACACACACTCAAATAATATACAAGCATACCTGTGACATACATGAAAAATCATCAAATATTCTTTTTCTCTACAAGGGTGTTAGTTAGGTTTCTGTTACTGACCATTTCTATTTAATTTGTTTTGTTCAAATTATAGGGTATTAAACAAGATATTAATTTTTTGTCATGTGTACTTGCAGGGTATCACAGCCATTATTTATCGGAGCACTCTTAGACTACTTTCACCATGATACAAGCGTAACAAAGAGTCAGGCATATTTCCAGGCTCTTGGTATCATAGTTTGTTCTCTTGTAAGTGTAGTTATATTGCATCCATACATGATGGCAGTCATGCATATTGGTATGAAAGTACGGCTGGGCTGTTGTTCACTCATTTATAGAAAGGTAATACTAAAAAAAATGTTTGTTAGTTATGTTAATGTAATATTATTTCTACTTTTCAATATTATTTTCAATTTATTTTCACCTCTAAATTCATTTGGTTATGAAATTAACTAAACCAAACCTTTCATTCTTTAGGTTAAATTAAAAGTGTATTATGAATTATATATTGTAGTATCACTTTCATATTTAAAATTTATCAGTAGTAAGAATATAAAACAAAAAATTATATTAATAATATTTTTATTTACTAAATTTGTTGCAGATTTTGTTATACTTGTAATATATAACTTTATTATAAATAAAACCAATATCTTAAACCACAAAAATTTTGTATTAAGTCCTGTAATTCTAGGTTGTTCTTGTAGTAATTTGCTCTGAAGATGATTGCTTTGGAATCGAAATATAATCAGGACATAAATAAACTTTTTTGTGATTTAAGAGGTTTTATTTACTTAGAATAAAAAGTTTCACCACAGTTGCTTTAAGTTATTATTAATATATATTATTCATTGGAAGAAGTAAGAATACTAAGAGTTTTAATTGGAAAACATCTAATGGCAGGAGCAACTGTTTTAAAGGAGACATTAGTTATATGCCATTCAATTTGTTCAAGAAATAAGGTTATTCTTCCTCAACCATAAGCTACAATGCTATACAAGACATATATGACACGATGCTATTTTACGAGATGTAAGTTACTAAATTGCAGTATTGAAAAAACCTAAATACATTTATTTATCTGGCTCCCTTGCTTCATTTTGATTATGAAAAGTGAGAAAAGTTAGTTGTTAACTTTACCTTTGATTTGCTGTACTTACTATCTTTGATTATTGAAAGATCATAGTATATTAGATGAAATCACTTAAGCTTATATAACCAAAACTAATGAAGTTATTCTATAATTACTGTACATCTGAGTTTCTTTAGAAGTAGTTGACCTTTCAAGGGGCCACATACTGGATGTTACCTCCAAATTGAGTAAAATGGAGAAGGGAGTAAAATTTTTTCCCTGTAAAATTCAGAAGGGTACAGTAAGTAGTCTGATGTTTGGTGTACTTCATGAGCCTCTTTCTAGAAACTGATTTAATTTTTTTGGCTACTTTGTCCCAATTCAACCAATTTGCCATCAAGTTTCTTATTGGACTGAGTTTAAATCCAAACAATCCCAATGAAATTACAGTTTATGTGGAAGGAAATCCACAAGCACTTAACACTTTCAACACGGCGGCGATATTGGAGATCTCATTAAACTACTGACTGTTTTTGTTAACTTCCACATTTGGCGGCATTGTTTTATCTCAAAATCTTTACTTAAATGCTTAGTTGTAAACGGGAAAAATAGTAAAAGATATTTTAACATTATATTTAATTGTAAAAATCGAGAGCATGCTAGTGCGCTCTCGTCTAGGGTAGTGGAATTATTGAAATGCTATGGGGGTTGCATAGCTTGTCGTTGCATACAAATATTGTGTCCATTGTTTTCATCTCAAAAATTTTATTTCTACCATATACAGGTTTATTTGGGACATTAAAACAGTGTAGTAGACATTAAAATGTTGTTTTATTCATCAGATTACAATAAAAAAAAGGAAATTCACATAAAATATCAACTAATACAAATGATAAAATACTGCATGACAAAAAATAAAATTCAATAAAAAAGACAGAGAAATAAAAATAACTTGTATAAAAATTCAAACTACCTACTACTATAATAACCCCTCAATGTTCAACTCGGAATGTTTGTTTCTACTTGTGTCATATGTGTCACAAAGCCATAAAGATCGATAATGTATATGATAGATATGGATAATGTATATGTCACG
Source organism: Prosapia bicincta (assembly GCA_036971475.1). Classification (NCBI taxonomy): domain Eukaryota; kingdom Metazoa; phylum Arthropoda; class Insecta; order Hemiptera; family Cercopidae; genus Prosapia; species Prosapia bicincta. The sequence continues at coordinate 32,775,417 of JBAIZL010000001.1, forward strand.
TCCTAGACTATTTATAGCCGAGACTAGCTGACATTTGTTTACAATCTTATGATACACATTAGGTTTTCGGGCGTCCAAGCTACAGTAGTCTGTTCCCACCTCGAGTTGGTTTATTCACTTTAACAGAACAGTTATCGTTTAACCTTGCGTTATTTGAGAAAGCTTAGTTTATTTTTATGATCGTGGTTTTTACCGGATATTGTGCCGCGTTGCGAGGTTAAAAAAAAAACAATAAAATAAAAAAATTAAACCTAATTAAAACTGTTTATGAAACTCCCTGAAGTATTGTTGAATTTTCAGCCCTGGCTCGCACCATATTCTGAAATAAATCGTATAAATACAATAATAATTTTAATTAAAGTAAACAAACTTAAATTTATTTATATATTGCAAAGATTAAAATGTTTTTGTACATAAGAAATACACACAAAAATAATATTTATTAACAAATGCACAAAATAGTACGTTTATTCAAAAACTTTAGAACAAAATTCAACCACCACTTTTTGGGAAAAAATAAGTCTTTACAAAAATGCAATTATAAAACATTGTAAACGTCAAAATGGTTTAAAAATACCAAAATAAGAGACATATAGCACTAATAACTTACCCAATATTCGAATCTCCAAAAAGTTAATTTGCGATGGTTGGATTTATAAACGACTCAGGCACAGTGTTCTCCAAACTGTTCTGAAGCACTGACGAAAAAATCAAACCTTTATACAGACACTTATTGACACCAGAGAAGTTTCAATTAGACTGAGAGTGAGCTGGCCATAGTGCTCGCTGTCCTTCAGAAGAGATGAGGGGAGGACACCGGCATGCCCTCAGTGAGTCACAAGGGAACCCAGAACGTGCTGGGACGCTCGCCGTGCTGAACGTGTTAATTGTGTTAGGGATTTATAGTATTTGTACCACAACTTGTGTCTTGTTATTAGACCATTTTCCTTGTTTATACTAGTGTTGTAACTTATTCGTATATTAAAAATCCTCCCAAATATTTACAAATTTTTAATAGAGGTTCAAATTTTGTCAAAACTATATCAACAAATGGTAGTTTTACATTGTTTCTTATTTACCAAAATAAATTCAAATGAATTTTCAGAAAGAAGTCATCTAACAAATAATTATTTTGTATTACTTTTAATTTTTTGTTCCAACAGTTTTCAACATTATTATTTTCAACATAAAATTTGCCAAGAGGTAATTTCTATATCTTTATTAAATCAGGTATCTTAAAGCATTTACCAAAGCTTTTTAGTACATCTCTTAGTGATGAATCATATAACCAATAATAAATTATTTTTCAAACTTTATATTTTTCATTTTTCTATTTGCAGTATTACACATTAGTATATGAAAATGTGTCAAACATTTCTACATCTGTAGTAAATAAAGTTCATTTATATTTTTATTCAATTTAAAATATTTTTTAAAGTAACAATTCATGTAATATATTTTATTTATTGTTATTCAATAATCTGAAGGTTAAAACTCTAGATGTGCTATTTGGAATTTTAATATTAATGCACCCTCTAAAAAGTTAACCCTGAAGTACTAGTGGTATATTTATGATTATAGGGCAATATAGTCTCACAGGTCTAATTTAACTTCCTCTTATTTATTTATGAAACAAAATTATTAAATAATACAAGACATTTTAAAATAATTTACTTACATATTAGAACAATTTTTTAAAAAGAAAAGAAAACATTTCACATTAGTACTTTAATTTAAATAGTTTTTAAGCTTCTGAATATTTATAGTTAGAAAAAGATAAAAGTATTTTTGATTTCTAAGTAGATGAATAATCACTAATTTTGTTATAATGATTTTAAAGTCACTGAAGTTGAGCAAGACTGCTCTGAGAGAAGCCACAATTGGGCAAGTTGTGAATTTGTTAGCCAATGACATAAGCCGATATGATAGCTCAGTGATTTTTTTTCACTACCTCTGGATTGGACCATTGCAGACTTTAATTGTGACTTACTTGTTGTGGGAACAAATTGGTATTTCATCTCTTGTTGGAGTGGCAGTATTGATAAGCATTATACCTATACAAGGTTAGTTGAGTGACATATCAATTCTAAATAACAAGCATAAACTAATATAATATTATTAATTTTTTTGTCATAAGTAATATCTCACAATTTACTATTTTATAATTTAAAGTTCATTAACCATTTCCTGCTTGACATTGTGCTCACCTTTGATCTAGTCATTTTCACCCATGACTTTGAGCTAAAGCCGTGTGACGTTTCATAGCTTCAATCCTTTGATTTTTGCAGTGTCAGGTCTTATCAATCATGTACGATTATTATTCATAAAATATGGTTCCCATAATTTTTAAACATAGACAGCTTTATTTTTCTTCTTAATGTAATACATTTTAAAGCTTAAAACCTACACTAGTTTCACCGTTTCTATCCAAACACTTTTGAAAACAATTCTACAACTTTTTATCCCCATGTTATAGAATTCAGCCGCCAAACCTTTGAGGAATCGAGTAATCCCTTCCTTGACTTCCTATTTGGTATTGAAGCGTAAGCCACCCAAGTGTTCCTTTAATTTTGGGAATAAATGATAACCACTTGGGGCTAGGTCCGGACTGTAGAGGAGGGATGCTATGTCTATGTAGTCATGTTTTGTGGACTTGAGATGATCGGTGAAGTTTGATTGGTAATTATTGTTTATTAGTGTGTTTATGTGTTCTTGGTAACATGTGAAGAAAGACCTCCCTGTCTGGCCTATGTAAAAACTGGGGCATGAACTGCAAGTTAGTTTGTAAACTCCAGTGGTGTTGTAAATGTCGTTGATTTTGTTTTTGGGTTTAAATTGTTTGTTGAGAATGTTATGTGTAGAGTAAGCTATTTTGTAGTTGTATTTTCGTAATGTGTTGGTTAGATTGTGGGTTTTGGATGATCTGTATGCTACTGATAAGTATTTTATGGGGTTGTCATCTTGTGTGTTTGTATTTGGGTTATTATGTTTATTTTTTAGGCGGTTGTATAATTTGTCAATCATTGTTGGGTTGTATCCGTTCGTTTGTGCTATATGTTTTATGATGTTTAACTCGTGGTAGTATTCTTCTTTCTCTTTGGGGATATATCATGGTATTATAAGCAGCTAGTTTATGTTAGGGGGGGGGGGTTTGAGGAGATGTGATTGGTATTATTGGTATTGGTGGGTTTTCAGAATACGTTGAATTTATGTGTTTGTTTGTCTGTACATTTAATTGTAAGATCCAGGAAGTTAAGAGAGTTTTTTTGTTCTGTTTCGATGGTATATGTTAGTTTAGGGTGTATGGAATTAAGATGTTTTAAAAATATGTGTACTTGGCACGTGTTACCTTTCTATAATCTCTTGAAATTTGTAGTCCATTACGTTTTGTGAGTTTTAATTAATCTCTTTAACACTAGTTTATGACTATCTGAACTTTAAATTTTGTAAATTTGTGAAAACGTACTGAGACAGAATGTTGTTATTAGTTTTGTATGCTATTTTGTATCCAGTTTCTTGAAATTTGCAGGCTATTTTTTTGTTGTTTTGTTTATGTATGGTAATGTGATGTATTTGTTTTCCCTGTCTGTAGTGTTAATTTTAGTGTTTTTTTTTTGTATTTTGTACCATAGTTTGTCTATTATTATGGTGTTGTATCCATTTGTGTATGCTAAATATTTAATTGTGTCTAGTTCTTTGTTTATGTTTTCTGTGGTCATTGGGACTTCTGTAAGTCTATGGAGTACAGATCTGAAGGCAGCATGTTTGTGTTGAAAAGGGTGGCTTGAGGTGTTGTGGATAAGTGTGTCTGTCGTTGTGGGTTACCTGTAAATGTTGAAGCTGTGTTTATGTGGTTTTTTGTTATGCTGAGGTCAAGGAAGTTTAGAGATCAGTTTGTTTCAATCTCTGAGGTGAAGTGAAATTTTTGGTGTATTTTTTTAGTGTGGGTGAGGAGTTTTTCGCATTGTCTTTTATTGCCTCCGTATAGTGTTATTATATCATCGACATATCTGTGCCAGTAAATGATTGGTGTGTGTGTGTCTTGTTTGTGAGTATCTTGGTGTTTTCTATGTGTTGTAGAAAAGTTTCGCTTAGGACACTACTGATAGGACTTTCCATGGGTAGGCCATCTGGTTGTGAATAGAATTTTGAGTTGTGGGTGAAATAGTTTTGTTTTGGGGATGGTTTGGTGGATGTTTAGGATTTCAGTAGCGTGGGTTTTTGGTATGTTGTTCTGTATTAATTAGGTTTCTAGATGTTGAGAGTTTCGGATACGGGTATGTTGGTGGATATATTTGTTATGTCGAGTGATTTTAGTGTTGACTTTTGTGGTATGTTTATGTCTTTTATTTTATTTATGAGGTTTGTTCTGTTTTTTATGTCTTCAAGTTATTAGATTGTCTGATTATTTTGTCCATGTAATTTGGTAGTTTATGTCCAGGGGCATTTGGCTTAATGTTTGTATAATCTTTGTACAATGTTATGACATCGTTGACGTATCTATACCAGAAGTTATGTTATCTGAGTATTTATTGTTGTGTAAAATGTGGTTTTGTTCAATGTGGTTTTGTTCAATGTGGTGTGTGAATATTTCTGCTAAGATGCTAGCTATAGGGGTTCCCCAGTTACGTTCCTGCCATGGTTTCATTTGATGCAGCCTGTGTTTTGTTTAGCAACATTTTATACTTGAAGACAGCCTCGTCTGTTATAGATTTGACAGTGTAATAGTTAATTTTCTTCAACAATTTCTTTAAATTTCACCAACAACTTTTTAGCAGCCTGGGCATTAGCAGATAGTTTTTCACCATTAGCAGATAGTTTTTTCTTGCTAATTAATAGCAAGACTAGTTATTTAATTTGTAAATTGAAACAAACGGGACTTCATGACGGGTTTTTCAATGATCATTCCAACATTCACTACCTGTGAACTCACTTCCTGGTTCTAGTATTTTGTGCAGAGTTATTGTCTTTCTTTAATAATAGACTCAGGAGAATTTTTTTATAAGGTCTTTTATGGGTGTTTTCTTGTTAGAACCACACCCACAATGTGTATCAACATATCAAGTTCACTATTTTTCAATATTTTGTGATTCTTAGAAGTTTTTTCGCCATCTAATTTTCCTAAAGTCTATGATTTTTTCTCCAATCTTATATTGTTGCAACGCCTATATTGAGTTCCTTGGCTATTTTTTGAACTGATTCCCCTTTTTCCAGTCAATTTTGCACTGAAAATTGTTTTATAAAAGAGTAGCATTTTTGCTCCTGACACGTTAAAAAAACATAAAACTGAACAAACCATGTCAAACAAATATAATACACAAAATATATATTTCAATGTATTGTAACAAGCACAGAAAAACACTGTTGTAAAACCACCAAATGTTTACAATCAAAATGCATGACAGAAATGGTACAAAAGGTGACTGATTACTAAAGCAAACGGCCGATAACAAAGCTGTAAATATAACTCTAGACATGAAATAAGAGACTTGGAGGCGTCAGCTCCGCTAAAATATTAGAAAGAAGACGAAAGAGAGAGATAGTCGCGGTTAGTAACGTGACTGAAATTGTACATGAATAAAATTAAGGCTGGCGGCAAAAATGCCTAATCGACAACTAAACAGTGTTTATCTCTAATTAAGCCTCGGGAAAAATAGGCACAAGTTTATGCTAAAAGTATTTGGAACTGATTAACACTTACCCTAAGCTGAACAAAGGGGTTACGTGCACGGTAGGTTTGATGTCTTCTGGACTTCTGCAGCAGGGCCCTGGGTGAAGTAGAGATTGGCAGACGGCTCGTGCTGTAAAACTTAATAAACGGGGTTCAATTCTAATGTTATTCACAGTTGAAATAAGTCTTTAAATGATTGCGAGCGACTCCGTAACGGCGGCTTGTAACGGCGAGGTTAACGGTGCATTCGAACACGGCACTTGGACTAAATAATATAAACTTTGGCGGTTAACGAGCATATAAAGCAAATACAATACGAAACACTTACATTTAGACATACGCGGGGCGAACTTAACGTCCACGAGGTTAGCAAATAAGGTTAAACCCGCAACGGACGTGCTGGTCTGTCTACGGCAAGCAAAAGACTGGGGAAGGAAGTGTGTGCTAGGGTGGGGATTAGGCGCGCGCCAAGGGACAACGTGGTCTTAAACTATCGACGATAAACCATAGATTGAGCTATCGAATAGACAAGACACAGGCTGATTAAAGTCGATACTGGAGCTGTTTAATCTACCAAAGCTGACTCCAACATTCCGCCCACCAAAAACGGATGTTTTTAATCCGCCAGGTGGGTAGAGGGCGAAGAACTAGAGAGCACCGGAGACCGAGGGTGCCGAAGAAGAAGTGGTCGGGGTACGAAGAAAGCAGAAAAGAGCAGATGAAGTGAATAGCTCCATTAGCTGTGCTGAAGACAATAGACTACCGCCCACCCTGGATAACCACTGGGTGACGGTGAACGGGGTTGACTGGAAGAAGCGAGGTGCTGAAGATGTAGCGAAGAAATCTATGGCGTTGAAGATACTTAAAGAAACGAGGTTGGACAAAATTGCTGAAGAGGCGAAGAAGTCGAGTGAGATTAAGAACTCGAGGAAACGCGGTTGTACCACACAGGTGCTGAAGAAGCGGTCAAGAGATTAAGGTTGTAGCGGAAAGCCTACAAGCTTATGGACAGGTCGCTTTAACTGTCCATGTGAGGTCTTGACGGTGACTACGCGGGTTATCCGGTCGGGTCCAGGGTGAAGACGTACGATCCGACCCATTGGCCAATGAAGAGGGCTCGGATGTTCTCCAGTGATAAATACAAGCTGACCCTCCTGGAGGGGTGAGGCGTCTTTGTTCCATTTACAGCGTTGAATCTGGGAGTGTAGGTATTGGGTAGACCAGGTTTTCCAAAACCGATTGGTCATCTGCTGTAGCATAGTCCATCTGGACTTGAGCGCGGGTTCAGAATGACATTCCTCAGGGAGTGCTAGAAGGGGACGGCCGATGAGAAAGTGTCCGGGCGTAAGGACCGTAGATCCTTCGTTGGGGTCAGGCGAGACCTCGAAAATAGGTCGACTGTTGAGAATAGCTTCGATGCGTATAAATAACGTAGCTAACTCCTCGAGGTTCAATAACGTAGTGCCAAGAGTACGGCGTAGGAGCCCTTTGACGGATTTAACGGCAGCTTCCCAAAGTCCGCCGAAGTGTGGTGCGGCTGGAGGGTTGAATTGCCATTCAACCCGTTGTGCGGCGAGCTTGCGTTGGATGATTGACTTGGATTGGTCGAGCATCTTATAGACCTCGTGCAGGCGGTTGGCGGCGCCGACAAAATTGGTGCCATTATCTGAATAAATGTCTGTAGGCAGACCACGTCTTGCGACAAAACGCTGAAGCGCGGCGAGAAAAGCATCAGTAGAGAGGTCTGATACTACTTCCAAATGTACAGCCTTAGTGGCCATACAAACAAATAGGCATAAGTAAGCTTTCAGGATCTTTGCCGTACGAAGATGGTTGGCCTTAGTGTCGAAAGGTCCAGCAAAGTCAATGCCTACCTTACAGAAAGGTGGCGACGGAGTGACGCGAGCAGACGGTAAAGCTGCCATCATAGGTGGCCGAGGTTTCGACTGTAGTCTAAAGCATCGCATGCAAGCATGAATGCGTTGTCGTAACAATGAACGTAGCGCAACGATCCAGAACTCACCATTGATCATCGCTTGCGTGGTACGCGGCCCAGCATGTAAGGCGAGGCGGTGATAATGATCGCATACAAGATTGACATAATGATGCCGCTTAGGCAGTAAAATGGCATGCTTAGCTGCGTATGGTATATCAGCATGATTAAGACGTCCGCCCACCCTAAGTAGCCCCACTGAGTCGATAAAGGGCGTTAGGTTGCGAAGTTGAGCACTGATCGGGACGCCGCGGTGTAGGCGTTGCAACGTTTCGCTGAAGGCTAGATCTTGTATGAGCTTAACGCAAAGATTTCTGGCGTTCCTTAATTCTTGTACTGAAGGTGCAGCGAATGGAATCTTGGCTACGGTGTTCTTGGCTTTGTAGCGAGTGTTGTGACAATGGCTGGTAGACTGGGTCTTAATGCGGCAATTGTTAACGAAACGAAGCACATAAGCGAAGACATGATGCAGCGTGGTTAGATTGGAATGACGCTCAATAACGTTCAATAAGTGGTTAGGCGCTTGGACAGTCGCGCAGAGCACCTGAGGCTCGGTCTTGAGCTCGGTCAGGTCGCGGTTCGGTCCAGTTGGCTTAGACAAACGCCAAGAGGTAGTACATTGTAACGCCCATGGTGGTCCGTGCCACCACAGTGGATGTGTAGCAAACTGCGCGGGTAGACACCCACGGGAAGCAACGTCAGCGGGGTTGTCAACAGTTGAGACGTGGTACCAATGATTGGTCGAAGTGTTCGAGGTAATTTCAATAACACGGTTGGCAACGGAAGTTTTCAAAAGATGTGGCGGGGTGCTAAGCCAATGCAGCACAATTTCTGAGTCGGTGAAGAAAAGCGTAGCGTTGTCGGCCACAAAATTCACAGCAGGCTGAACAGACTTATAGAGCTTGGCCAGTAAGACAGCGCCGCAGAGCTCCATTCGAGGTATAGTGAGTGTTTTGACGGGAGCCACTCTGCTTTTAGCCTTTAGAAGGCTGACGGAAACTAAACCGTTCCATTCAGTTCGCAAGTAGATGGCGGCTGCGTAACCAGCTTCGGACCCATCACAGAAGCCTAATAAATGATGTTTGGCATCACGTGTGCCCACATGTTGAGGTATTTGAATGTCAGCTAACTTAGCGAAGTGGACAATGAAGCTGTCCCAACGACTGCGCAGCGCGGTGGGCAAAGGTTCATCCCATGATAACCTTTCGAGCCACAATTGTTTCAAAAATGACTTGATCCAAAATGTGATAGGCGTAAGGAAGCCCAGTGGGTCGAAGGTGCGAGCGACATAAGAGAGAATGGTGCGTTTCGTAGGCACCGACACAAAGTTTTGAATACGATAAGAAAACGAGTCATTAACAGGATGCCATTGGAGTCCCAATATTTTAACAGCGGTAGAGTCGTCTTGGAATAGCAACGGGTGCTCCAGGTGCGAAGATGGCAGCGTCGACAGCAGCGCGGGATCGCTGGAAGACCATTTCCTGAGCTCTAGTCCTGCCAGTGCGAAGATGTTAATGAGTTGCCGTATTAATTCCTGGGCGTCCTCGGACGTATCGGCGCCAGTGACGACATCATCAACGTACGTTTGATGAAGAATGGCGTGCGACGCAGCAGGGTAACAGTCGCCCTCATCTTTGACGAGTTGTTCGAGTGTACGTAGGGCTAAATAAGCAGACGGGGTAAGCCCGTAAGTGACAGTGGCTAGTTCATACTCCATCAGTGGAGAATGAGGAGTCGGCCTGTACAAAATGTGCTGATGACGACGATCATCCTTGCGTACGGCAATTTGGTGGTACATCATTTTAAGATCCGCACAGACGGCGTGAACAAACAATCGAAACGAGATAATAACGTTGGACAGGTCCCTTTGTAACTTAGGGCCAGCCAGCAATTGCTGGTTTAAAGAGTGCGCGTTGCAATCAGGCGCAGAAGCATTGAAAACTACTCGTAATTTAGTAGTAGAACTATCGGCCTTGAAGACGCAATGATGTGGTATTAAATAATTCGAAGGCGTAACGGCAGGGTACATATGACCTAAAGTCATATATTCTTTCATGAACTGATGATATTGTCGTGAGACATCCGGTTGTCGGCTCAGACGGCGTTCCAGAGCATGATAACTAGCAAGAGCGACATTACGGTTTGACTTAAGTTCGACGGCGTCAGGTTTAAAAGGCAAAGCTACGACATATCTCCCAGTGGCGTCACGTTCAGTAGTGGTGGCAAATAAATTTTCGCAGAGCTGCTCATCAGGGCTCAACAAGTTAGACTCGTTTACCTCTTCGATTTCCCAAAATCGTCGCATGTTTTCGTCGATAGACTTGAGCGAGGTGATAAACACGCGTGGTTGTTGTGGCGTACTGTAAGGTACAGATCCCATAATGACCCAACCTAAAAGTGTGTTAAGTGCCGAAGGTTGGCCATGAATGATGGTACGAGGCCCGTTGATAATTATTTGCGTGAAGACATCGGCGCCCAGTATAATGTCAACAGGGGCAGGTAAGTCGAACTGAGGATCAGCTAACGGTAAGTGCTGATATTGAGCGCTTAAAGCAGAGGATAATTTATCAGCTGGCAGCGGGTCAGTTATATGGTTGAGCACAGCGGCTTCCGTAGTCAGCATGACGCCAGGGTCATGTCGTGAGAATAAAATTAAAGTTACGTATTCGTGAATACGTGTAGACTTGGCACCGACGCCAATCAAAGACAGGTTCGATCTTCGAGTAGGCAGGCTCAACATATCGCTAGCTTGTTTCGTAATGGCAGATATCTGACTGCCGGGGTCGATAATAGCTCTTAGAAGACGAGGTTGACCATAATGGTCCTGTAGGACGACTTGCGCGGTACCCAACAGGGCGAGAGACGAGGTAATGTTGCATGACAAAGAACGAGGTTGAGCTTTAGTATCGATTGGATGGCTAGCGGTTGGCCTAAGGCGTCGTGGGGCGGCTAGTCATTGCTGCGGCGGTGCGTCGTTGTGCAGCAGTGTGTGATGTGCTTGGCTGCATTGTCTACAACGATGACGAGACTGACACTGAGCTTGATAATGAGAGCCGAGACAATTATAACACCGTGGTAATTTTGAAATAGCGTCAATGCGTTCCGCTATTGTAAGAGAAATAAATCGTTGACAATTAATGATGCTGTGACTTTCTCCGCAGTAGTAGCATTTACCTACACGCGTGGTAGGCATGTTAGACTGATTGAGGTTAAGCGGTGGCGAGCGATTGCGAAATGTTGACGTTCTAGGCGCATTCATAATAGGCAACAAGTTAGGTTGTAGTGGTTGATTAACCGGTTGCATAGTGACTGGCGCAGCACGTTTGGACTGAATAGTACCTTGGGCGTCCTTATTCTGATGGCTATTGTCATTTGACGCTACTGATTGAAATATAGGGCTGTGACCCAAAGTGAGGTTAGGTTCAGACAAGTAATTATTCGGTTCAAGGGCCCCTTGAAATCCGGGTTTATTCATCGATGACACCAACATGCGGGGTCTTTGACCACGTCCGGCGTTTGCTACAACCACGGCAGCTGGTTGGCTAAGCATCTCCAGGGCTCTAGCCTGTTCAGTTATAAAGTCGTTCAATAATTTATATGTCGGCATACGGTTAGTGCCTAGTCGGCTTTCAAAACTTAATCGTGTCTTGGCATCCAGATTATTAATTGCCATAGAGAACAATAAGAAATCCGCTAAGTCTTCGAGAGGTATAGCTCTTAATGCACAGACGGCATTAGAGTGCGCGGTTAAGAAACGATTTAGTTCCGCGGGTGAAGCATTATTGATGCGCTGAAAGTCTTTAATTATGTTAAAGTAATGATCTGCGAGACGTCGCGGGTTCGCGTATCGGTTACGCAACGCATTGTAAGCAATGTTGTAATTTGCTTCGGAGATGGAAAGTCCGGTGACGATGGCCAGTGCATCTCCCTTTAAGACGGACTTTAAGTATTGAAAACGTTGGATATGGCTAAGCGTCTCATTGTTATGTACCATAGAGTCGTACATCGTAACAAAATCTATCCAGTCGTCGCTCTGGCCCGAAAAGCTTGGCAAAGTTAGACTTGGAAGGTTAGGTGAAGTCGGTGTTGATTTGACAGGCGAGGTCGAGGTAACCTCCGTCTTAACGAGGTTAGGATATTTTACTATCATGGGCAGATAGGTGTCCTGAAATTGACGTTTTGCTATAAAGACATTCTTGACAAATTCGGAAGCTTGACTGTCAAAAGTCTGCTCCGCGCGGTCAAAAGTTTCGATAAATTCGACATGAAGGCGCCTGACTTCCTGCACTATGCCCTCAGACATTTCACTATCACCGAGCAAGCTGTTTACTTGCTCTAAATCACTGCATATAGCCTTCAACTTATCAAGGCAATATGCGTTGTTATTAGCCATCGTGACAAATTTTAAATTAACAAAAAACAAAATTTAAATTAAATTGCAATTATGTTTAAACCAAACCTAATGACTACACAATGGTACATTTAATTACGAAAAGTGGACTGTATAATAAAGTTAATAAAAGACATAACGTTTTACAAATCATAAGTATTAGATTAGAACGGCTGCAAGTTTTCCTTATTGAACAGGATAAATCTACAGTGTAGCTACACGGATCAATATTGAGTCTATCTTGTTTAGTCAAGTGTTCCTTATCTGCGCAGGTGTCCCATAAATCTGCTGATAGTAACAGAAAGTGGCTGAACGCTACAGCTTGTGACGTCACTACTGCGTAATGAATTAGACAAGGAAAGGGAAGCGGGAAAATTACACAGGATTACGCAATGCTTGCAACTTAGCTTATTACTGTGAAATTTAACACGTTTCGAAATTGTTCGCATAATAAATAACACTTATAAATCACTAATAACTTATTTATAAAGCAAATGCCTTGGTATTAAAACTGAATAAGTTTCGAGGCTACTGAGAACTTTAACACTTGTTCTTTGCACTTTAAATGTTTATAGGTCGCTACAATGCAAAAAAATCCGGCCCGACGGGACCAAAATGGAGGCGTCAGCTCCGCTAAAATATTAGAAAGAAGACGAAAGAGAGAGATAGTCGCGGTTAGTAACGTGACTGAAATTGTACATGAATAAAATTAAGGCTGGCGGCAAAAATGCCTAATCGACAACTAAACAGTGTTTATCTCTAATTAAGCCTCGGGAAAAATAGGCACAAGTTTATGCTAAAAGTATTTGGAACTGATTAACACTTACCCTAAGCTGAACAAAGGGGTTACGTGCACGGTAGGTTTGATGTCTTCTGGACTTCTGCAGCAGGGCCCTGGGTGAAGTAGAGATTGGCAGACGGCTCGTGCTGTAAAACTTAATAAACGGGGTTCAATTCTAATGTTATTCACAGTTGAAATAAGTCTTTAAATGATTGCGAGCGACTCCGTAACGGCGGCTTGTAACGGCGAGGTTAACGGTGCATTCGAACACGGCACTTGGACTAAATAATATAAACTTTCGCGGTTAACGAGCATATAAAGCAAATACAATACGAAACACTTACATTTAGACATACGCGGGGCGAACTTAACGTCCACGAGGTTAGCAAATAAGGTTAAACCCGCAACGGACGTGCTGGTCTGTCTACGGCAAGCAAAAGACTGGGGAAGGAAGTGTGTGCTAGGGTGGGGATTAGGCGCGCGCCAAGGGACAACGTGGTCTTAAACTATCGACGATAAACCATAGATTGAGCTATCGAATAGACAAGGCACAGGCTGATTAAAGTCGATACTGGAGCTGTTTAATCTACCAAAGCTGACTCCAACAAGACTTGACTGGCCAATGTGCAGTTGCCTATTTTATATTTTGAGAGATAGGGGATCTAGATGATTTAGTCTTAGTTGAACCTCTGTTGCTGCTATATGAAGGATTAACAAAAGGCGGATGAAAGGGGTTCAACTGTATCTAAAAACTTTAATAATGACTTATAAATTGTATTTATATGTAAATTTAAAGTGATTATACATTTTATTTAAATTATCTAAAATTCAACAAATCTAATACCCATCTATACCAATATCCATATAGATCATTTGTTTTTAAAATTTTATTTACTTTAACTTATGTTGCATAAATAATTCGTATATAAAGATTATTCCACAGGTATTGTCAGCATTATCAAGACATATTTTTTTTTCTTTCTATTATTTCTGTCTAGCTACAGAAAAAACAATCAATTCTTGTTCTGTAACTACACATGAATGGTTCTTTATAATCCTTATAATGAGTATGGGTGAAATACTTAAAACTCTGAATTTGTAAAATATTCTTACTTTATTTATTCTTATTTATATCATTAACAAGGATTTCTTATTTAATAAATATTATAACAAGGAAACAACTACCTACAATTTACATAAACTGTAATATTTATAGAAACTATAAGAGATTCTTTGTAATATCTGTAATATTTGAGTTTTAAAATAAAACTGAAATAAATAACCCAATAAAATGGCCATAATGTGTTTCTTATGACAAATGGTTATAGTAATAAAAAAAAAAAATTAATATATGTGAACAGCTGATAATTTTCTTATCTTGATAGAGGTTATACTACAACTAAAATAAAACTAAATGTCTTAAATAATTTATTTACTTCATAATGGCTTAAATAATAAACCAGATATGGAGTACAATTAAAAACTATCTCCAGGTTTAAAAGTTCCAGATGATACCTAGTATAAGTGTTTCAACAGATTCAACACATTTCTCAAAAAACCAGTCAAAACCAGAGAAATAATTTCAAATAAAACAAACAATGACGTAGATATGTTTTTTAAATGTGTACACCTGATAAGGATAATTATTTTATTATTATGTACAAAGTTTTAATAAATACTGACACTATATTTAATAATATTAAATACAATTAATTGTAGTTTATAATGACCGAAATTAAACACTAAAAATCAATATTATTTGATTCCATCTTCTGAGGTACTAGTTTTTACTAAAAACACTTGAACATATATTATATTTGTTGATTCCATCTGAATGTGAGCTACTAGTTTTCACTAAACACTTGTAAATATTTACAAATTTGCCTACAGTTGCACTTATATTTATTGAGGACGGCCGTTTCGGGAGATGTGTTCCATTGTCAACTCAGACTGTAACTCTGAGTTCACTCAGACCGAGTTACGGTCTGAGTGGACAATGGGACACATCTCCCGAAACGGCTGTCCTCAACAAATATAAGTAAGTGCTATTATAGGCAAGTTTGTAAATATTTACAAGTGTTTAGTGAACATATATTAGTATCCTACACTTGCCTATAGTGACACTTACTTTCTTCATTAAGTATGATGACCATTGCAGGAGATGTGTGTTCCATTCTCAACTCATACCGAACAGTTACAATCGGAGTGTCAATGGAACAGATCTCCCGAAACAGCAGTCTCAAAAATTAAAAAAGTGCTACTATAAGCAAGTGTAACATAATAATATATGTTCAAGTGTTTTTACTTAAATCAAATTTTGATACAAGCCTCAGTTTAGCTTAATTTTTAATTCTCACTCTATCAGTTCCAAGATAGTTGCATCCGCATGTCTATGGACATCCGCGGCTTTCTATCCTTCCACATCTATATTTTTATATGAAGTATATGGATTAGTTCCTAGAAATTTGTGTATAAATTCATGAATTACTTTTTTTCAGCTTGGCTTGGAAAGAAGACTTCTAGTATTAGGTTAGATACAGCAATCAGAACAGACAAGAGAGTTCGATTGATGAATGAAATAATTTATGGAATTCAAGTCATTAAGATGTACGCATGGGAGAAGGCTTTTGGATTTTTAGTTTCAGAAGCTCGTAGGTTAGTTATTACTATTAGTTATAAATTATAATAGTTCTGAACTAATTTAATTATATTTCCTATCTCTTAATAACAGTTCACACTACCCCACCTCATATATTCAACTCACTGTATCATTTCTACATAATGCATCTGTTGTTTACTTTGGTGACAAACTTTGAAGTGAGTTATAAATTTGGTAAAACATTTCAACTCAGAGTCTGATAGTTTAGCTTCCATTTTTTCTGGCCATAGTACCATAAGGAGAATGCATTTTTGTAATCCCCTCTAAAGGGGATTTCAAATAATGTTTGTCTTAATTCAATAGGTTGTTTTTTGTGTTTTTTTAATCCATCTCAAATTAGTTTATCAAAAAAATGAGTCTAAAAAGAAAAATATTGAAGCCTAGTATTCGTGATGTTAGCTATGAACTTCAGAAATGTATGAAAATTAAGAGAATGGTGACACTTATTGTAGCAAATTTGATGATTCTGACAAAGATTCAGACTTTATTTTTCATTATAATCTTGCTTTTGAAGTGTCGATACAAGTTTCAATAAGAAAGATAGTAATGATAATTGGTTGTATTTAGAGGTAAGAGAAAATATACAGGTTAATTTTGTTATAAAATGTAACCATTTTGGCCTTTTTACATACAGTTTTGCCAATTGTATTATCATGATGTTTAACATATTATTGTTTTGCTATACATTGTTGTTCCTTTTTGAGCAGTAAAGTGAGAGATTTTCTAGAAAGCAAACACAATGGTATCATTTCTCCCTGTTTTGCTTTAGTTCTGAAGGTACTCCAACACTGTTCTATCAAAAAGTTTCAACTGTTATTAATTTTGTAGCCAGTGGTAAGGAAATGAACCAATTATCAGTCATAATGATGTGGTTGGTATTGATAGGTTCCACTAGTCAAAGTGTTACATCTCCAGATAAATTTGAAAATCTACAACAGCCATTTGGATGTCCTCCAGCATAAATTTCTAACTTAATTAAGTAAATGGTTTTAGCACATACTAACATTCACTTTAATGTCATATGTGGAAGCTCTCTTGGTTATGTTCAATTTGAGGGGGATTTTCATTGTTTTGCTAAAAACCGTTCATCAATAGTGCAATATTAACTTAAAATAAAAATTGTTGAAAACTTTACAGCATAAAGTTCAAATATTTCCATGATTTGTGCTAAGCAATCTATTCTATTTTGTTTTATGATATCTCTTTCGTCAAAACAAAGCAATATATAAGGAAAGAAAATATTCTCACTCGTAGCAAAGTAACAAGATTCTACTCCAACCTCTTTAGAGGTATCCTATACTTGACTTGTACATTTCCTACTAATGCCAACATATCCAGTGAATAGTAAATCGCCAATAAAAGCAGGGAATTTAATTTTGTTTGTATGTTTCAGATTGTTGTCTCCTACAAATCTCTCTCTGATATGTCTCTGATATATATATATATATATATATATATATATATATATATATATATATATATATATGTGTGTGTGTGTGTGTGTGTGTGTGTGTGTGTGTGTGTGTGTGTGTGTGTCTGTGTGTGTCTGTGTGTGTGTATTTGTTGTACAACAATAATTCAAATAACAGTAATTCATAAATAATAATAAGCAATCAAATCAACTTGTTGTAACTTTTGCCTGCCCATTAGGCTTACTAAAGCAATGTTTTCAGTCCTAGCTCTTGCATTTCTAAAACAAGAGATATATTTTTTCCATTTCATGTGTTTATGTTGGTCTCTAGCCATGTATAATATACAAAATTTCACTTTGCCATCAGTTATTGAAACATCAGCAAACTGTTGCTGTTGCTCTACAATATTTGTGTCCAAAGAACCATTCTGAACTATTACTTTATCAACCTTACTATTATCAATGTTATTTATCACTGTTATTACCATCTTCATCATATCTTTCTGCTACCATAAAGTCCAAAATAAGAGCATTAATACACTTCTATGTGAGATTTGAAACACTCATTGCAGCAATACGCATTTAACTCTAAAATTATTACAATACTTTAAATGCAATTGCTCACTGGTCTAGTAGCACAACATGCAGCAGAAAAGTAATGAGCAGCCATTTCTCTCCACCAACCCTCTTCAATAGACAACAAAAATAAAAGCACATGGTAAATGGTTTCCACGCGAATGTCAAAGGGTTAACAAAGTGTTTGAGATGAAATTGGAAAACTGTATCATCTTGTCTGCCTATTCATTGTCTTATAAAACAAAATGTTTAAGAAGCAATTGAATTACATGTGGTTGTTTTATCTATTCTTTAACGTTAAATTAGTAAAGGAGTATTATAAGTTTATATCAATAATTACTAGTATTTAATTTTTCTGTTCCTTGTTCTCTACATTCAATACTGTTGGATTTTGTTTATGGCTGTTCTCAAATATTGGTTATTTGTTATACTGCCATAAGAATATCTCATTGGTTAACTTGAGCATAAGATGGTAATAGTAATGCCATATTTATAATACATATATAGTTTTTATAATGTTTCATACACGAGGTGTGGCTAGAAAAAAACCGAACTGATGCTATAAAAAAATTTTATTTTCCATTATTTACAATTTTATGTTATCTCCTTCAATGTACTCTCCTCCTCGGTCTATACACCGCTCCATACGAATTTTCCACTATTCATAGCAATGCTGCAGATCATTTTCGGTAAGTCCATACATTACTTCCGTCGCTTTTTCTTTTACTGCTTCAACACTCTCAAATCTAGTTCCTTTCAAAGCTGACTTGACTTTAGGGAAAAGAAAAAAATCACAGGGGGCCAAATCAGGTGAGTAGGGTGGATGGTCTAAGATGGGAATGTTGTGATTGGCTAAAAACGTCTTCACTGACAACGCATTGTGAGCTGCGGCATTGTCTCGGTGCAGAATCCATGTCTTTTTTTCCACAAATCGTTCCGTTTTCTCCGTACTCGCTCACGTAGGGTAGACAGGACGCTAATGTAGTAATGCTGATTCACTGTTTGTCCCTCTGGTACCCAACCAATGTGTACAATCCCTTTGACATAAAAAAAAACAATCATCATTCGTGCTTTTTTTGTCTTGGAGAATCAGGAGATTTCCAATGCATCGATTGGCGTTTGGTTTCGGGATTGTAAGTAAAAAACCACGATTCATCACAAGTAATAACATTTTGTAAAAAGGTGGGATCACTTTCAATGTTTTCTAGGATGTCAGAACAAATCATTCTTCGGCGTTCCTTCTGTTCAATTGTGAGACACTTTGGAACCATTTTTGCACACACTTTGTTCATGTTGAAACTTTCATGAAGAATCTGCCTAACACTTTTCTTGGTAATTCCTGTCAACTCAGACATTGCTCTGATTGTTAAACGGCGATCTTCTCGAACAAGTTTACCGTTTTTTTCAATGTTTGCAACAGTTTTTGCTGACAATGGTCTGCCAGTGCGAACGTCATCACTTGTGACTTTGCGGCCATCTTTAAATCGTTTAAACCACTCAAACACTTGTGTTCGCGATAAACAATCATCGCCGTACACTTGTTGCAACATTACAAACGTTTCACTTGCAGATTTTCCAAGTTTGAAAAGAAATTTGATGTTAACACGCTGTTCTTTCTGTACACTCAACATTTTTCCGACGCACAGACAAAACGTCAACTACTTAGAACAGACGCCACGGACAGACTGAGTGCAGGAGGCAGATGAAACTCGAGCAGTAGACGGAGCAAGAGTCACGTGACAGGCCAGGCGACTTTCAGCCTTATTGCATTCGTTTTATTGTTTCACCTGTGCTAGTTCGGTTTTTTTCTAGCCTCACCTTGTATTTATAAAAAATTTATTTACAATCAGGAAACATAAAGTTAGTAGTTGTACTAATAAAAAAAAGATTGTAATTCTAATTTAACCTTTTCTAAGACTGAACACGTTATTTATTTTTATTTGGATCTCAATTTCTAGGAAAAAAGTGTCAGGGAACCAATGCATTAAAAAATCATAATAAATTTAGGACTTTAACGAGCTGCATAAGTTCAAATGTAACTAGTATCTATTATATTAACATTTTTTATTGTTGACGCTTTGACCATTCACTGCATCCTATAGCCATTATCAAGACAGAGTTACTGGAAGGAAATATAAACATCTTCTATACTACACAGGACTTTGAATAGTCAAAGGTCTATTCTACACTACATTTATTGTACTACATAGGAATGTAATAGTCATTTTTTAAAAATAACATAACTAACTGATTATTTGTCATAAACTAAAAGCAATATTAAAAAATTTTATATTGGGTTTCCGATACTTTGCTCATATATGAAAATTAATTAGTTCGATAGGTTTTTAAAAAATTTACTACTACACATCCTATGTGGTATAGTAGACTTTTATGTTTCCTTGCTATAAATTTAGTCTTGATAATGGCCATAGGGAGCTGTGAATGGATGACAAGTCAATAATAAAAAATGTAAATTGAATAGATACCAGTTATTTATAGTCATGTGTAGTTTATTAGAGTTCTAAAATTAGATATTATTATATATAAGACGTCAAATTCTTTTTATTAGAAAAAACCATCATAAAACTTAGAAATTCCTGATTATTAAGATCATGTGTTTTTTTAACCATGGAGAAAGTACACACTGCTTTGATCAATGCAAACTAAATTGTATTTTAATATTAATCATTTCCAGCCATCAGCTTAGTACATTATTAATTAAGTTATATTTAAGTTTTTAAATACTGGTAAAATAAAGAAGTTATGTTTAAGCTTCATCTTTTTATATAGATATTCTATATAATTTTCTTGTCAAAATATGTGGAAAATATTGTTGGATAATAAGAGCTTTTTACTGGTAAATACTTTATTAGCCGATAATTGGAATATTATCCTCTATTTGTCCGAGTTATGAAATATTTATTTAAAATATAACTGTAATTTAAATTATTAAACTATAAATATTTATTTGTTTTCAAAAATTAAATTTTAATTTTACTTTTTAAGTTACTGGTACAATACAGTATAATTGGATATTAACAGAAATACTGCTCTTAAAAAAGTATTTTGAAATATTTTTTAAAGATTCACTTGACTCAACAAATTTATATAAAATCTGTTTTTCAGAAATGAAGTAAATGAAATAAGAAAAAATTCATACATCAGAGGAATTTTGTCTTCATTGACTATCTTTCATATTCGTCTAGCTATTTTTGTTAGTGTACTTGCTTATGTGTGGTCAGACCATGTAATCAATTCACAGAAAGTAAGTAAAACTTTATATTTAAAATGTCAATATATCATGAAGAATAAAAAAAACAACTGAATTTACTGAAACTATACATTTTTTATGCAATAAACACTTATGCATATTGAACTGTAAAAGTTTACTATTTTTATTTAAATGTTTTTTCATTAATTGTGAATTAAGTAAGTTATTTCATATTTACAGTAATGGATGGCGATGTTAGGCAAGGGGCATTTTCAAGCTTACTCAATGCATAGTAACAATCCAATGGATTACATGTGTTTGTTCTTGTAACATACCTTATAAATATCAATTCTTATTTTGTTACACATCAGATTAGTAGGTACTTTAATGTGGATAGAAGATAAGACATCCCAATGCTTAAGGACTCAAACTAAAAAGTTACACAAACATCCCCAATATTACAGAGTTGTCTGGAGTTATCAAGATATGAGCCCTCAGGCTATACCTTTTTGAAAAAAGTGGGCAAACTTTGTTACAGTTAACAAAGAACATTTACTGAAAATATTAGCTAGTTTCTTAACCCTTGAATTTGTCTAGTTTTGAAAATAATTTGGTTCAAACATGATGAAGAAACTACTCACAAACCCAATGTCATTATGGATTGTTTGAAAACAAAGTTTTGTTGCTGTGTCATCTTAAGTAATTGTTACATTGCTTAGTTTGCATGTTAATCTCACCTTAGTGTTGCGGTTTTTTCTTTTGGGGTATTTTAAATAAAAAATATACACTCACAAACCCCAACTTTACTCTAAGAGAAATAGGAGAGGTCAGTCAAGTAATTGATTCCTAATCAAATAAGAAGTTGAGAAAGAGTGTTTGAAAGTTTCATTACATGATTAGAATAATGTATGGTGTGGAATAGAGAACATTAATTTAATCTCATCTTCATATCTTAAAATTTTCATTTATGTTTTTCATTAATAAGAATATTTTCTTCTTTGTGTTAAATAATAAAGATACAGACATGTTTATAAATATTGAGGCTATTTTATTTAAAACTGACAGGTATTATTCCCAGCCCCTTTGTGGGTGTGTGTGTTTAATATTTTAAGGTAAACCAAAATCCATAAATTACTACTAAACTACTCCAACATTCACAGAGCGGTTCAAATATATTTTAATCATTATAATTTATTGGTTCTGGGTTTGCCTTGAAATGTAATAATTTTAGCCAGTTGATAAAATTTTAAAGCTCTAAGTAGTAAAATTTTACAGATCACATAATATGCTAAAAAAAACATTCCCTTAAAAAAGTATTGCACGCTTAATCACATATTTCAGTGTACACATATAGCAAGTGTACTCATAATATATAGTGTATTTAAAATACAAGGATTGGTCACAACTATCCAAAACAACTAATATTTTTGTTGGTGGCGGCTTTTTTCATGTTTTCCCATTTTTTACATTAACATGAGTATTCAGTTTCAGTAATAGATTTAGCAATATTTTTTTTAAAAACTCACATAAAAGCTTTTAGAAAAAGGTCTTCAAATAACTGATTAATGTTTATAACAGAAAATCTTCAACTTATTAGTTCTAGCTTTTTTGACAAATATGAAAATGGCTTTTTCTTAGACATCAACTATCTCTTAAATTTGTAAAGCATTCATATTTATTTTGAGTATGAGATCTCTTTTTATTAACATTTCATATACAGTTTATTAATAATTTGATGTTGACAGTCAGGGTTAGTATGTTTCATCTTCTGCCACCTAGATATTTTAGAAAAAATCATGGCTTAGTGTTCCTTTTTTTTAATGAGTTAATGAACTGCTCTTAAAGGGGCTTTTTGCTTCCTATACAAAAATGTATGCATTTTTTATTTGTTTTAGAAAAAATCGGTTTCTGTATAGTTGTCTAGTTTTAGAATTTTAGTAACTTAGAATATATTCCATGAAACATTTTAATAACAAGCAATTCCACATCTTGAGACATTGTTGATACTTGAATTTAAAAAAAAAATTTACTGACAAGAATAGAAATTTTTAATCTACAACAAAAAATATTTTAAAACAAATATTTTAAATTCAATACTGACAGATAATGTTGAATGTGCTATTGATTTATTTTTTTCTAACACGTAGTTTTCCAAGAAAGCAGTTAAATCTATACCGACTATTATATTAATTTCTATTAATGTTTCTTCTTGAACCAAAGATGAGAAACATGGTCTGTCTCTCTCTTCTTCTTGTGCTATAGAATTTAAACTGTATTATTAGAGTTTATTCACTTCTTATCTAACAAAACTAATACAACAATAAACAAACCCTACTATTTTTTACTAAGACATAAAACAACTCAGTACTTACAACAATTAAACCAAACAAAAAGAAGGGTAAGAAAGTATGTTTAAACAATACACTTGAGATGCTCATCAAAGTAGCTTATAAATTCAGACAATTACAAACATGTTCCTGTAGCCTTTTCATCCTAAGGTCATTACTAGAATATTCTGGTTACTATTTGAACCTTCTAGTATTATTTGTAAATAAACCATCTGAATTGAAACTATTGACATGTTTTTTTTAATTGTGATTTTCTAGAAATCACTCTGATGGAAGGTACAAATAAGTAATTTCTAGTATTTGAGTACTTCATTTAGCTTAGTAACTATTTTCTTCATTTAAGGTTGGAAACATGCATACTTTTTTTTAAAACAACAAAATAAATTACTTATAGTTTCTAGTTTGTAAAGTGTGTTTTTTTAGGTGAAATAAATTATCACACAGTTAAGAAAAGTTGATTTTTATTTGTAGTAAATGTTTACAAGATATAAGTATAAAAACTACAACTAAATAGTGTTTGTTATTACAAATGTTTAATCAACGAACTAATAATTAATTTTGTATTTTTAATTGAATTAGAACTTCTCTAATTCGTCATCTTTTGTAATTCATCACAGTAATAACAAACATCATCTGAGCTGTTACGTAGTACATATAAGTGATAGGTGGCACCTGTATATGTAGGTAGTACATCTGTATGATGATAGGTGCCATCATATAAGGCTAATACTCGTCATGAGTCATTTGATTACTGAGAAACTCTTAACACATTCTTCGTTCATATAAAATATAGTAGAAGTCTTGACTACATCAAAATGACATCAAGAAAAATGGCAATAAAATTGAAGAGATTATTGTAAAAATGAGAGTTTTTGATGGAGATGTTAACAAACAAAAAATAATGACAGCATCTATTCACTTTCAACCTGATGAAGCGATGTTTATCTGTTTCTCATAACAACAAAGTCAAGATATTCCATTTAGCGGCTCAATTTTAATTCAGAAACCTCTTCAAATGAATTTGGAGTTTATTGTTGACAATTATAAGACTAGTCAAGGGTGGCTAGACAAATTCAAAGCAAGACATGGAATTCCCCAGCTTGACATTAAAGGTGACCAATTAAGCACAGATAGTGAAATGTTGGTAGATTATTCAAAGAAATTTGTTGATAAAATTGAAAGTCTAAATTTATAAAAAGTTTTATCTTACATAACCCTGGCATCTTCATCTGAAAATTTATCTTCATCTTGAGTTTAAAGTATAGAAAGAACGAATTACAATTTTAGTGTGTGGGAATGCCAGTGGAAGTCATTGATTACCAATGGCTGTCATTTGCAAATCTAAGAAGTGTAGACCTGTTTCCAGCAAAACATTTTGCTCAAAAGAGTGTGTTGGTGACCGCGATATTTTCAAAGTATGGTTTCATGAATGCTTTGTCCCTCAAGTGAAAGTCATTTTAAAAACAGAAGCCCTATTGATAATATATAATGTTCCAGCTCATCTAATTGACAACATAACAGCTATGTTTCTTCCAGAAAACACCTATTGTTTGATTCATCCAAATGATCAATATGTTACTGAAATTTTAGAGCGACACTATAGAAAAATGTTTTTACAAAAATTAATATTTTGAGATGCAAATACATAATTTTGGAAGAAATACATGATTAAAGATGCTATATTAATTGTTTTACATGCTTGGAGTAACATTCCCCATAGAACTTTCAAGTAGTGTTGGAAGAAACTGTGATCATATAGACAGGAAATCAACAAAAGTGAAATTGTCGATGATTTAAATAGCACACATTTCAGAATTAAAAGTAATATGTCAAAATATAAAATTTATTAATCTTTGTAGCATAAAAATAGCCTAAATATAATAGACAAAATAAAAAACGTAAACATCCCACACAATTCCATTTTAGTTTCTTTCGATATATCAAATCTATATTCCAACATCCCCATTCCAAAAACCATCCTTAAAAAAATCCTAAAAAATGCCTATAGACACAAATACACCACATACACACATTGACGAAATCATCCGCCTTACAAAATGAATCACATCTCAAAATTACTTCACCTACAATAACACCTACAACCAAAAAGATGGCCTACCTATGGGTTCCCCCATAGCTAGCATCTTAGCAGAAATATTCATACACCATATTGAACAAAACGACATTTTAACACACACTGAGCACACATATTTTTAAAACACCTTAACTCCATACACCCAAAACTAATATACACCATCAAAACAGAATAACAAAACTCTCTCAACTTCCTAGACCTTACAATTAAACGTATAGACAAACAAACACATAAATTCAGCATATATTCAAAACCCACTAGTACTAATACGATTATTCACATCTCCTCAAACCACCCATACCAACAAAACTAGCCGCTTACAACACCATGATATATCACCTGCTTAAAACACTATTACACAAAGAAGAACACTACCAGGAGTTAAACACCATAACATATAACACAAACTAAAGGATACAACACAACAATGATTGACAAATTATACGACCTCCTAAAAAATAAACCTAATAACCCAAATACAAACACACAACATGACACCCTATGAAAATACAACTACAAAATAGCATACTCCACACATAACATTCTCAATAAACAATTTAAACCCAACAACAAAATCGATGACATTTACAACACCACTGGAGTTTACAAACTAACTTGCAGTTCATGCCCCAGTTTTACATAGCCCAGACAGGGAGGTCCTTCTACACACGTTACCAAGAACATATAAAAGCACCAACAAACAATAACTACCAATCATACTTCGCCGATTATCTCAACTCCACAAAACATGACTACATAGACATAACATCTAACCGTATGTAACTGTAATACACAATTACATACTCACATACATACACCCTCACCGCCATAATATACCACCCCTACCCTCATACCCTAACCTACGTAAATCTTGAGATCAGTTACGGTCTGAGTTGACAATGGGACACATCTCCCGAAACAACCATCCTCAACAAATATAAGTAACTGCTACTATAGGCAAGTTTGTAAATATTTACAAGTGTTTAGTATTATTATATGCTTATATTTTATACTAGTACTTCAGTAAACAAGCATTCAGTAATTCAATTTAAAAGTAAAAATTTTAATATAGATATTTTTAACTGATTCCTTAATTAGTGGAATCACATCATGCTATTCAAGTTAGTGTTTTTTCATGTTTGTAGGTTAGTATATTTTTTTTACAGCTTTTAGATATTTTTTATCTCATTTAGTGTACATTAATAAGTTAAAATACCATTGAATTGAAAGCATCGGTAATTCTTATGTTAGTAAATATAATAATTTATTATGTATAATGCCAATTTATTTTATTTAAATATTGGGCAGCGACTATAGTTGTTTTACAAAGAAAAACTTCTAAAAGGTGTTAATATTGTTGGTGTTTATTCCTCATTATTTAATTCTATAATTCTAATAATTTATTTCTTAAAATTAAGTAATTAAAAATTATAACACAATATAAAACATTTTACTTGTATTCATAAACTGGTAATTAATCAATAAAATGGAATACAAAATATGTTATTAGTTCAGTAATTTATTTAGTCTAGTAACAGGAAGCTACTTCACTTATAATTAAAATTTATGAATTAAATTTTCTAGCAAAATGTGATTCTAAATAATTTTCAATATTACTTCTAATTAGGTTAATATATTGAAGTATCTAATAATCGAATGTGATTACAGGTGTTCATTGTAACATCATACTATCATGTGTTACAATATACTTTAACTGTGTTCATGCCTAAAGCAATCACAATGGGAGCTGAAGCTTTAGTATCAACTAAGAGACTTCAGGTAACATCTAAGAATTGGTTGTTGTTCTTGACTACATATGCTATGAAAACATCATTGATATATTATTTTTAGGCATAGTAATATTTTCATTTTGTAGTTAAAAGTACTAATTTTTATCAAAAATCCATTTCATTTCTTTTATTATGTAAAGAGCTTTATTCATACTTATGTTTAGTTCTTTATTAATTAAATAAAGATGTGTAAACAACATATTAATTTGTTGCTCATATTAAGGATTTAAAAAATTTAAATACATTATTTTACAATTCTGATTTGTACCTCTAAGGCAGCGGTTCCCAACCTTTTTTATCGTGCGGCACACTAACTAAAATCCACATTTTGTCACGGCACACTAAATTAACTAATTTCTGGAACGAACTTCTATTAGAGACGTACCAACAACGATTACTATTTTTGTTATTTTCCGATTATAAACATCAATAAATAATTGTTAAATAATTTTAAACAACGAGTATTCGACAAGAAATAACAGGGGGATAATAATAATAATAATAATACATTTCAATACAACAAATGTATATATTTTAACTTTGACAAAAGATTTAGTCTTAGTGGGAGATTTGTGATTGGTGGTCCTTCATTATGTGTTCCTTTCTGGGTCGGATGGTTGACAAACAAACCCGCAAGTCGTCTTCCAAAGTTTTTAGTTGGGAACGATTTTTTGTCTTGATGGCGTTCATTGAGGAAAAAGCCGCTTCACAGAGGTATGAGGTCAAGGGAGGGAAAATAATTGTTGATGTTATCTCCTAACTGACGAAGACTTTTCAAAAAAATTTCAGAAAGAGTTGAATTTATGTTGCAGTCTTTTAACAGATCAAACATGTCCCACACTGCTTGATTTTCAATTTTTTGTATCCACATTGAAAGCTTCTGCTTGAAAGAACTGATTTTGTCTGTCGATGTGAGAATATTTTCTCGCTTTCCCTGCATACCTTTGTTCAAAAAATAGAGTTTCCCAAATATGTCTGCTAAAAACGCAACTTTGGTACACCAGGCATCATCACTGAGAAAACGAGCAAAATTGGACTCTTCACAAGTAAAAAATATTAATAACTCATCTCTAAGTTCATAAAACCTTTGAAGTACACGTCCACGAGATAACCATCTTACTTCTGTGTGCAACAACAGCTGGGTGTGCTCAGCATCCATAGCTGAACACAAACTAGTGAATAATCTTGCTTTCAATGGCCTACTTTTAATAAAGTTTACCATTTTCACAACAGTTTGCAAGACATCATTCAACTCAGGTACCAAGGACGTAGCAGCAAGTGCTTCTCTGTGAAGAAAGCAATGCGTGAAAGTAATATCTGAATTTTCTTTCCTAACTAAAGCCAGAAAACCTGTCAGACGCCCCACCATCGCAGGACACCCGTCCGTACAAACACCTAAACAAGACTGCCAAGACAATCCAGCAGTAGTAATATAATCGTTCACTAACTGAAAAATGTCCCGTCCAGTTGTATGTTCAGGAAGGTCTTTGCAAAATAAAAACTGTTCGATTAAGTTATTTTCACAAATAAATCTAACAAAAGCCAGAACCTGGGGTTTCACTGTTATATCTGTCGACTCGTCCACTTGAATAGCAAAGAAATCTGCAGCCTTGAGTTTTTCATTTACTTGAGTTTCAACATCTTTAGACATATCTTCAATACGTCTTTTTATTGTATTGTTAGAAAGCGGAATTTTTCTAACCTCTTTTTCATATTGTTCTCCAAACATAATTTTAACGATTTCACAGCACGCTGGAAGAATGGTTGTTTCAGCAGTCGTATGGGATTTCATTTTTTGTGCAATCAATTCAGCCACAGCGTAGCTGGCTTCTTGTGCTTTACTCGACACAGATGACAGTTTTGTAAATGTAGAAGCCTGAGATGTCTGATTTGATAATAGTCTTTTAAAATATGCAACAGGTTTTTCTGCTGCAAATGAATGTTTTGTAAGTAGGTGCCTTTTCAACTTACTTGGTACCATGGCTTCGTTAGACAACTGATCGCCACAAATTAGGCATCGAGGTTTAGGCTGTTCACCACCAGATGATGTGAAACCGAATGACAAGTAGCTTTCATGATATTGACGAAACTTGCCAACGTCACCACCGTCATTATTGTCACTACGTTTGCGTTTCATCGATCCACCTGACAAAACATTTGTCTTAATATTAACATCAATACTACGTTCATTTGAACTCGAACTCGCACCAGTATTAATATTGACATCGACACTACTTTCATATGAACTTGAACTCGCACTAGTGCTAGGTAAATCATTACACTTAGACCTAATCACAAAACGATCCATTTCAACTCGGAACCAAACAGCACTGAGAACTAACACATACTAACTGAGCGAGGAGGCGGTCTCGTGTTGTGTGGAGGGGCGATGACCTCCCCCCTTCCACTTCCGCGGCAACAGTTACGGAGACAATACTGTCAATCGGTTGACGATACCATCGATGTCAAAATTGGTAGATTGACTTCTTACCATGCATATTTTAATCTAAAAACATTGGTTATTTTTCCAACGGTTGTATTTAACCACGACGAAATAAATACATAATTACAACCCCTAATTTCGCGGCACACCTACCACGATCTCACGGCACACTGGTTGGGAATCGCTGCTCTAAGGCCACTAATAGGTGAGGGTAACTTGTGACATCACCGATGCTCTAGAGGAGCGTTAAATCAAATGTTGCCTATTACCTGGGGGTAACTAGTATTCCAACAACAGAACTTTACAATAATTTTGTTGCTCTACAATTTCATGGGGCATTACATTAAATAGAGCCTAATAGCAGAGGGTAATTAACTACTGATAAAACTTTTCCTTAGCCCGTAAAGCAATAACAGCAGTTTCTCCATTAACTTACAGTACATTATCTTTGGTTTGAGTGATTCATAATTACATTTTAAAACTTAAAGAATATAATGATAAAAAATAATGGCAGGCCTGTATTTTAATCCATTAATACATTTTATGAACTCTATTTCTCCAGTAGCAAGCAGTATATGACCATTGAGAAAGTGTTCTTACAAATTGAAAATTGTTGATAATACTTGTTAAATTAACTATCCATGATTAATTTGGGATAGATGGTTTTATTTGTAGAGTTGTTAAGCTTGCCTTTTCTTTTGGTTGGCAAATAAATACATAAGTATTATTAAAGTTTGAAATTTCTAATATTACATCTTTATGAATAGAACACACAGTCAAACATGTTGTCTAACCAATAATGTAACTTACATTCACCACGGCTAGTGTATCGGCATGCTCTGGGTTCTCTTGCGAGGCACTGAGAGCATGACGGTACGCTCCCCTCTTTCCTTCTGAGAGACGATGAGCGCACCGTCACGCTCATTCCCAGTCTAGTTAAAACTCCTTTAGTTTCAATAAGTCTTATTACACTTTTACTATTACTTGCGACCAGACTTTTAGTTAACAAAAAGTCTGGTTGCAAGTAATAGCAAAAGTGTAATAAGAATTAACAACCAGCTGCTCATGAACAGCAACAAGATTTCGATATTTCAATAAGTGTTTGTGAAAAGAATTGATTTTTACGCTAGTGCTTCAGAACAGTTTGGAGAACATTGTGCCTTCGTCGTTTTGAATTCCGACCTTCCCAAGTTTACTTTTTGAGTTTTGAATATTGGTCCCCTTCTTCTAGCCGACCTCTCAAGGGGCCCCGACAGACATAATACTAAACATTTTCTTGCAATTTTCCCACCCCCTGAAGGATCACATAGAAAAACTCGGAAGAGGTTCAGGCTTTGTTTACATAAAAACGAAAGAACTGAAACATCTTTTTACTATCCCGCTCTTCCCTAGGAGTTTCCCCTTTCCATTCAACCATGCTTCAGGGAGTCTCATGAACAGATTTAATTTGATTTTATTTTTATATTTTAATGTTTGTTTAGTTTTAACCAGTTAACGCGGCACATTATCCTGCAAAAACAACGATCATAAAAATAAACTAAGCTTTCTGAACTAACGCAAGAATAAACGATAACTGTCTATTAGAGTGAATGAATTGACTCGAGGTGGGAACCGACTAATTTAAATAAAAGTCAAGGACAAAATGCTTATGTTCCGTGACAAAATGTTATGTTTTTATTCCGTGCTTATCTCGTTTAATAGTCTTTTACTTGTTTCAGACTCTGCTATTACAACTAGTGTAGTTAATGCAATTTAAAGAACTTTATAAGTTTCAGAAAATGAATCTTAATGCCTATATCACTTATACCTCGTCAAAATGACGATGCACCATTTCAAAAATTTCTGTATTTGACAAATTAGCTGTTCATGCGGATCTATCTTCTCAGTACCTTCATACTTAAGGTTGTGTTCTCTATACATATATTTGTAAAAAATCTTAAATTTTATTAAAAATCTGTCTACAACTCATTTGTTAGTTACATTCTGTGTTTTTTGAAAATAAAATGGATTCGTAGCTACTATAATATTTTTTTCCAAGAGCTAAAGAAGTATGGGATATTACAATGTTTAACACATTTATTGAAATACATTATTTTGGCAAATAAAAAAAAATGGTGTAGTCAAATTTAGGATATATAAGTAGTTGTGTGACAAAATTTAGACATAAGAAATCTAGGATTAAAAGAAAAAAATGTTGATAAAAATATGATTATAAAAAAACTGTAAAGGTTCACTCAAAGATATCACTTCCTTGCATTTTGATAAAATACAGTTGGCTCATTGAAATGAACTTTCTTTAGCAATAAATGTGTTGAAATTTGAAGAGAAAGTGTTGACTAGAGGACTTGAAATATTTTTTGATGAGGGGAAAACTTTTGGCTTAACAATTTCCACTATAACATATTTCTGAACTTTAAAATTTATCTTTTAGTTGATTCACAATAATATTGTACACTTCTTTTTAGAATCATACAAATTTTACACTTATTGTTTGATATTGCTTGTTTGCAGGGTAGGAACAAGAGCTTCACTTTTTGTCTCAAAACATGTGATTAATTTGCTTTTTAAATACCTAATAACTCATAATTGCAACATTTGTTGATTCCATCTTCGCGTGAGCTACTAGTAATCACTTACAGCTTTTTTTAAAAAATGTTTTAACTTGCCTATAGTAGCACTTACTTTTTTGTGTTGAGGACGGCCGTTTCGGGAGATGTGTCCCTTTGTCAACTCAGACCGTAACTCCTGGAAGTTTCGTCAAGTTTGAGAAGCAGTCAATAATCTTTTATCAGAAATCTAGTTCAAAAACAGTACATCCAATAACATTAAAACACAACCTAACCAATTTTGTGTTGTTTGAACAGCAACATATGTTTACTAAATAGATTTAGTAATGAGAAATAGATTCAGAAATTTATATTTTAACACACTCTGAACACCATCCTGATGACCACTCATTACAGCTGGACTATTTTACACTTGAGCAATAAGTTAAAAGGGTTCAAAACAACTTTTATAATTGGAGAAAATCTGTAAGCTTTGCGATTGTGAACAAGTACAAAAGTACAAATATTTGATAAATTGCAAAATAATTATGATTTAGGTCATACAGGATATATCAGTTGCTTTTGGTTACTTATGTCATTTTTTGGATCTTCCATGTACACTTATGTTGTCTAAAAGTTAATTTTATATTATATAAGATGTGGTTTTGAAAGGTTAGGGTACTCATCATATGATCTTTCAGTTCACTATTCAATTGCCTATCATTGACAACAATTCTAAGAAGCTAACATGATTAAATGAAAAACATGTCTTGGTCCTTTAAAGAAAGTTCATGAATATTCCAAAACTTTGCCTAGTCTTTTAACCACCAAGAATGTGTCTTGGTTAAGGATTGCTGTTTATTATATTTTTTGAATAAGCTTCTAGGCAGCAGAGTCAATTAGTGTTTCAATATTTATTGTTCTAAAAGTTTTACATTTTAACGAATATTCCAATTCAGAAACTGTTGATGATTTTTAAAATATTTCACTTAATGGTTTATGGTTTCAACAAACAGTCTTTCTTCATACACATTTGATCTTACTTTCAAACAGTAAACTCTAAATAATAAACAAGCTTTCCTTTTCCATAGTAACAGTTAGCCAAGATGTTTTTATGAACCAATACAAAATTACATTACACTTTTAAAAAATGTTTTAACTTGCCTATAGTAGCACTTACTTTGCTTGTTGAGGACGGCCGTTTCGGGAGATGTGTCCCTTTGTCAACTCAGACCGTAACTCGAGTTACGGTTTGAGTTGACAAAGGGACACATCTCCCGAAACGGCCGTCCTCAACAAGCAAAGTAAGTGCTACTATAGACAAGTTAAAAAAATTTTTAAAAGTGTAAGTGATTACTAGTAGCTCACGCGAAGATGGAATCAACAAATGACAAAATTACATTTTTTCTTACCAACCGTCTATAAAAAAAAATCTTTTGGTTGATACAGCTATCATTTTAAAACTACTAATTTTAAACTAAGAAACAAGGTTTGATTAACAAGGCGATTAACTAATATAGAGCATATGACAATAACACAATATAAAACAAATAAGTAACACAATAACATCATTACCATATTATTAAATAATATTTAATAACACAAGTCACAGAAGTAAAGTACTTCGCAACTCAATAGTTTGCCTGATGTAGAGGGTTGTTCACTGTTTAAAACATTAAAATACACCATTCATGGTATATATTGTGATCTAGAAATTGCTTAGCATTGGTAAGGAGAAAATTTCCTATCAACAAAATGCAATGTTAAACAAAAGTACAAAACCAGCCATTTGAACTAGACCCTTGAGTAATGAGCAGTTTCCTAACTTTGTTAAGTCATCCAAGCATCTTGAAAGTGTTATTATAAATTTTTCTAATTGATATCGCTCGGTAAAAAAACACTACTTACTGATATTTTTCAGCAGACGTGTTTAGCAATAGGTCAGTGCATTATTCAATGCTGTGAGCTACGATCAAAACTGTTGTTCAGATGTGTTATATAATTGTGGTGTTCTGTGGTGTGTCATCATTCATACAGAAACTTACAAATACAGTATAGTATATATATATATATATATATATATATATATATATATATATATATATATATATATATATATATATATATATATATATTCTTGATATTTAACATTATCCATTGTTTTTCCGTTGCACTGACTTTATGAAGTTAATATATTACTATGTGAGTAATTTTATCCACCATTAAGTGCAATAACTTTACCTTGAGTGATGAGGCACCTTTCGGTCGTTGACCATTGTCGAATCACTGATTTTTCTCTGCTGTGGATGCTACGTCCGTGAAGCCGGTGTTTGTTGACGTTACGCGCACTTTTTCTTGATCTGTGTGTATGATATTTCTGTATAGTATGTCTTCTGTATATGTTGTTTGTAGATTCATTAAGTTGTTGTGTATGTTTTTATAAAAACATACACAACAACTTAATGAATCTACAAACAACATATACAGAAGACATACTATACAGAAATATCATACACACAGATCAAGAAAAAGTGCGCATAACGTCAACAAACACCGGCTTCACGGACGTAGCATCCACAGCAGAGAAAAATCAGTGATTCGACAATGGTCAACGACCGAAAGGTGCCTCATCACTCAAGGTAAAGTTATTGCACTTAATGGTGGATAAAATTACTCACATAGTAATATATTAACTTCATATATATATATATATATATATATATATATATATATATATATATATATATATATATATATTATATATAGTTCAAATATAGTATTTTATTGTGGCTGGATGGTTTTTGTGACATTTGTGCATTTTGTAGTTTTATGTTGTGTTTAGTTTGCTACTTTGTTTGTTTGATGAAATGAAGAACTTTTAGATTAATGTCAATCTTTGTGTATGTTGTATGTGTGTAATGTGTTCCGTATGTGAAAGGCACCTTTAAAACATCTAACACAACAAAAAACCACCTATTCAACCCAAAATCACTCCAGAACAAACACGACAGGGCCAGAGCATACAAGAGCACATCTAACAACTGCCCTAACTAGGAAACTCCTCATTACTCAAGGATCTAGTTTAAGTGGTCGGTTTTGTACTTATGTTTAGCATTGCTTTTTATTGTTGAGTTAATTTTCTCCTTGGCAATGGTAATCAATTTCTAGCCAAGAGTTTTTTTGCCAAGTTATGTCAATAAGTATGATGATTACCAACCACAATTAAAACCCTTCTGTCTCAATAAGTAATAAATTTGGGCAAGTCATATATTACTTTAATATGATATTTAAAACATCAACAATCATTATAATAATAAAATCTATAAATTTATTCTTTACGTATGTGCATTACAAAAGATAAACATATAAGACCCTAATAAACTCTACTAGTTTTGTAGAAACTACATTATGTAATAGAAAGTAGGCCTGTGTCATATATATATTATGAAGGTCATATAAGACTTTATCCTAATTCAGACTAAGGATATAGGTCCTTATCTTTAATTACCATCCTAATCCCACTTATAAATTTGTTCTGAATTATTTCCTATTCTTCATTGGCAATAACCATCAAATAGACCAATCCTCATAAAAATCCAAAATTAAATAACAAATATAAAGTAAAATTCTAGCTATACATATTAATCCTATACACTATCTATTAAAGAATTAAATTTTTCTTTATAGCTCAAATAGCTTGATATTTTTATTTTACAAAAGTATCAGGGGTTGTAGCAATTTTTAAAAATTACAACTTAATACAAACTGTGTTTGTCAACTGTAATACAAACTAAATTAAGAAGCTATTATAAGATTTCTATATGCTCTAGGATTTGCTTATGTTTGAAGAATGTAAACTAAAGCCTGTTGTGGAAGAGAAACCATCACCTGTTACAGAAATGAATGGGAAGGGTAAATACAATCAAGGCTTTACTTTTGACGAAGTCAATCCAGTACATGATGAAGCTATTTTTATTTCACATGTAATTGCTAAGTGGTCTTCAGATTTAAATGAAAATACATTGAATGATTTATCTTTACACATTAAACAAGGGCAATTAATTGGCATAATTGGATGTGTGGGGGCTGGAAAAGTAAGTTTTTAAAGTTAAAACTATTTATTATTTTATGAATATTTATTTTGAGTGCTAATGATATCTATTAATTTATCTTAAGTTTTCAAGTTTATTTGAACAACATTTGATTTTACACTAGCTTAGATTGATAGTTTTTTATTCGAAACCTGTGGTTATATTTTCTTGGTAAAAATATATCCATTTATACATGACCAGACTTTATGCATAAGAGACAAATAATTTTATAGGTTGAGCCCAATAAAAACTTTCAGTAAATGTAATTGCCATTGTGGATGACAAAGATTTAGATAAGAAAGTGAAAGAAAATATGCTGTTGAGATATTGAGAGACCAGAAAAAGCAATTAAAGTTTACATGTTCTGAATAGTTAAAAATTTGGTTTTAAACTACAAACAATTTTGCTGGTCAATTTTGGAACCCAAAATATTCTAAAATAAAAAACATACACTGCATTTGCCTTTTTTTGTACTCAGTATAAAGCTTATTAAGTTGACCAAAAACCAAGTTCGGAAACTTTTTTGAAGGAATTGGTTCATTTTGCAAATAATTTGGAGTAAACATAAACCATCTACATTGAAATCATATGTCTTTAAAGAAGTTGGGAAGTACATAGAGTTCTTTAAAGAAAGATCATGGAGTTCACAGTGGCGAATTTACTGACCATCAGTAAAAAACTGTTAAGCTAAAAAGGTTATGGAAATTGCTGATTTTTTTTTATTACACTTGTTTGTATTATCTTCGTAAAAACACCACTACTTACTGATTTATTCAGCAGACGCGTTCCCACTAGGTCAGCACACTTTTCAATGCTGTGAATTACTGACAAGACTAATACTGAGTCTTATCAGTAATTCACAGCATTGAAAAGTGGGCTGACCTAGCGCGAAATGCGTCTGCTGAATAAATCAGTAAGTATTGGTTTTTTTGCCAAGATAATACAAACAAGTGTAATTTCTATAAAAACTTCAAGATGTACAACACAAAAACTGCAAGTTTGTTTTTATTGGCTGATAATATGCTATAGCCAAAAAAGTGCAGGATTTTAAATTTTTGCTTACATCATGAAATCGCTCGTGAAAGAAGCTTTCATAATTTAAAATTTATCAAAAATATTTTGTGAAACAGCTTAGGTTGATCAAAGCTACTTAAGTTCAATTAACTCATGTAAACACTTTAATTAAATAGAAATACCTATGAAATTAAATATCAATGATATTAGGCTATAAGTGAAACAACTTATAAATCTAAACTTAAAAAACTAATACATTTTTTTTAAACTTAAAAAACTAATAATGTATTTTTGGTTTTTTGCACTGTTTAATAAATACAGTTTAAAAATTAATTTCATTTATCATCTTCTTTAACAGAACTGTTACACTAACTTCTAAATAAATATATTGATTAATTTTAAATGAATATAATAATTTTTGAGATGCAATATTTTTTACAGCAATTTTAATATATGAAAATAATTAATAGCCTACTTATTTTAGTCATTCACTTTATGTTGGATTATATCAATTAACTTTTTTTTCACAAGGACAGGATACGTTTTTCTTTTCTAATGGAGCCATTTGCCCTCAGATGCCCAGATTGAAAATTTTCCCAGTCTGGCACTTCCTATTAGGGATTTTAATATAAAAAGGAAATAATATCTTAAATATCTAATTCTTTCTACTTTAATTTGTATTTTAAATTTAAAGTAAGGTATTATGGAGCATAATAAATGGTTTAGTTATGAAATATGGAAAACCAGGCTGGACCTAAAGTAACCATTAACCAATATTTAACATATGAAAAGAATTAGATTATTAGTCCCACACGAAATAAACTACCAATTTATGAAAACACACGTAGGCTAATAATTGAAAATTCATATTTATTTATATAAAACATTTTTTTATTGATACTTGATGATTGTAACTGAAACAAAGCAAACAATTTAGACCTATTTGTATACATTAAAATTATCAAAATAATACAGCCACTGTTTTTAACAAAGTTATGAACTACTGGATCTCTACAAGGAAATAATAGTCATATAAATGTGATATGTTTTGTAGTAGGCCTATGAAGTAATTATAAATTTGTAATAAAAATGAGCTGTTTCAAATATTAGAAAGTAGCTAAGTTGAATGACTTTAACGTAGTCATAAATAAATTATAGTAGAGTCTTGATAATTCGAGGTAAATGTGACCAAGACCCCCTCGGATTAACAAAAACTCGGATTACATAGAAATACATTCCCATACATTAGAAAAAACAGGAGTTCTAATGAATACTAATACTATAATTCAGAATGCACAAAATACTTTTATAGAACTTTATTGATTACATTACTTATATAAATTAATGTTTCTTTGGAATATATTGTTTATCACGGTTGCTACATTTTTTGGAAAAAATACAAATCTATAAATAAAATTGGTTAAGAGAAATTGGTGACATCGACCAGAGAGATATAAAAGTTAAATTTATAAACTATAAACAGCAGGTTGAAATATGAATATATATATATATATATATATATATATATATATATATTGATATTTTACGTTGTCTATTATTTTTCCATTGCACTGACTTTATAAAGTTGATAAATAACTATTGTAAATACTTTTATCCACCTCTGAGTGCAATAATTTTACCTTGTTGTGATGAGGCACCTTTCGGTCACTTGACCATTGTCGAATCACTAAGTTCTATGCATTGTTTATTAATTTTTTTTTTCTATGCAATTTTCGAGTTTGATTTTGAGGTTAAGGAATTTCCTGTAGAGTTGTTTACCTTGGTAGGTGTTAAAATCTTGATATTTTACATTGTCGATTATTTTTCCGTTGCACTGACTTTATGAAGTTGATAAATTACTATTGTAAATACTTTTATCCACCACTAAGTGCAATAATTTTACCTTGTTGTGATGAGGCACCTTTCGGTCACTTGACCATTGTCGAATCACTGAGTGATTCAAGATAAAAATCAAGATTTTTTTTCCTGAAGATGCTGGTACTATTTTATCGGCGAAAAGCTTTGAATAAATATATTCATTAAAAGTATTCTTGTTTTTGAAATATTTTTAATTTATTACATATATATATATATATATATATATATATATATATATATATATATATATATATATATATATTTGGTAAAAACAAAAATTTAAGGCCTACTTTTGTTGAAAAACTGACCTCTCAATTTATTATACATCCTGAAATCATTATCTTTAGACAGTATTCTTATTTTTGTCTTTTTTGTTCCAGTCATCACTGTTACAGGCAATCCTTGGAGAATTACCTGTAATCAAAGGAAATATCTCTGTGTCTGGCATAATATCATATGCTTCCCAAGATCCATGGCTATTTGCTGGCAGTGTAAGGCAAAACATTTTGTTTGGTGCAACATATGACAAGAAAAGATACAGAAAAGTTATAGAAGTATGTGCTTTATGGAGAGATTTTAGACAACTTATTTTTGGAGATAAAACAATTGTTGGAGAGAGAGGTGTGTCTCTGAGTGGAGGTCAGAAAGCACGGATAAATTTAGCAAGGTATACCTTAGAAATTTAGTCAGTAATATTATCAAATATTGCAAGTAGGTAAGGATAAAAATCTCAGTTTAATATTAATGATATTTTTAATAAATTTTTAATTCAATGTTGTTTGTAATAATAATTCTTAAGTTATTTATTTCAAAGTTCACCATATTTTGTGTATAAATTTAAACATATTTACAGAAACTGTGGTATTACAGGTTCACATCAATATTTAGAAACATACTGCAGACAATATTGGCAAATCTGTTTTAACTCTCATGGTCCATCTCCTCATTATCAATGCTCCTGCTTTTCCTTCCTTCAACAAACCATTGTGGGTTCAGTTTGAGCCAGGTGTTAAAATCTTTAACATGTACTTCAAGTATATATATATATATATATATATATATATATATATATATATATATATATATATATATATATATATTTATTTATTTGTTATCATTTTATCCATATTAAGCAAGATACATTTTATAATTGCACAAACATTAATAAATATTTTCATTCATATTCATATGGAGAGTCTGAATGAGCTAAGTAGACCAATGCAGAAAATTTCAATAAACCTGATTTTTCTTTCACTATCCATCAACTTCTTAGTGATAATTGCCATGTTGACCCAATTTATTAAATAATTATGCCATTAATGATTTGCTAGTGATATTAATTCATAAGCTCTAATGTAATAGTTTCACTTTTAGATTTTATTCTAAAATTTAAATATCCTTATTTTTGCGCCCTTTCAAAAGTTAGTGTGGGTGCCTTGGCACCACTGTGGCCACACCTAATGTCGTATTCAAGACAGAGTAAGGATGGAAACAAACTGAGTAAAATATTATAAGAACAAAATTATATAACTACTAGATACAAAATAACAAGCTGGAAATTATGAGAATGGACTTGTTTGACAGAAAAGTAACAACAGAAACAACAAGGAGAACTAGACAGTGTGAATAAACTATTTATCAGCAAACTAGGTTAAGGCTGGGCTATTACCTTTCTTTATCTGCAAGATTCCGGTTTTCAATTGTAACTGTTGTTAATTTGCGCATATTTTAATTTTTCAGAGCTGTTTACAAACAGGCTGACATATATTTGTTGGATGATCCTTTATCAGCAGTAGATACACATGTGGGAAAACATTTGTTTGAACAATGCATTATGGGTGAGTCCAATTTATTTATTAATACACTATTTATTTTATAAAAAAATAGAATATGGAGAATATATCATTAGCAATATGGTTTGAAAAATATTTCTTATCATATCTGGACGTTTTGCCACTCACAAAATATAAAGAGTTATAACAAACATTTACTCTTAATCCATCAACTCTTGATATAAAATTTCAATATATTTTTACTTCATTAGAGTTCTCTCTCCAATGTAGAGAGTAGTAGCGAGCTTGTCACGGCATAGCCAATGTTGTGGACTTTCGTAATCAATGTTTAGAAGGAGGTGTAATTTCCTAGTCACACCAAAACTTTTAACTGTTTGCAATTAAATTTTTTATAGTTTGAGTAAATGTGCTTTTTTTTGAACATATGCATAATGTAAAAAAATCATTATTCGTAATGGCCCGCCATTCTTTCTGTCCATGGTACTTGAAGGAATATTGCTGTTAGGAATATTGCAGTAAGACATGTAATAACTTCTGCCTTTCTCCTCATTACTTACTCATTGTGTGTAAAAAAAATTAATGTAGATATTCTGCTACATAGGCCACATCAATAATTTTAAGTTAATCTGATCTGCTGAAAAAAATAGATTACTACTAAACACATTTTTATCTACTTTTTTATCTAAAAAATTAGCTAAATATCTAAGTTTATTTCTTACATTATTATTTATTAAAGAAATTTAAAACTTCTAAATGGAAGAAGAATATTTATATGAATATCCTTATTCAATAATTCTTTGATGTAAAATATAATCAGCAAGTGAAACACAACCCCTTATCTGAAAATAAAACAGAATATCATAGTAAAAAAATCAATGAAAACCAGGTTAGAGAATATTTAACAAGCTATACGTCATATTGCAAGAGATTTTCACTCAAGTTTTGTTTTTGTTTTCATACCTAACATCCACTTTTTTCAAGTTTTGCCAGCATAATAATTATTGTTATCACAACCCATGCCACAGGGCCCTCTCTGGGCCTGAGACCGCTGGATTTTCCCCTTACCTTTTCCTCTCTGTACCTGCATAGCTCAAATGGTCTCATTGCTCCCAATTACAATTCAGAAGTAAGTTAAACACTCTATATAAGTTAGAGGATAAGAATCAGTTATGGTTGATCTGACAAAGAAACACATCTCTTGAAACAACTGGGCTTATTTAACCAAAAAAATGTGCATGAAGAGGTTTTTTTCTCCTTGCAAAATATTTTAGGCAGGTGTTCACATATTGCTATATGATAGAGTATGTATATATAAAAGTAGTATTTTATACACTTACTTTTCTTATAAACAATATAAATTCTAAATTCTATAATATTTTACTATTATATTTTTATGAAACTTTACATTTTGTATTGAGGGGTGTTTTATCCACCATTGGATAAGTCTAAACTGATCAAAAGAAGAGAATTTAAATTTAAAAAATTTCAAATGTTGATGGTATCTGAAAATTCAATATGTTAAATTTAAAAGTGATGTTTATTTTTAATATATATATATATACTACAAAAACAATTTTAAAAGAAAAGATTTATATTAAGGACATTTTATGAAATATATATATATTGTATTAGCTATACTGAAAGAAGAAATTGTATAATACATTTTATTTACAGGATTTTTAAAATCAAAGACTTGTATACTTGTAACACATCAACTACATCATTTGGACAGGGTTGACAAAATAGTCCTGATGGAAAATGTAAGCTTATATATTTTAACTATCACTATGTTTTAATGTACATTCATATTAACTAATAATAGTATATTAGTAAATAATAATGATGTGCTAATAATAATAAAAATAACAATAATAATAATAAAATACATTGTAACATGTGATAAAATAATATTTAAATAAAAGACTTATAAATACAATTTGTTTCAATTTGTTTCTATAACGTATTTTGAAACTAATACCCTTAATATTCTATCTAATAATATACTATTTCATAAATATTTTAATTTTTTTACTAATTAAAATATTCTTAAATAACAGTAATAAATATTATACTTACTTTAAGTTTAATATAAAATTTACCTAATAATTTTTTTTACAAACACTTTATGCTTCAAAATGGCTGTTTAGGGAGATGTATTCCATTTTCTTTTCA
This sequence comes from Prosapia bicincta, assembly GCA_036971475.1. Lineage (NCBI taxonomy): Eukaryota > Metazoa > Arthropoda > Insecta > Hemiptera > Cercopidae > Prosapia > Prosapia bicincta. Next base: position 32,818,279 of record JBAIZL010000001.1, read on the forward strand.
GACTGACACATATGAAAAAATACATTATTAATTATATATCAGTAGAAAGGTTCATATTTTAAACGTATAATACTTAAAACTCAAATTTAAGATGTTAATTAATATTAAATAATCAATAATTATTAATTAAAAATGTACTACATATATTATACACCATATGGTACATCGCTTGAATAAAACACCTCACTTGAGCCTTATTACAGGATTAACGTAATTCCACATGCTTACAAAAAGAAAACCGTGTGCAATCTGGCAGCTGTTGTTCCATTTGTCTACATATTTTTCAGTTTATCTGAGAGACTACTTACATTTAATGTGTGAAAAAGTAGCAATATTTTTTCTAACGCTATTTTTACATTTAAAAACATGAACAAAACTAATTCACTGATCAACGATCTTATTGTAACATAAATCATTTTCATAAATCATATTATAAACTTTTGTACTCATTTGTGTTACATATAGTAGATAAATAACTAGAAATGCTCCTGCATATTTATGTATGTATAAATCTCCTTAATTTTTCTACATTTATGCAAATAACTCGTGGTACTAAGCTTATCAATCATATTTAAGTCTTCTGCTATGGACATAGCTAAGGGGGTCTGGGCGATCCGGACCCCTTCCTCCCCTGAATGTTTTTATCACAAAAATTATAAAAGTATTATTATACTAAAAATATTTTGAAAAAGATAATGTTTTTCTTGCCATGATTACTAACTATGCCTACAGTATAACATTTCATATTTCAGTTTACTAGACTTGGAAATGGATCAACTTCTAAGAATAATAGCATCATTGCTTTATTATTACATATTTTTTATTATATTTTTTATGTCAGATATATGAATCTATTAATTGTTTTTCATTGATTTTTTTAAATATTTATTTGGTTTTTATTACTGCTTTTTTTTGGTTAAACTTCCAATATTCATTTTTCTTCTTTAGTTGCTAAAGGTCATGTGGAAGATCCTATTCTTACACTTTTGCTATTGCTATTGCACAACTACTTACTGATATTTTTAAACAAACGCGTTTCACACTAGGTCAGCACATTATTCAATGTTTTGAGACACAGACGAGACTGTTGCTCAGGTGTGTTGTGTTGATGTGAGTCTGAGGTGTATTGGTGTTCTGTGGTATGTTATTGTTCATAGAGTAGTTGTTAATTATGTGTTCAAATTTAGTATTTGATTGTGAGTGCGATTTGTCGTTTAGAATGTGTTGCAGATAGTATTTGTATATTTCGTAGTTTTCTGTTGTGTTTAATTTGTTGCTTTATTGATGTAGGGTTGGAGTTTTAGATTGGTGTCTATTTTGGTGTGTGAGTGTAGTGTTTTTTGTATATGTATGGCGAAATTTGATTTGGATTTTGTCTTTTTTAGGTCTTTCATGTGTTCAAATTATCTTGTGGTAAATGTTTTCCCTGTTTGTCCTATGTAAAAGCTGGGGCAGTTGTTGCAGTGCATCATCTATACTCCTGCACTGTTGTATTTATTCTGGTGTGTTTTTGAAGTGTATAGTTGTTATTTATTTGTGTTGGATGTTTTAAATGCTACTTTGTATTTAAGTTTGTGGAACGAGGAAGCTATTTTTGTGATGTGTTGTCGTGATATCTAATTGTTATGTATTTTTGTGTTATTGTTTTTTGTTGTGTTATAGGTGAGTTGTTTTTGTGCATTATGTTGTCTATCAAGGAGTGTTTGTATCCGTTTTTATGGGTTATGTGTTTTATTGTGTTTAGTTAGTTTATTTTGTCTTCATTGCTCATGGGTATGTTAATTAATCTGTCTATCATGGAGTAGAAGGCAGCATGTTTGTGTTGTGTTGGTGATTGGATGTGTTGTGTATAACTCTGTCTGTGGTGGTAGGTTTCCTGTATATTTTGAATGTGTGTTTGTTGTTTTGTTTTGTTATCGTTAGGTCTAAGAAGTTGATTTTGTTCTGTTGTTCTGTTTCCAGTGTGAAGATTATGTTATTGTGTAATTTGTTTATGTAATTGTGGAAGGTGTTTAGCTGTTGTATGTTGTTGTTGTATAGGATTAGGATGTCATCTTGTTATCTGTACCATTATATTATTTTGTGGGCGCGTTTGCTATTGTTTATGATATCTTTTTGTTCTAAATTGTGTATAAATATTTCTAATAATATGCTTGAAATGCGAGTTCCAATGGGTAGGCTTTTGTCTTGTGTGTATTATTTGTTGTTGTGAAGTAATTCTGAGAAGAGATGTTGTTTATGTTAGTGTTTTTATTTCATTGCCAAAAATTCATAAAAGCAGACAAAGACAACATCACTGTCATTATACACAAAACTGATTTACACAGTAAAGTAATATCATACTTTCAAAGCAATGACATCACAGAAACACCCACAGACCTCACAAACAAATATAAAATAACATAAACAAATGCACATACATAATAAACAAAGAACAAAAACGACACCTTTCCCAAACTAAACTACAAGCACCAACACTCAATGCCTTACTTAAAATACACAAAAAAGGTACACTAATACGCCCACTAATAAGTAACACAACAGCACCTTCATACAAAATCTCGTAGCACCTCGACAAAATAGAAAGAAAAAATAACCCATTTCATAACCACATCAGCCTAAAAAACTACATAGATCTTACACAAAACATAAAAAAACCCACATACCACATAACTCTACAATATCATCATTTGACATCATCAACCTATACACAAACATACTAATCAAAGAAACACTAAACATACTCAAACAAATGTTAATAGAAAACGATACACCAGACAACATAACCAAAGAAATAATAACACTAACAGAAACAATCACTTTTCAGAATTACTTCACATACAACAACACACTACACACAAAACAAAGGCCTACCCATGGGATCTCCCATTTGAAGCATATTATCATAAATATTCATACACAATCTAGAATAAAAATATATCATAAACAACAAATACTCTCACAAAATAATATATTGGTACAGATACGTAGATGACATCCTAATCCTACACAACAGCAACATACAACAGATAAACACCTTCCACAATCACATAAACAAATTACACAATCACATAAACTTCACACTAGAAACAGAACAACAGAACAAAATCAATTTCTTAGACCTAACGATAAAAAAAACAAAACAACAAACACACATTCAAATTACACAGGAAACCTACCACAACAGACAGTTATACACTACACGTCCAATCACACCACACAACACAAACATACAATGAAGAAAAAATAAACTCAACACAATAAAACACATAGCCTATAAAAATGGATACAAACACACCTTGATGGACAACATAATGCACGAAAACAACACACCTATAACACAACAAAATACAATAACACACAAACATAAAAATACATAACATTTACATATCACAACAACACATAACAAAAAATAGCTTCCTCATTCCGCAAACTTAAATGCAAACTTAAAACTTGCAACAACTGCCCCAACTTTTACATTGGACAAACAGGGAGAACATTTACCAAAAAAATATAACGAACAAATAAAAGACATAAAAAAACAGAACCAAATGAAATTTCGCCATACACACATAAAACACACTACATTCACACACCAAAAAAGACACCAATCTAAAAATCTTACACTTCATCAAAAAAGCAAAAAATTAAACAAAACAAAACTATGAAATATACAAACACCACAAATACTATCTACAACACATTCTAAGCACAAACCATAATTAACAACTACTCTATGAACAATAACATACCACAGAACACCAATACACCACAGACTCACATCAACACAATACACCTGAACAACAGTCTTGTCTGTATCTCACAGCATTGAATAATTTGCTGACCTACTGTGAAACGCGTCTGCTGAAAAATATCAGTAAGTATGAGTTTTTTCCTCAAGTTAATACCAAAAGTGTAATTCTAGAAAATCCTCAAGATGTGAAATACCAAAACTGCAAGCTCCTTTCCTTGCAATCCAATTATATACTGGATAATAGTTGTATTTTTTACTCGACTCTTTAAAAATATAAATTATTCTAACTTGGTAAGAAAAACAACAACCTTGATCCATATAATTTGATTCATAAATTTTAATCGTGCTATTATAACAAGTGTTTACCACCTTCAACCTAATTGATAGTGTCTTTACTTCCATTGAATAAGTGACTATTTCTAAATCCTGGCTACTTGCCTGCTTCTTCATAAGAAATACAAGTATGTCAGATTTGAAGTGACTATTTTCTTCCATGTCAAACTCATATAACCTTTTCTTTTTTACCTCATTTATCCAGATTTTTAATTCTTAACTCTTTTTTTCCAGTCAAATTTCTTTCAAAACAGATTTTATTTGAATAAAATGTAGGAAATTAAATACATTTTAAAAGTTATATTTAAACAATGAGGAGACATTATTTATAATTTAATAAGGATAAATATTATATATTGTATAAAGGATATCTATTCTAAATATGTATATTATAATAAGTACCATTCCACTGATCCACCCTTTTCCGTCAACTTACACAGGGTGAATAGATTCATGGTTAGCTATAAATTTGTTAAAGAATAAGTCTATGTCAGGTATGGAATGCTTCACCAAGATCCTCACTACACTCCACACGGCATTTTGTTTATACCCCTATACTGATCCCATGCATATTTTACACTCATTTATAGCCAATAATAATTCAAGTAAATTTATGGCAAACTTACTGAAACTAACTAGTATTTAAATATGTAAATCATATACATATGTATTTTCACTAAAGAAGTAGTTTAAGTTGAAATTAAAACAAATAATATATTATTTTCTTGTTTCATTTAGGGCAAAATTTTATCAACAGGAAAGTACAATGAACTTAGATCTTCTGAAAAGGATTTCTCCAAAATTCTGCTTTCTGCTGTTTCTGATACACCAACAGTTGAAGAAATTAGAACTCCAAGAACCCGTCATATTTCACATCAAGTATGCATTATATACATACATCTGATTATTGATTTTAATTATAATTAACTTAGTTTTACAATAAATGTTTCCGAGCATAAAATTATTTACAAATTATATTTTTAATCAAAGTTATTTTTCTATAAAATCATGATGATAAAGCATTTAAATCGTGGCTAGTTCTTAATCTTACCATACATGTTGAAGTTGTCCTAGGGATATAACAACAAATGATAAGCTACAGCTTTTTATCTTGTAAAGATCCATTTATTGTATTCAAATTTTCCACTATTTAATCCATTTAATTCCAAATACCTCCATTGATAAGTGCATTCTAATTATCACTTAGAAAATTGGTTCCATGTCAACTTAATTCAGAGACCATCTACTATTTATTTTAATTCACAATTTTTTCCGAATAAAAGTTTAACTGAAATTAGTAATACTTCATGTGTAGGTATACACATTTTTCAATAATTTTACAAGAGGGCTAATATTAATCCAGAACAATCAAAGGTGATGGCAATAAATATAAAAAGTCCATTGATTTGTACAAGAAGGAAAAAGTACAGACTAAGTAAGTGATGATTTTTTGCTTGTGCATTTTGTACTAAAAATTAAAGGAAAATTTCTACTTTATGAAGTAGATTTTCAATGGTCAAGATTAATTTTAAAATAAAAAAAAACATTGATGCTTCAAAGTTTTTAAAATTAAAACTTTACTGAAACATAATTCTGTTGGTTAATAATTTAAAAAATCCAATTTGTTGACTGCTGAACCAATTACAGAGTTCATGATTATAGCTCCTAATAATAATTGGTTTGGCAAAATTGTTCTAGCTTATGACACATTTTCGAGTATGCCGTACAGGTGATTTGGTATCTAAATGTGGAAGATACTGAAGATAATTGAGATTTTTTATTGCTTTTCAAAGAGGTGTGGTAACACCAGAACAGAAGCTTCATAATAAAGATAACAACTGACCATTTCAACAATATAATTTTGGAAATATATGATTGTATCCCCTCCTCTCATGAAGAGTAAGAGGCTTTTTGTTTCATATAGGAATGGGAGATGTTATGCTAAATATGTTGGTTTCCACTCTACAAATTCAGTAGCATAAAGGGTAGCGGAATACCTTGATCTAAAAATCCTCAAGAGTTAAACTCTTTCAGAAGATCTTTTGCTTCAATACTAGTAGAAAGAGAAGGAGATTTGCTAACCTTAAACATACTGGGAATTAGAAGTTCACAACTGTAGCAGAAGGTTATTAGAAAGATCAGTAGCAAAAAAAGTACACGTTTTAAAAAGTGTTTAATATTGTCAGGAGCATGAGTACTAGCAACAAATCACCTCAAATAATAAAATCACTGTCAAAAATACCCAAAATATTGTTTTACAATAATATACTGTATTTGAAAGTGATAAAGATGAAGGCAGAGAAATAAAATAGAAAAAAATCAAAAGTCAAAGAAAATCACAGGTTGTAAACATTTCAGACCCAATGGAATAACTTTTCATCAATAAAATAAACATAGCTAACAATGAAACTATACTATTCACATGAATTTTTATTTATTTTATAAACTGTCAATAAACAAACTAAATTTTAAATGTGGAAAATATAACATTTATTATCGTAAATGTATGGTTAAAAAAGTTATACTTGTTTTCATGAATTACATTATGTTGATAAACTATCCTAATTTTATTATAATTATATCTTCAGTGTGATAAAAGGCATTGTTCATAACTTGTAGCGGAAGTATTTTACCAGTCCTTGGTCATAAAACATGATGTCATCCTAGAAAAAAGTACTAGTTATGAAATATACTATATCAAATCTATCAACATTATACTTACAGCTACTGAAAAAGTGTTGGAACAAACATTTATTAGAAACATTGTTGTATATGTTTTGAGCATATGATAACTTATCAAAAACTGTTTACAAAATTGATTTTTGTTGATTCTTTCCTGTAAAAGCAAATGCAATTCGTTTATAAACAAGTGTAAAGTATTTGTGAGCATTATGGGTATTGTACTTCATTACTACCATGAAATACTGAACAGGTAGTAATAACTGAAAACCAGCAAATTGTTTCCCTATAAAAATTATATAAATGTTGATAACAACAGCTGATGTAGGTCATAGTCCTTCTTAGGGCTTGTAACATAGCACTACAAGAAAGAGACATTTTTCTCTTCATATACAAGTCAATGTTTAGAAATGTAGAAAGTAATGTGGTTACATAAAGTGTGATGAGAAAGTAAGTACAAACATTTAGTAATATTAGGCTTCTTTAAAATGTAGTAGTACATTAGTAGTATAACAATAGTACTAGTAGTATAACATAGTAGTAGTATAACATAGTACTTAGTAGTATAACAAACTGCACAAAATTATAATTAACATAGTTTTTAATTTTCTGAGGGTAAATGTTTTTTGATTTATTTTTGAAACAATTATCATTATTTCCTAATGAAATTGAAAACTTTTGCTCAACAATTCTTTCTCTAATATACCCTAACTGTTACGTTTGTATAAGTTGTGAGATTACTGAATTTCTTCAAATATCATGGCAAACAAAAAGAGTCTCCAAACATCCTGCACAACTAAACACATAGCCTCATATATAAGTTGGGAAAGAAGGCAAAGCTGTAGAAGTCAGAATTGTCTCTATAATTGTTAAGTGATGCAGTAACTAGTAAACTATATATTCTAACTATATAAAGTACACTTACACTTTAAAAAAATGTTTTAACTTGCCTATAGTAGCACTTACTTTGCTTGTTGAGGACGGCCGTTTCGGGAGATGTGTCCCTTTGTCAACTCAGACCGTAACTGATCTCAAGGTTTACGTAGGTTAGGGTGGGGGTGGGATATTTTGGTGGTGTGGGTGTATTTTATGTGTCCTCCACCCACACCACCAAAATATCCCACCCCCACCCTAACCTACGCAAACCTTGCTACTATAGGCAAGTTAAAACATTTTTTTAAAGTGTAAGTGATTACTAGTAGCTCACACGAAGATGGAATCAACAAATGTTATATAAAGTAGTTGCACATTCTATCTACTTTACACAACACAATTGTTTCAGAGTATAGCTTCTTCAATGGATGGGAATGAGGAAGAAGAAGAGCAATCAATCCTTAGTGAGGATTACAGGACAGGCAATATTGGAACATATGTTTTTAGGGGTTATTTTTCTGCTGCTGGAAGCAAAATTATGATTGGTTTTATGTTCTTTCTATGCGTATTAACACAGTTTTTGGGCAGTGGAGGAGATTATTGGATATCTCATTGGTAATTTAAAAAAATTCAAATATTTTTATTAGTATTAAAACCTAATCCTTGTTTTAATGTTTAAAACTTAATTTTTAGCTTCAAAACTGTTTGTTAATATATTAATAATTTCTAACAATTTATTCTAAAAACGACAGTTTAACTCATATAATCTGAAGCACAAAAGCAAAATACATATTTTATTTTTTATATTTTTAAATTTGTCATCAATACAAATTTATTTCAAACATGTATCTTCAAAAATTTATTTATCATTCTTTTATGAAAACTTTAAACAATATTATAGAAGAGCTAAACTTTCCAAAAGTACTATTCAGAAACTGACAATCTAATATGTATTTGAGTAATTCAAGTGGCTTGCAATCTGTTCTGTTTCACTTTCTGGACTTGCATTAAAACACAACACAATCCTTTTCCAGTATTTTTTTATAAAGATTCATGACATGAATCCACATTATGTTTTTAATTTTTGTATTATATATATTTATATATATATATATATATATATATATATATATATATATATATATATATATATATGTGTGTGTGTGTGTGTGTGTGTTTGTGTGTGTGTGTGTGTGTGTGTGTGCGTGTGCGTGTGCGTGTGCGTGTGCGTGTGTGTGTGTGTGTCTGTGTGTGTCTGTGTGTGTGTGTATGTGTGTGTGTGCTCTTCAACTACTAAAAAACATTGAGGAGCTCAAAACGTTTTTAAATGTAAGCAGCAATTCTTTTAAACTTAAATCATTATTATTGCTCATGTTTTTTATAATATCAATAACGAAATGATTAAGAGAGTAGGTTATAAATGAAAGATGTTACTTCATACTAATGTTAATATGAAGCAACTTTAATCAATACGACAGCTTGATAAAATGTAATTAGGTTTTACAGTGTTTCTTATCTTGTATGAAATTTTACAGTGTTACGAGATAATTTTATAATGAGAGAATCAAGAATATTTATTTAATAAACAGTTTTAAAAAATAATTAATTAAAACGATAAATGTTTAATACATATCCTATGGGCGGTAAGAGGCTTGAAAAATCATCTGAGTGTGCAGAAGACACTTCCAGCTTTAGTTTTATATTCAGAGTCATTTCTGTTGGGCTCCAAACACCTCTCAAATTATAACTTGAACAAAATTAAGATAGAGATTATAATAAAGTAGACATTTTTATTTGATAATAAATACTAATATTTTCTTAGGGTAAATTTGGAGGAGCATTCATATCCATTTCTGAGTCACGACAATGCTACCATGAGCTTTGCCTTGCATACAAACAGAAAGTATTGGCTGTATACTTCACGAGATATGTGCATATATGTGTTTACAGCTTTTGTATTAGCTACATTGGTTGTAACATTATTGAGATCCTACATTTTCTTCTCTCTTTGTTTAAAAGCATCTATGTGTCTTCATAACAATATGTTCTTTTCATTAACTCGTGCTACAATGAATTTCTTTCACTCGAATCCAGCAGGTAAGTAACATTGTTTTATTTAGTGGCTATATAGGTTACATTATCTATAATTTATTATTTTTTTCGTGTGTTTAATCTTAACTACTTGCCCAACTCATAAATCCTTGAATTTATTAACTGACGTTTTACCCTTTTGCTATTACTTGCGACCAGACTTTTTGTTAACTAAAGCTTGTTGAATTGTTAACTTACACTTGGAGGAAATCTTTTTGTCTTACGACTTCTTCAGCCTCATATTTTTGCCGCTAGGAATGCTGCTGTTGTGCTTCCTCGTTACCATTTTTTGAAAGTTAGAAGTGATGTGATCAAAGAGTATGTGTGATCTGTACCGTGTTTGTTCATTTATAATGTCAGTTTTATGTGTGTGTATATATTTCATACTGTTCTAGTGTGTTTAATTTATGGCCTTTGTTGCATGTGTGGAAGATGTTAGTGTTATTTTCCATACTTTTGCATGAGTGTTTAGTGTCCATGAGGTGATTTGCGAGGGTGGATTCAATAGTAGTATGCAGTGCACTTTTGTGTTCTTTATATCTTTAGGCAAAAGATCTGCCTGTTTGTCCAATATAGAACTTATTGCAGTTGTTGCATTTTAGTTTGTATACTCCTGGGTTATTGTGTGTGTTAGAATTGTTATTAATGCTGTGTCTGATAGCCGTTTGACTTTCATTTTTTGTTCTGTAAGCTACATTGTATCCTGCTTTTTTGAATTAGAGTGCTAGTTTATTTGTGAGTTTGTTTATGTATGTGAGGGTGATGAATTTGTTTGTGTTCATGTTTGTGTTGCTGTTACTGTTCTTGTTGAGTATTTTTCTGTGTAGTTTGTGTATTAAATAATTGTCATATTCGTTTTTGTGAGCTAAATATTTGATTGTGTTTAGTTCCTCTGTGTAGTTAGTTGTGGTCATAGGTATTTTGTTTAGTCTGTGTAGTAAATGTTGAACGCTGCGTGTTTATGTTGTATTGGGTGGTTCGATGTGTTGTGTATCAGTCATAGTTGATACACATCAGTCGATGTGTCATAGTTGGTTTGCGGTATATGTTGAATTCATGTTTGTTTTGATTTTTTGTTATGGTGATGTCTAAGAAATTCAATGTTTTGTTGTTTTCAAATTTTGCAGTGAACTGGATATTTTGGTGTATTTTGTTTATATTTGTTAGGAGTTGTTGGCACTATGTTATGTTTCCTAGATATAGTATTATAACGTCATCTGCATATCTGTGTCAATATATTATCTTATCTGCGTGTTTGTTATTATTTATGATTTTATTCTGTTCTATGTATTGTAGGAATTCTTCTGCAAGAATGCTTGAAATCGGTGAACCCATTGGTAGGCCTTGTTTCTGTGTGTAATATTTGTTGTTGTGAGTGAAGTAGTTCTGTTGTGTAGTGGTGTTCAAAATGTGTATGATTTCTTTTGTGATATTTTCTGGAGTGTTGTTATTCCTAAATTGTCTCGTAATATGTTTAGTGTTTCTGTGACTGGGATATTGGTATATAGGTTTGTAATGTCAAACGATGACAGGATAGAGTTATGAGGGATTTCAATGTTCTTTATTTTGTTTACTAGATCTATTGTGTTCTTTATATTTGTGTGTGTATCTAGTTTTATGTATTTTCTAATAGTTCTATCCATATGGCGTGCTAGTTTGTGTGCGGGTGATTATTGGCCTTATTGATGTTCCTTCTTTATGTAGTTTAGGAAGTGCTTGTAGGGTAAGTGCCGTAGGTCTTATTGCTTTAAGGTATTTTTTCTGTGTTTTAGATATTACTTGTTTAGTTGAATTAATTGTGTTTAACTGTGTTTAAAACATTTCCTCCAAGTGTAAGTTAACAATTTAACAACCTTTTGTTAACAAAAAGTCTGGTCGCAAGTAATAGCAAAAGTCTAATAAGTAAATAACAACCAGCTCGTAATGAACTGCAACAAGATTTTGATATTTATTAATTAAAGAAATTAGTTGCTTTTGTAAATGTTATTTCCTTCAAAAGCGAGAAGTCTAATAAGTAATTAACAACCAGCTCGTAATGAACTGCAACAAGATTTTGATATTTATTAATTAAAGAAATTAGTTGCTTTTGTAAATGTTATTTCCTTCAAAAGCGAGTATCAGAACTTAAGATTGAATTACCACACTGGTTACATAAAATTTTAGAAAATCATTTTTTTAGAATTAAACGTTAGAACACTTTTATTCAAAATTACACATTTAGGTAAAACTAAGTTACTAATCTCATGAAAGAGCATGTTGGGAAACAATAGAAACATGTTAAAAGTAATAAAATAAAACTTTATATAACTTTAATACTAAACTGTTTAAATAGAAAAACTAATTAACAAATATTCAAAACACTGAAACATAATTTGAAGAATACTTTTGAAAGTTTCATCTAATATATTTATTTAAAGTAAAAATGTTCAATATTTTATTTGAATTACAAATTATTTACAGTTTTTTAAATATTTAATCTTAATTGAAAGAAACTAAATGTTTTAGTTATTTTAGGCCTTTCATAACCTTTTTTTATTAAAAAAAAATACTTATCAATTTATTCATTGTTTTAAAATTGATTTCAGGCAGGATTCTGAATCGTTTTTCTAAAGATATAGGTTCTGTTGATGAAGGTCTGCCAACTTCATTATTAGAATGTCTGCAGGTAATGTGTCACTATAAATTATAAAAAGTCTTTTAAATTTTAAAACTAAATACCTTACTATTTGTTTTTTTTTAATCCTACAAATAATGTAAAACAAATATTATACTAAAATAATGACACACACAAAATACAAATATACATACTGATTTTACATTTTGATTGTCTTTCCTGTAGTTGCCCAATTTTCTCCATAATTCATCTTGCAGTGCCCACAACCTTGTTAAAGCAACAAACTAAATTATTTAGATATAACTTAAAACACTGATCTGTGTATATTAGTGCAAATAGAAAGTTATTAAATCGTGATAATATGTATTATAATCATTGGTGTTATGTGGTGCTATTACATAGGTGTTATTATATAATAATGGTGGTATGTGGTGCATATACTTATGTTATTGAAGTGCCTAATACAAAGTAAATAAGTTTAAATATATTTTATTTAGGGTTTAGTGCAATGTATTTACCTCACAAAACTTGATCCTTGTCTCATATATTATATGATTTTAGACCAAATTTTTACTGATTAAAAATTTGAAATTACTCAGTTTAAAATTAATTTTCCATTTATTGATTAGAATGTTTGGTACTATTTGATTCCATCTTTAATTTGAAATCCTATTTTATACTCTTTGTTAAAAATATATTAATATGTGAATAATTGTATATTTAAATATTTAGTAACACTTAGGTTTGATTTAAATGAGGATGTCTGTTTCGGGAAATGACAAAACTAGAAATCTCAGAGAACAACAATTAGATGCCTCCTGATAAATGTCATTTAAACAAACAAAACGAAATGCTACTTTTTGTAGCTACTTCAAGTAGGCGAGTCTATATACTAATATATGCTAAACTTTATAAATATTTAGTTCTAATAGAAACAATACTGGTCTATAATTTACATTATAAAATATACTACAACATAAACAGCAAAGGTAACAACAACAAAATTAAATTTGAATAAAAATCACTCTAAATTTACAGCCTGTTACATGAAACCCTTAATGATTATATTCTAATTTAGTTTATACACTAATTTATAGCAAGTGTGAGCCTGGCTTGTATATAAAAACTTTGTATAATGTCCAAGAAACATAAAATATACCTGATCAAGAATCTTCTACAAAAGAGACCAGAAAAAAGTTATGTAATAAATAACTGTACAAAAATACCATTTGCTACTTCTCAAAAAAGGAGAAAGAGATAATTCACAAAATGTTCCATTAAATCAGGTCACAAATGATGTAAATTAATTTTGAAAATGTAGGAACATTAGATGGATCAAAAATTCTCCCAACTGAGAAAATTTCAAATACAAAATGTATTATTTCAAAAGTATTAAAAATATTAGTTTTTAACTTATTTCTTTATAATAGTTCAATTAAAACTGTTTTACATGAGCATAGGGCATACATGAAATTGGACTTCAGCAGTATATTACCGGTATACAAAAAAAGCTACCTACTAAACATATAGATAATGGAGTGAATGTAATTAAAGGTTTAACAACGTTTTCTGAAGTAATGAAAGCCTTTCAACGAAATTGGGGTTTGATGAATTTCTTTGGCTATCAAAATTAGAATATTATTTCCAAGGAAAGGTTCAATCTTATGTATTAAATTTATCTGATTTTGTGGCAGATAAAAATTGAATATGAAATTATAAACCAAGATCATACTGTACAGAAACTGTTGTTTTTGAAGAATTGGTAAAATTTGAATTTACAAACTGCAAATACAACAACTATTGATATTAAAATGATGTGAATCAGTAGCAGAACTAATGTAAATAGTGTGTAAAAAATCAAGAAGAATTTAATACAGTTTTACCAGTATTAAAAAACTCAACTACCTATTACAGCTACCTATTAGGTAAAAAATTCAAAAAAATGCTACTTAACAAGATTTAAAATCCTGACAATTAGTAACTGATTTGCAGTTATTCTGCTTTATTATTTTTTAAAATTCTAAAATTTAAAAATAAAATTATAAAATTTCAAAATAGACCCAGTTAATACAGAACAGCATGCCAATAAACGACATCACCGAAATCCTAAACATCCTCCAAACCAACACCAAACAAAACTATTTCATCCACAACTCAAATTTCTATTCACAGCCAGATGGCCTACCCATGGGAAGTTCTATCAGCAGTGTGCAAAGCGAAATTTTCCTACAACACATAGAAAACACCAAGATACTAACGAACAATACATACACACACAAAATCATTTACTGGCACCATGCTTGGCAGCATGCTCTACATGATCCTTGCTCCAACGACTTAAAGAAATTCCAACAACCACAGAAAACATAAACAAAGAACTAGACACCATTAAATGTTTAGCATACAGAAATGGACACAACACCACAATTAAAGACAAACTATGGCACAATATACACACACACAAAAAACACTAGAATTAACACTACAGAGGGAATACAAACACATCAAAATACCATACATAAACAAATCATCAAATAAAATAGTCTACACATTACAAAAAACAGGATACAAAATAGCTTACAAAACTAATAACAATATTAAATACAAAATACAACACGACACCAACAACAAAGACAAACTACAAGCACCAGGCATATAAAAATTAAACTGTAACAAGTGCAACAAATTCTACATTGGGCAAACAGATCACAGCTTCAAAGAGTCGAGGACACAAATACAGACTTTTACCATAACCTAGAAATCTTACACATCAACAAAAAAATACATCTCAACACACTAGAACAATATGAAATTTACAAATACACAAAACCACAAAGTACAAACATATTAAACAAAGAAACCCAATACAAATCACACATACTCCTTGATACTGTCAAAAACCTGCCTTTAAAATCGTCATCACTTAACCTAACAGCTCCAAGCAAAAGACACTGATGAAGATCGCCATGGAGCGATAAAAAATATTCTATCTCAGTAAGTTTTTACACATTTACAAAATTTAAAATTTGGATAGTCATAAACTAAGTAAAAGGGATTAATTAAGTCTTACCGAACTTAATGGACTACAAAATTCAAGAGTAAAAAATTATTTTTTAATGTTTTACTTTTTACCAGAAAATAAGCACATATTATAACAAACAACAGTATGACCAATAACTTTAGTGCCTTAGAGTTAAACTTCTTTCAAAATTAAAAGTTTTGTCAAATTCACATTAGAGGGTTTGAATCTGGTAGATTTACAGTATCACAAAAGTATAAAGAAATGTAATAAAAGTATTACAAACAACAAAGATAAGTATTAAAATACAATTGTAAACATATATATGATGAAAGCAACAGAAAGAGAAAGTCTATTTGACGTTAATAGCAACTTCTTCCAAAAAACTGAATTTTGAAAGTGGGCACAAGAAACTTACCAAAGCCTTCGAATCTTGTACAAGAAGTAAAACTTTCTTTTTCATTGAATTATGCTAAATAACTCCTAAATAAAATTCATCTCTTAAGACCTAAATCAAATAGTTGAATCACCTTGCCTCAAGTTCTATCAACTCATTAACAAGTTTTATGTTTTTATTAAACACAGCTTTTCTGCTGTGTTGATAAGATGTCTTCAATTACCCCTTTCCTGTTATTTAATCTTACTTTATGCCTTTTCTAATGTTCTTTGTTTGTTGAATTGACTACAAATATTTTTTAACATTTTAGAGTAAACTCTTTACTTTAAATGGAGAATGCATTCTCTTCCAATTCAGAGCACAATCTGTAAACATAAATCACAAGATCTTAGCAAGATTACCTGAGAAGTAAAATGATTTAATTTACCTTGTTTTACAATTTTTCTCTAAAGACTTCCTTAAATCTAAATATTTACCTTAGAATTTTTTAATACTTATAGTATGAGGAATTTAGTAACAGTTAAATTTCAAGCCATTAAAATTTATATACTATTACTAAAATTTTCATCCTAAACATATTATTTTAAACAAATGAAACCTAAAAATGGCTGAACACCTCATATTCACTAACTAAAACTAAACAAACATAACATCATATTTAAACATATCATACAAACTAAATAAAAGTATATTTAAAAAGTACTTAACTAAGTGAATACATAATTGCTTACTTGCTGACGCATTTCAAAACATTCGTTCCTTTTACGAAGCTAAAGGAATCAGTTTTACTGGCGGCATCAGTTTGGTACAAAGCCTGTAACAGGATGGATTTATGTCTGTGGAACAGGGTGGGTTATTTTGGTTGTGTGTCATGTAATGGAAAAGGCTGTTGGCTTCAAAATGTGTGTGATCATTTAATATTACGTATTCACTTAGTTAAGCGAATGTTTTGAAACGTGTCAGCAAGTAAGCAATTACGTATTTACTTAGTTAAGTACTTTTTAAATATAGTTTAATCAGTGAATTCAAGATGGTTACATCAAGTAACTGAAATAGAAGTATCTGAATCTACACAACTGAACATTCTGAAATTTACAAACATTTCTATCTACTTTCAACCTCCTATTACATTAAAATTTCCATATATTTTTTGTTATCATAGCCCCCAAAACTCTTTCAAAAATTACCTAATATCGATAGTCTAACCCAAAAAACGTTCACTATAAACATCTATAGGTCAATTCCTGTCTGAGTTAACAATATGACACATCTCCCAAAAAAGCTGTCCTCCAACAAGAAAGTAAGTGCTACCATAGGCAGGTGTGACATATTATTAAATGTGCAAGTGTTTAAGAATTTACTTTCTATTTTTTTCCAAAAAAAAAACTTATGAAAGGTATTCTAGAGTTTAAAAAATGTAAGTATATTCCTTGGTAAAAGAGGTTTTAATACAGCCATTAAAGACCTACAATTATTAAAGTAAAAATTTATTATAAGTATACGTAGTTTTTATAAAAAATAAAACAATTATAACAAAACTATTTTAGAAAACAAAACACTAAAGCACATTATTTTAAATAAAATATTTTTGCAATAATAACCACTGTAAATCATTTGTAAGATTTAATATCATATTTTAAATTATACATTGTTACAGATAATATTAAATGTTTGATATAAATAAATTTCTTAAACTCATCTGATTTATTTCAGAAAGGATTAACATTTGTAGGTGTGATCATAGTGGTGGCTTTTGTAAATCATTCCATTTTATTTCCTACTGTAATCGTGTTTATTCTTTTCTACTATTTACGTCAGTTTTACGTATCAACATCTCGTAATATTAAACGTCTTGAAGGAATTGGTAAGTGTAACAAAATTAATAAAACTTTTACATTCTTATGTGTCTGCTGTCAAAATATACTCAGAGTAGACATAATTGTAATTTTCAAAATAGATCAGGTTCCATTTGCTCTTAATTTTAGTAATCATTTCTTACATAGGTATAAAGGTTAGGGTTTGCTTGTATTTAGCTATTGCCCAAAGAAATAATTTGGAGTAAATATAGATAGATACCTGTCTACTTCAAATTGGCTGTAATCTAATAATAAAAGTTCAGTTGCATGTTTAATTTAATTATTGAGATATTTATTATTTTTAGTTGATATTTTAAGAAAATATGCAACTTTTTAATGGTTTATTTAAAGTGTGGTCAGCCGTAATATTTGAAGGTGTTCATGCTTCTCATCATTCATACAACAGGCTTATAAGAGTGGTACACAATTAGTAGATGGAACTTCTTCAAGCTTTACAGAGCAATTCAAAAAGGTTATTGTCACTAATAACCATTTCTTGTAAATGGTATTCTGTAAGTCAAACAAATGATTATTCGTTTAGTTCAAAGATTCTGCTCTGATCTTTAGACTAACGTAATTTTTCAAGAGAATTTTTATTTAGCTATTTTCTCTTCCTTTTTTCACCATATTTACAAAGACAGTGAGAGTTATTAAGTTGAATCTGGGGTGTATTCTGAGTATTTTCTATAGCTGATATCAGAATTTTTCTAAGTTTATAACATTAGCTTTCTCCTCCTTGCAAAGAACTTAAGAAGATTTAGCCTTTAGAGTGTTTTTCAATTCCTTCTATTAGTTCATACTCTCCTTAGATATATCTTGTTAAAATTTTCAATTGTTAATCAAATATATTTTATTCACCCACTCAAGTTCAAATACATTTTTTTAAACTTGTAGTTGATGACACCATGATATTACAGTTTTTTCAAATAATAATTCATTTATTAAATTTAATAAATTAATTTGTTTTATATGGGATACAATTTTTTCACAAATGGGGTAAGGTATATTGCACATATAGTTATTTTGTTCCATTTGGCTTAAAATAAGTCATAACATATGATTTCATAAATCAGCTTATTTTATGTTGCAGGTTATGTGGTGGAACAGCTGTTTTAGCTCATAGGGTATTTATTTATATTAACTGTAATTATTTAATAAAAAGTAACTAAAATAAAATATTTCATTGTTGACCTAAGTAGGAATTGATTTTAAAAATTCTTTTTTAATTACCATTTCTCAAAACCAGGTGTGGTTGAAAGACTTTATATTTTTATATGTTATCAGAGATTTTAATGTTGCAATATTTTAGTTCCACTATTTATACCTGTTTTCTAAAGAAATTGTTATATCATTCATCTAGATAAGTACATCATTAGATGCCATAAATAAAGAACTTGTCTAAGATTTTAAAATATAATAGGCCTACTGTTACATTTTCAACTAAATATCTGATGTTATTGTTCAGCCTTGCAAAATAAACCTTCAAACTATGAATAAAATCGTTTTATTTTCTTTTAGAAACAAACAGTTACACAGACCTTTTTTTAATTCTTTCAATATTAATTTATTTTTCAACTCCTATAATTTCACATTCTCTTTATACATATATATAAAAAATTTTATATTTGTTGATTCCATCTTCATGTGAGCTACTATTTTTCACTAAAAAACTTGTAAATATTTTACAAACTTGCCTATAGTAGCACTTACTTATATTTTTTGAGGACGACTGTTTTGGGAGATGTATCCTATTGTCAACTCAGAACTGACCTCAAGGTTTATGTAGGTTAAGGTGTTAGGGGGGGGGGATATTATGGTTGAGTTGTGGGTGTACTTTATGAGCATTAGGAGTTATGATGTCAAAAAGTGTATGTGAGTTATAATGTAATTGTGTGTTAAGTATGTGTGTAAGGTGTAGTTTGAAATGTTTGTATATTTCGTATTGTTCGGTTGTGTAACATTTGTTATTTTTGTGTTGTTTATGAAGAATTTGTAGGTTGGATGCTATGTCTTGTAGTCATGTTTTGTGGAGTTGAGATGATTGGCAAAGTTTAATTGGTAATTATTTTTTGGTAGTGCGACTATGTGTTTTTGGTAGCGTATGTAGAAAGACGCCCTGTCTGGCCTACGTAAAAACTGGGGCATTAACTGCAAGATAGTTTGTAAACTCCAGCGGTGTTGTAAATGTCGTTGATTTTGTTGTTGGGTTTAAATTGTTTATTGAATGTATTGTGTGTGGAGTAGGCTATTTTTTAATTGTATTTTCGTAGTGTATTGGTTAGGTTGTGGGTTTAGGATGATCTTTATGGTTTTGTTAAGTAATTTTGGGTTTGTCGGGGTGTGTGTTTGTATTTGAGTTATTGGGTTTGTTTTTTTGGAGGTTGTATAATTTGTCAATCATTGTTGTGTTCTATCCATTAGTTTGTGCTATATGTTTTATGGTGCTTAACTCTTGGTAATGTTCTTCTTCGTCTAATGGTGTTCTAAGCAGACGTTATATCATGATGTTGTAAGCAGATAGTTTATGTTGGTGAGGGTGGTTTGAAGAGATGTGTATGGTAGTATTGGTGTTGGTGGGTTTTCGGTATATGTTGAATTTATGTGTTTGTTTGTCTGTACGTTTAATTGTAAGGTCCAGGAAGTTAAGAGAGTTTTTTTGTCCCATTTTGATGGTGTATGTTAGTTTTGGGTGTATAAAAACTAGATTGTTTTTAAAAATATGTGTGTTTGGCGTGTGTTACCTTTGTATAATGTTATGATATCGTCGACGTATCTATGCCAGTAAATTATGTTATCTTACTTCACCTACAAAGTTTTAAATTACTTCACCTACAATAACACTTTCTACATCCAAAAAGATGGCCTACCTAATGGTTCCCCCATAGCTAGTATCTTAGCAGAAATATTCATACACTACATTGAACAAAACCACATTTTACAAAACAATAAATTCTCAGATAACAACAAATATAAGTGCTACTATAGGAAAGTTTGTAAAATATTTACACGTTTTTTAGTCAAATTTTCAATTGTTAATAAAATATTTTTATTCATTCACTCAAGTTCAAGTATATATTCTTTTTAAACTTATAGTGAATGACACTTGATGCTAGTAAAGTTTTTTCAAATATTAATTCATTATCTAGATTTTATGAATTAATTTTAGTGTTATATGGGAGAAAAACATAAGGGACAAGATATCCAGTACAGTTACTCTGTCAGACTCAGCAGAAAATAGGCGATAACATATGATTTCATAAAACTGCTGATTTTGTGTTATTTAGGTAATTTGGTAGAACAGCTGTTTCAAGGCATAGGTTATGTTACTTTATTTTTATTAATTATAATTATTTAATAAAAAGTAACTAAAGTAAAATTTTTCTTTGTTGACCTAAATAGGAATTGACTTGATTTTTTTTTACAATACTTGTTTCATTTAAAGTAAAATTTAATACTTGTACAAAACTTAAATTTTAGTTTATAAATAAAAATCATAATTAAATTGTTTTTTAAATCTGTATTATGACATTTTTTGTTACTATTACATTTTGTGAATATTTGTATAAATTTTGTTAGTTTTATTTTTAATTATTTTTGTATTATCTACACAAAAAATGGTTTTGTGTGTATGTATGTGTGTGTGTGTTTTGGTGTTGATATTATAATTGATGTGTATATCAATTTTTTTTTTATGAGAAGTAGTAACAAAATCTCTTAGAAACAGTATAGAAAAATAACAGTTTTATTAGAGAAACATTATTCATAAATGATTTCAGCTCGAAGCCCAGTATTTTCTCACTTAACTGCTACTCTTCAGGGATTAGCAACAATACGGGCTTTCCAAGCAGAGCAGATATTAACTCAAGAGTTTGATCAGCATCAGGTAAAATGAAGGAGGTTGTCTTTATTATGGAATTTCTAACTGTAATCGTACAGGTGTATGATAAATTATTATGATTAATTTTTTAAAGAAATAAATCGATGAAAACCAAAAGTTATTCAATGCTGAAAAATGCACTCATCTAAAGATAGTTGCATAGATATTTCATTAAAAATGTAATACCTGAATTCACTGAATTTGTTCAAGGGTCTTGTTAACATTAACAGTTCCTACAAATATTTGCTCCTTGTTTGTTTATTTGGTTTCATTGAACAAAAGCAGAGTATAACTTGAAATTTCATACTGAACATTTATTTCAATATGTTTGCCTTCATATTTTTTATTATAAAACTCATGTCATATTATTTTTATAAATGTGATATGTCCTGCTTTTTATTTATTCATTTTTTCAAAACCACGTTTGCTTCCATGTAAACTTTGAGGTTGTTTTCTCTCTTTTATTACTGTTCCCAATATCATTTTTGTATAATTTTTCACAATTTGCCATAGATTTCCTCCTATGTATCTCTGAATTCTAAGCATGTTTTTCTTCAACCCTTCGGTAGGCGCGTAGTTAAAAGTAACACATTGAGGCGCATGGTCTACCACTGTAGCCCACTCTCTTTTTATTAAACATTTATTATTAATCAAAAAATTTTTAATTTGTTACTGTCATAACTGTTTTCTAATACACTTTTTAACATATTCGTAAAGAAATAAATATAGGATTTTAATTTTAAATTGGTTATAAACATTGTAGTCTGGTTATTTTAATTTTACGCCTCAAATTACTCCCAACTCTAGCTGCATAAAACTAAAAAAGTTAGGACAATGATACTATAAAACTCGTTCATTTTTAAATATAATTTATCAGAAATAGTATACAGATTTTAAAAAACATTAAAAATTCATTGTTATGTGTAAAAAAGTGTTTTTACCACATAAATACATTTTAGGTTAAATGGGTAGAACTATGCACTTACAAACAAAGATGTTACTATTGTTCTTGCCAATGTTTTATTGGTGTTTAGCTTCCATAGGAATGTCACACACTAGCAGGGCATATCTCCATATTGGTTGTAGCACTTCCAGGTTGATCTATCCGTCTCTCTACCACACCTGCAGCTGCACCCAACCTTGTTGTCTGTGGATTGATATTCAGGCCGGAGTTCATCGATTCCGACCCTCCAGGTTTGCTAGTAATGTAAATTCTGGACGCATTGATGGATGCTATATTTAGAAGATAAAAAAATAGAAACATAGACCATCGTTTCATATTTTGTGCTAAATCGTATTTGCCACACATTTGGTCTAATATGTCAACTCCAATTTTTGTCTTGTTATAAAAAGTATTTATTTCGGGTTTCTGTAAACCCCCTGAATCTTGTGACCTTCATGTATCGTGGACAGAAGTACTACTGACTTCTTAGGTTTAGTGCAGTAAGATACGAGTATTTTATCTTCCTCTGACAAGCAAAATATCTGCACATCATAACCGGGCACGCTTTGGATCACTCATAACACAAAAGATCGCTCGGGCTACAGGCATAGCCCAAACAATTTAGTCGTAAACAATTACAAAACGCTCACACTTTGAGTGTCAATCACCGACTCAGAGAGTAGGGTAGATGAAAAACAACAGCTAATGGTGTAGGATTTTCTCCACTAGTTTTAGGAGATGTTTTGCAGCCTAAACAAAAATTCTGGGCTACACTTGTAGCCCGCGCGCCTACCCGAGGGTTAATCCATTCACTGCTAGAAACAAATTTAGTCAATTTATAAATTATAGAAAATACTTTTTGCATAGTTATGAGTTACAACTGATTGTTCATATTACATTTCCAGACATTTTTTCTAAAAATAATTACAAACTGTAGGTCATTGGTCACTGGAAGTCGTTTTCCTTGTATGAACATGCAGACACTCTGCAAATATTTTAGTTACATATAAATCACTTTGTAGTTTTCTGTTGCATAAAAATAACTCAAAGTAAGCAAATAATCAATATGAAAGTACAACAGATGATCTACTAGTTTTCACTAAAACATTTGTAAATATGTTACAACTTGCCTATAGTAGCACTTACTAACGATATTTGTTGAGGGCGGCCGTTTCGGGAGATGTGTCCCATTGTCTACTCAGACCGTAATTAATTTCCAATACTGCCTGCCACATATTGGTCGGCTGCCCTCAAGCTTACAGGAAGGATATTTCACTTGGGGTTTTCGTGATTTTGAGGGAGATCATGAGTTATGCTATTGCTTCAGCCAAGAGAAAGGGATCTAAGGAGTCCCTTTCGCTTTTGTTAGAAGGTGAGAAAGGGGAAAGTAATCCAGCTTGCAGGGTTCTTCCATTTGTTATAGGAAAGACTACAGATTGGATTATATATATATATATATATATATATATATATATATATATATATATATATGGATCTTGGCAACAGATATTATGAGTTTCCTTTGGTTTTGGCCATTACATCTGTGTGCTGTTTTTCTGGGATACTCATTGACCCTCCGTTCAGTGGTGATGGTGGAATTGGCGGCCCCTTGAGAGTCTAATATTCAGAAGCAGCTTCTGTAAAATGTTAACAAGTATGAATCTTTCTCTTTCTCTATTCGTCAGAAGTGTCCTGGTCACTACTTCTCTGTTGAGGTGGAAGCCAGGGGTCTCACGGTAAAATCTATTCATTTCTTTCTGAAAGAGTTGGTAATTAGTAGGATCAAAATCTATGAATATTTGAGGCTTATTTCTAAGTCTCCCCTTGAGCCATCTTACCGTCTAACCTACAAAGATTTACCACATGGGTATTGAGCATGAGGGGGAGAGTTGTGGCCACGCAAAAGTGCTTTAACCCTCCATAGCCAGGTCTCCAGTCCTGGACTGCTCTTTTTTTGTTTGCTTGATTACATACAGATTTCATTCAGCAAGCTCTCAGCTGTGGCGATTCCGCTTAAGCTTGTTCTATCTTCTTCATGTAACTAATTTTAAAAATATTTATTTTTAATACAAATTATTAAATTTTTATTAAATTATTACAATTTAACTAATTTAAATATTATTTACAACAATATTAGTTCTTATCACACTTTCGTGGCTTCTATTCTAATAAACTGGTACTTACTTGGTTACACGTTTTAATTAAAATAATTTCTACAATGCAATATATGTGTTTTAACCAATCTCCCTTTATTATACTCATGTTAGATTTAATTTTCCTAAACTTTGATAAAAATAGCTAAGTATCCTCAAAAACATTATATCTCAGACGTTTTTTAGTAAAGTTACTTTATAATAAACCAGTATAAGTTTGCCAGGTTATAATTGCATTAAGTTTTAAAAGTAAACGTTTGATAAAATTTATTGGACAATAAAAACCACAATAGTAAATTGATATACTTCATCAATAACACAGTTATCAATGTCTTGAACCAAAACAGGCACATTTGCTAGACCAACATTTAGTTTTTGTGTGAAATCTACATTTACTCTCCTGTGACAGACTTTTATTCCCCTTAATGTCATAGCTGATCTGTATTGTATTCAAGTATATTTATTTGGCTGATTGAGTTATTGATAATTTTGATTATTGTATGCTTTCCTAAGCTTTTTCATTTCCCATACATAATTTTTATAATTCAAAACAAAAACCCATATTTTTACACAATTCCTAGATTCTAGTTATTACAGAAATGTTTACTTCACCCTACTCTTCTTTTTTGCCAAGAGAAAAAAAAACTTAATTAGGTGTAAAAACTATCTTTAATGACAGTTTAGCCGTCTTTAAAAACCTTTAACAGTTATTTTGCAAACAGATAGTTAAAAAACTTTAATAACACATTGTTTTTATTAATTTTCTATATAAGTTCATCAAAAAAAATGTACCTACTTCTTGTTAGAATATGATCAGCATGTAACTGTTAGGTCAGAATACTGTAATTGTTGAAACATACTTGCAGTGCTAGGATTAGACATTTCTGATCAGCTCATCTGTATGTAGAGGGGCATTCAATGGGCTTATCATCATAACTTAAACAAGAGACGTAACACAATTATTTCTTGTATAAAACAACACAATTAAGAACTAACACAATTGTTAAAAGAAAGAAACAACACAATTATTTTCTGTAATTTGATACCAGAACTCATTTTTCTTCATATAAATTAACTTTAAAATATAACTGTTAATAAGTTATCTAAAAAGTATTTCATTTTTATAATATTGTTTACTATGTTGCAATTTTAGGACAGTCATTCATCTATCTGGTATATTTTCCTAGCAACTAGTAGAGCTTTTGGTTTCTGGATGGATGTGGTGTGCCTTGTTTATATTTCTGTTGTAATTCTTAGCTTTCTTTTCCTTGATATTGGTAAGTTGTTTCACTTTGAAATTCTAGATGTTTTATTATATGGTATTATGTCAAGTAGGTTGTATTATTGTTGTTTATAATGGAATAATTTTTGAAGTGTGAAACACCTAGATTACAAATTTTAGGTAAAATTGTTGTTTTATTTCTTAGAAACAATTTTTTACAATAAAGTTTCTTAGAATAAGTACCCAAAGTTAGTATTAAAAAAATGTTCATTCAAAACCTATTGTAAAAACAGATATCAAATACAAAATAATAGTTAATGCATGAATTTATCCCTTACATTAATACCAAGTAAACAATTTTTTTATTGAAGACAACACTTGATCACTATATTTAAAATTTTAGTTTTTAGTGAAAAAACACAATTTCATATTTAATATGCAGTTTTTAAGAGAGGTAATAGCATTTTAGTAACGTCTTTAGTGAAAATTTGTTTGAAATATTAGTAATATTGTTTTACATAAATTAAATTTGTAATTATTGCAGATGTTTACGGAGGTTCCGTAGGTTTGTCAATAACACAAGTTATGACCTTAACTGGAATGTTACAGTTTGGAATGAGGCAGTCAGCTGAGTTGGAAAATATTATGACAAGTGTGGAGAGAGTATTGGAATATTCAAATTTGGAAAGTGAGCCACCATTAGAAATTCAAGGTAAATTCTAAACCTTCCAGTACTTTCTTAAGAGAGCTACACATCATCCATAGTCTCCTAATTTTGCCTCCCTACTATATTATTCCTATACTTGATTAAATCGTTCACTTGTAAGACTTAAGATAAAATAGAAAGTTATCACTGACACTTAGGCTTTATTTCAGAGGGTCCAGAGGATATATTGTATGGAGAGCATAAAAAACTGTATAATCACTGGATGAAATTTATAATACTAAAAGATTATTCTGTGAAGTAAAACCAATTTTGTTAAAGAGAGTTATGTTTTCTTCTCTAGGACTTAGTAACTGTTTTTAACATTATTGACAGTAGCTGTCTTATGTTTTACAAACATATTACATGTGATTAATATCTGGCTACATATTGTTTTACCAATCAAGCAAGGTGTTATATAATTTAACACTTTTTAAAGAGGTTTCTGCTATTTAGATGACACATGTATAAAAATCAATCTGTAAATGTTACTATTACAAATTTACCAGCTGGTCACAGTGTAAATTTGTTACAAATGAAAAAAAATACAATAAAAATACAGATTACACTTCAATTATTGATTTTCATTAAATTAAATAGCTTTCTTCTATAACATGTGTAGATATTTTCAAAATTCAGTGATAACTCAGAGTAAATCTTTGGGCCAACATAAAAAATGTGTAATTATTTTTTATTATAAATTTTGTTACAATAATAAGTAATTACGAAAATTCTATTAAACTTATATTTATTTCATTTTGAAATTTAAAATACAATAGAGTCTCGAAAATCTGAGTTCTGATATTTCGAGCTTCTGTATAATTCGAGCCTATTTTATCTATTTGACAGGAAATAAGTCAGGCATTCAAGAAATATTTATATCTATATGTTATCTAAAGGAAATGAGTCAGGCTTCCAAGAAATGGTTATATCAAAACGGTATTTTTCTTCCTCCCCATTCTGTTGCTGTTATGCTTTTACTCATGCTCGCTGTTATGTTGTGTTTGAATGTCCATATCAGTTATGTTTCGATGACAGAAGGTCAATGGGCCATAAATATCATTCTTTATTCACGCTGTTAGTTTTGACAGTCAACAAATATCCCTGCACAAATGTCTAGTCTTGTGCATGAAATATCAGAAAATAAACTCTCTTGGAGCAAACAAATCAATCAAACAATGACGACACTCATGATTAGCTGGACTGGTCTTTTTCCCCCCTATTAATAATGCCGGTTTGGACTGTTGCCACATTGAACTGGATATGAGGGGTTTTACTGTATTAGAGTTCAATAGAAGTCCTAATATTTCAAACACTCAGGAACTTTTTCTGTGTAATCCGAGGTTTTCGGTAATCAAGGAGGTCTTGGTCCCATTCACCTCAAATTATCGAGACTATACTGTGTGTGTGTATATATATATATATATATATATATATATATATATATATATATATATATATATATATATATTGTATATATATTTTAACACTGTTTGTAATCAAATTTATATGTTTACTGATTGAAAAGTTTTATGATCTGACCTGCAAAACATGTTGATATCTCAATTTTGAAACATATTGTTAAATTCATGAAATATGTCCAAGGCTTATAATGTAAGTTTTTAGATAAACTGTATCCAAATTTAACAATCATTCAGGCTCCTTTAAAAGCTTATTTATTTACTTCTACTTCACCAGTTTCAATTCTTACATTATCCCCCTCTAACTCTTAACAACTTCATTCTTTTCAACATGAAATTTTCCTCAATTTGTTCATCTATTTAACATGTTAAATTTTCTAAATCCTCATTTTGAGTACTAACATTAAGTTTTACTCATCCCAATACGCAGTTTCATAAAATGTTATACTTGAAAAGAATTTAATATAATAAGGAAATAAATTTTTTAACTTTATTAATTTTCTCAGAAGTAACATTACCTCCAAGCTGGCCTCAAAAAGGCAAAATACAATTCAAGAAAGTATCAATGAGATATGGTGATAACTTGCCTCGTGTACTTAAGGATGTTACTTTTACTATTCAACCACAAGAAAAGGTATTTAAAATTATTTCTTTACTTATTAAAATGTAAGGTTTATCTATCTAATTGTTTGTAATTAGTTTAAGGAAATATTTAGATGTGAATCAAAACTTTAAAGCAAATTTGGATAAGTTTAGGTTTAGCCATGTGTGAACATTTACCGAATTTTTTACACTTTCAAGTGATAAATGACTTTTGCCCTTGTGTATTCTTTCAAGTTATTTTATATTTTAATAGCACCAAGGTTTATATTGATTCACTGTTTATCTATAATGTTATAAACTTCAGTCAGTCATTTGTCCTACTTTTAACTACATCACTTTATTAATCTTCTCACTTTCTCTTTCAAATTCTTATTAATTTTTTGTTATTTTGGATTATGCTCTTCTTAAAACTACTTCTCAACTTGTTTTCTTGTATTCACTTATTACTTTCACTATATGTACTTAATCAAAATTCTTACTTGGTATTTATGTGAGTTCACTTTCGAAGATTAAAGGTATCTTCATAGTTGAGCATCAACTGGATGATCAACAGATGAATTTTATTATATAATGATGATTTTGCTTACATAATTTAGTTCATCGCCCCCTTTCAACCCTACTAGTTGAATCAATCCATATTTTTACAAAACATTTTAAAGAATTCTTGTTTAAGGAGATTTTCTGGAATGTGTCATTTATATAAATGTGTATTACATGCTTTCATATTTATATATTGATCATAAATTATGAAAGAGTTTATATTTTAGGTGGGAATAATTGGGCGCACAGGAGCAGGAAAATCCTCACTCATTACAGCATTGTTCCGTCTGCATAACATTACCGGGAGTATATTAATAGATGACATTGCAATTACTACTTTGGGTCTACACCAACTCAGGTCCAAGATCTCAATAATTCCACAAGAACCCATTCTATTTTCGGGAACAATAAGGAACAACTTAGACCCTTTCAATGAATACGCAGATGCTGTTTTATGGAATGCTTTAGAAGAGGTTTGTTTTATGTCAATTGTAAAAATATATGTTATAAATTATTTTTAATAAAGAATGTCCATACAAATCCTCAAAACTATCTAAATTTCAATTTAATCAATTTAAAAACAATAACTACAGTTGAAAAGCTGATAGTTAATCAATATAATTTAGATTATTTGATATTTTCTGACAAAGTTGACAATCGGATAATTATCCTAAAACAACTGCTCTCATTATAAAGTATGTGCTACTGAAGACATGTGTGACATATCGTTATTTGTTCAACTGTTTTAGTATAAAACTAGTAACACAATTTAAAGAAGGAATTGAATAATATTACTTTAAACTTAGTACATTAACTCTAAGATATAATAAATTAGAGCACATATTAAACTAAGGCACTTGAACATATGTTAATATGTCACGCTTACCTTTAGTAACGATTTTGGGAGATTTATCCCCTTGTCAACTCAGACCATAACTGTTATGTCCTGAGTTGAAAATAGAATACACCTCCCGAAATGGCCATCCTCATTAAACAAAAAAAAACTCATAGGCTACTACAGGCAAGCGTGGCATATTAATCCATGTTCAAGTGTTTTAGTGTAAACTATAAGTTCTTAAGATGGAATTAAAAAATGTCAAGAACATAAATATATGTACTTTATACTAGGCCTTGGAATGGGCAGTAGTCAACATGTCACTAGGAGAAGGGGAAATAATTAACTGTGAAAATGGTCAATTAGAAGAAATGTTTACAATTCCTACCTGCATTGTATCTATCTCCCTTCTATGAAAAACTGGCTTCTCTTATCCCACTCATTATAGTTCAAGCAGCCTTTTTTAAGTGTAAATATACTTCATTTAGAGATAATTTATTTTAGAAAATGAAGTGTTATTTACTAGTAAATTTCAACAACTTGTAAATGGGAATCAAAAGCTCCTTAAAATACTTTTGAATCTGATTTGTTTACTTTACTATTTATAAAAATATTACTTTTTAAAGTAAGAGTTATAAATAATTGTGTCTAAGACTTGGTGGTAATTAAAGAGAGATCTTGCAGCAGTATTAATTTAGGTAACTGAAATGAATTTTGTATAGGTAGTGGAAAGAAATAGAGATATGTGTCAGTGATGAAAGTTCTGTTAAAAATGTATTGCAGTCTTTACAATTTTGTTAAAATTATTCTTAATGTCCTCCCAGAGGGCCGGTCTTTTTACTACAAACCCAAATTATTTCTTCTCTATATTTCACTTTATTTCAGTATAAATTACCGATTTTATCTAATAATATTCTTTGATTCTTCCTAATCTTCTTGTTTTAGTACCTTATCTCATGATTTGTATAAGTATTTTTTCCTTTTCTAATTTTCCCCCACCTAGTTACTGTTACTTTTATTTTTATTTACATTAATTGTAATTTTTTTAAAAATATTATTTAATCTAAATTCTGTTTTGTGAAGGTAGAGCTTAAAAGTATTGTGACTGAATTTTCTGGAGGTTTGGAATGGAAGATGGCAGAAGGAGGTTCTAACTTCAGTGTAGGTCAACGTCAACTCTTGTGCTTGGCTCGAGCTATCATTCGAAATAACCGAATATTAATTTTGGATGAAGCTACAGCTAATGTAGATCCACAGTAAGTATTTAATGTATCCTTGTAATATATTTATATTTAATTAAAATCCTTGAATTTTGTGGTCCATTACATTCGGTGAATCTTAATTAATCACTTAAACAATAGTTAATGACTATCCGAACTTTAAGTTCGGATAGTCATAAACTATTGTTTAAGTGATTAAATAACTAAAATGTTTACAGTTTTTTAAACAATAATTATGTTCTCCTTTTATCAAAGTTCAGATGTTACAAGTACATAAATATTGATTTCGTTTTAATCAGGATGTTTATAAGAATAGACTGTTTTATAATTATTATATTTAATTTGAATATCTAAGTGGTTATACAAGTATACAAAAGCCGGATAAACTCTTCCTAACATTTTTCTGTTGTTTAATATACTGTCATTATAATCGTAACAGACAGATCAATTTCACATAGTTTTTGTGGGTGATGGAATAGTAGTATAGTATGTACGTTTGTTCTTATTGAAAAAAATCCACTGGCTGAATGAGTGGTCACACAGATTACTATTGTAATACAAGTAAAATTATTAAAATGAAAATTTGATACTTCTGTTTTGAGCATTGCTAGATCAGTGATAGCTGTGATTATATGTGCGTGGAAGATAATGATTGCTCAAGATCTTTGATCCTTAACCCTTGAGGATAACTAGGCGAAATTACAGCAAAAATATTACCCTTGAATTAACATAGCAACCCATGCGACTACTTGAGTGTTAATGTGAGAATACCGATTATAAGAAGCTATTCTAAAACCATAGTAACTAATATTTTACACATTTTTGTTTATATTACTCATTATTTTTTACAGAACAGATGGTTTAATTCAGAGTACAATTCGGCGCAAATTTGCAGATTGCACTGTGTTAACAATCGCTCATAGATTGCATACCATCATGGATTCTGACATATTGTTAGTTATGGATGGAGGTGTTTTGGTTGTATGTAATTTATTTTCTATTCTTCTACATGTATTTGCAGTGTGTATATATTTATTAATTATGATTATCAACAGAAAATACAATTTTTTAAACCAAAAATATTCTCTATATATTTTGGTGATAAGATTATATTTTTGCATATTTAAAAAGAGGCAGTAGAAAGAGACATCCCATCACAAACAAAAGTTATGAGGAGAAAGTAAATATTATTATGAATTCTTAGTTAAATATACAAACATACATGAAATCTTTATACATCCTTAGCAAAATGTAATAAAATTACTGTTGAATTTACTCTAACTAAATTTAATTTTCCAAACCAAAACTGTTAGTGCTGTTTTTTAATTTTTTTTTTCAATAAAAACACTTGAACATATAGTAGAATGTTACACTTGCCTATAGCAGCACTTGATAAAGGGACATATTTTCTGAAATGGCCATCCTCAATACACAAAAAAGTAAGTGCTACTATAGGCAAGTATAGCAAATTAATAAATGTTCAAGTATTATAGTGAAAAACTATTACCTCAAGTGTAGATGGCATAAAATAATATTATTTTTTCACTTACAACTTTTTTTAAAAATGTTTTAACTTGCCTATAGTAGCACTTACTTTTTTTGTTGAGGACAGCCGTTTCGGGAGATGTGTCCCTTTGTCAACTCAGACCGTAACTCCGTTACGGTATCGATGGATGGTTGATGCTTGACTTGCAATATTAACATTTGTTGATTCCATCTTCGCGTGAGCTACTAGTAATCACTTACAACTTTTTTACAACTTTTTTAGTTGATTACAACTAGTAATCACTTACAACTCCAGAGTTACGGTCTGAGTTGACAAAGGGACATATCTCCCGAAACGGCTGTCCTCAACAAAAAAAGTAAGTGCTACTATAGGCAAATTAAAACATTTTTTAAAAAAGTTGTAAGTGATTACTAGTAGCTCACGCGAAGATGGAATCAACAAATGATATTATTTTTTCGTATTACAAAAATAAGTTTGGTCTTTCTTTGAAAAAAACAACTTAAAAGAAATTTGAATTTAATCACAACTCAATTTTAATTTGAAATATGCACATTCGAATGAATTTTAAAGTAACATATGTTAA
Organism: Prosapia bicincta; assembly: GCA_036971475.1. Lineage (NCBI taxonomy): Eukaryota > Metazoa > Arthropoda > Insecta > Hemiptera > Cercopidae > Prosapia > Prosapia bicincta. The sequence goes on from JBAIZL010000001.1 coordinate 32,851,502, forward strand.
ATGAAACAATAAAATTTATGACAGACAGTAACATACAATTTTAAAAAAATAAATAAAATATTGCCTAGAGTAGAAGTTACTTACTTTTGATGTTATATGAGGCTAGATGGCTATTTTGAATGATGTATCAGCTAGATGACAGACGAAACCTACGTTATTTAACAGATTAAATTTAGTGAAGGATTATTAGAATTTCTGGACTTTACGAAATTTATCACTGGCTCATTATTTAATTGAACTCTAATAACTCTAAATTTTACTATGTTCAAACTAATTTTAAGAAACAACAAACTACGATATTAACTTCATAAAAAGATTTACATGTTCTATAAAAGAAACTGATGTCCTGCCAGCTACCCTAAATTTCTACAGTTAAACATGAGAAAAAAAAATCTTTACAATTAATAATTGTTTAGTCTCAAGTCTAATATTATCTTAAACAGCGTATAAATATTTAAATATATATATATAACCCTAAGGTTACTGTGTGATGGTTTATATTACAAATTTATTTATTGGTGCCTGTTCTCTGAATCTACTCCTGTTTGCATTAAGAATTTAATCTTTAAAAAAATTAACTTTCAATAATTTTGTTAAATACTACATTATTAAATTTCTTGCGGCTAACTCAAGTCCTTGGCATGGTCTACACTTGGTTTCAAAGGTTAACTCACAACCTTTACCTTCTTGGTTGGTCAAATGTTGTCGTTTTGGAAACTTGTAACACTCACAAATTCCTGATTCCACCACCAAACTCACCCTTGGATCCAAGATTTGGATTCACACCTTCATTATCTGTTTGCCACCTTCATCTTCAGTTCCCAGCACTAGCCTCATTTACCTCTGATCCTCAACTTCATTCTTTTAAACTCCAGCTTTTCAAACTAGACTAGTTTCTTTCAACTAACTTAACTTTACTGCCTCTTTCCTTGATGTTCATCGTGTCCTACAGCTTCCCTTTCTGCTTGTTTTGTCTATAAATAATTTTCTTCTTTCTTAACCAATCTTGGCCTATCTTTCTTCTTCTGCCTTCAAAAATCTTTCATGCTTTCCCATGCATTTGGATTTAGAACTTATATCCTTATCCAAAAACGTCTACTTTGAGAACTACACGTGGAGATAGTGACTTCATACCCTTTGTAGGTTTGGGTATTGTTTTTAATATATATATATATATATATATGAAGTTAATATATTACTATTGTAAGTAATTTTATCCACCATTAAGTGCAATGATTTTACCTTGTGTGATGAGGCACCTTTCGGTCACTTGACCATTGTCGAATCACTCTCACAGTGATTCGACAATGGTCAAAGTGACTGAAAGGTGCCTCATCACACAAGATAAATCATTGCACTTAATGGTGGATAAAATTACTTACATGTATTAAACATGTATATATATATATTAGTTTATAAATTATAATATAGTTATAAAATTTAAAATATTTCAAAAACAAGAATACTTTTAATAAATATATTTATTCAAAGCTTTTCGCCGATAAAATAGTACCAGCATCTTCAGGAAAATAATTATCTAATAAAATATTTTTACAAAATTAATTCATATGTGCTACAAACGACCATATGTTTACAAGTATTGCACTTTATGTAATTTTTTCTATAACATCAATGACCTTATAAATAGTTTGGTGCCTTGATCTCACTTGAATTTGATCATTAATTAATTTGTATTTAACTTTATGCTTATAAATTTCCAATGTTTCAAATATATTCATTTTTAATCCTTTATTTAATTCTTTTATTAATTTCATATTTTCTATTTCCTGAAGATGCTGGTACTATTTTATCGGCGAAAAGCTTTGAATAAATATATTTATTAAAAGTATTCTTGCTTTTGAAATATTTTTAATTTATTAATTATATATATATATATATATATATATATATATATATATATATATATATATATATTCACGTATATACTATACACTAAAGAACATGTATGTCAAAATATAGCTAATAAGGAATAAGCATTGTGTAAACCCACTTTTGTGAGGCAAATCAAGCATAATTAATAGAACTGTTGTACATTTGTAGGCTAGGGATTACTGGGTGCAGTTATTTAACGTAAAAAATGAGCATTTAAATTCATAGAAATATTAAAATTGGAATTCTTTATATCAATTTTGTGAAAATATTTATTTGTAAATATTTTCTAACTCTTTATCTGTATGTTGTCTATGAAATCTCAACTAATTTTATTACAATTTTAAGAAAAAAACCTTTTTCATAATTAATCAAACTTTACACTCAAAAGTTGTCAAGAATATAAATCCTAAACTAAATGGACACATATTCTACTAGGCATGAATGGTAGAAATAGCATGAATACAGTAGGAGTAGAATTTGGTCCTAAAAGATAGAGATGCCATCATTTTATCCCCATATTCAAGTTTTGCCTTTTAGAAGGATTTTTGTGATACTGCTCCATTAACTGACTGTGGGGTGCTATTACACAAAAAAAATTCAATATTCATCCTCCTTAATGACAAAAAGTAAGACTGTATCCACAATCTTTATTATACCAGCTAAAGAAATCCTGAACTAGACCCATGCATTTGTCTCATCAACTTTTCAGTCGGTGTTTGATTTTAGTCACCAAACATAGAATTTGTAAAAATGTTTTACACTTTCCATTTTATTTTCAGGTTTCCTGAATTATATCTGTTATTTTCAAAAATCTACATCAATTAATAAAATCAAGATATTAGATTGTAAATTTACTATTTCAAAAACTTAAGATACACATTATTTTATTCTACTAATGTTTATATCAATTGATGAGAAATGTAATTGGTGTGTTTTAGGAAATGGATCATCCATTTAATCTGTTGCTAAATAAAAATGGAAAGTTGTATGGTATGGTGAATGAAGCAGGGAGAAATGCTGCCGAAAGTTTGCATAGCATTGCAGCTAGTGTAAGTAATGAAATACTTCAAATTATAAAATGTTAGCTTGGTTCATAACTAAAAATATATCTATTTCAGTTTAAAAGTATTTAATTGGTATTTTAAAATAAATATGGAATTAAATAACGATTTTATCTTGTTAAATATTGAAAGTGTTTGTGCGTGTGTGTGTGTCTGTGTTTTCTTTCAAGTGATAGCTTATGACCTCTTTGTTTAACAGAGATTATTGGAGTGTTCTCGTCTTGTATAAAAGAATAGTAGAAGGAAAAAAGTAAATATGCACAAGAATTAAAATATTAACATATTAACCCATTGACGATTAGTGCTCCGCAATTTGTGTCATTGATTATTTGGCCAGATTCTATATTGACTGCCTAGCACATCTTTAACTAGGTATTGTTATTTGTTAAATGTTTAGTCTACATTAATCCCTGTTACTGTGTTATGGTCCCCATGTGAGTGACAATGACGGTTAAGTGTGATTTTCTCCATGTAGGTTTGCTAATGAAATAAGTGATAAGAGTGACTTTGTAATTAAAGAAATATTCCCACACCAGAGTGCCCCTCCCATAAACTCGTAGATCCCCTCCCAGACCCTAGTAGATCTGTACCATTGACTTCACTTGTTAATTAAAAAATATCTGTAAATATTATTTTGAAATTATTTTAGTTATTTTTTTTACAAATGTAAAGAGAGTAAATAGCTATGGGAATGTTAAGGGAGTCTACAATCAACCATAAGTTGCAAACTTATTACTATGTTATTTTATCTTCATATATTTATATTTTACATATTTATTATTTTACATATTTCAATTCATAATTAATTTGTATTAATAATGAATAGATTTATATAATCCATTTGGATTACAAAAAATAATGACTTTTTATAAAAATACTCTTCTGTTTTTAAAATAAAACTCAACTTTCATAATGAAAGAAAAAGATTACTTGAAATATATGAATCATTTTATATGTTTGTTCGAAATATGTAATTTGAAAAAAAATATATTATAGAAAGGATATGGAATTTAAAAGGGCATAAGTACTTTAAAAGTTATTGTTTTAAAGTACTTAATAATATTCATTTTTTCTTTTACATTTAGTTCTTAATAATTAATTGTTCGTAATAAAAATTACAGAACTTCAAGAAGTCACGGCATCTTGATCTAGAGACAGTAGCAGAAGTTTTATAATGACTTCACTCTCATCTTCACAGTACATGCAATTAATTCATCACAATTTGTGGTAAAGCCAAGACAACATTAGACAGATTATGAAACATGTACATTATACCACTTATTGTTTCTATAACACTGGATAAAAGTGAATATATGTATTTTTTTCAAATAGGTATTTTAAAATCCAAATTTCCAAAAGGAAAAAACTTATATTTGTAAAGCATTAGGTTGTAACTAATGATGTATATTATAAAATCTTGTGATAATATTAGTATTAAAGATGAAAATATATGCATATTTATGTTGTAATTAAATATATAACTTATATACTGTATATTGTTCATAGTCAGTAAATATACAACTTTTTTATAAATTATGCTGTTTTATTGCAATATGTATGAACACAAAGTAAAAGTGAGAAAGTGGTGTGTTTACCAAAAGAGCCTCATTTCTCATACTCTAAACATTCTTTTAATAATTATTATACCATGATATATTCTAAATAACTTGAATATAATTTTGATATATTGTGGCTTCATTACCTAAAATTATTATTATTAAAAAACTAAGCGATACACTGTTTAGTTTCCATAACTATGTTGGTATCAGAGAAACCATATTTACATTACATATTAAACTTTTGCTATTACTGGCAACCAGACTTTTTGTTAACTAAAGGTTGTTAAATTGTTAACTTACACTTGGAGGAGACGTTTTCTTCTTACGACTTCTTCAGCATCGTATTTTTGTCGCTAGGAATGCTGCAGTTGTATTTCCTCACCACCATTTTTTGAAAGATAGAAGTGATGTGATCGAAGAGTATGTGTGATGTGTGGTGTGATGAAGAGTATGTGCCGTGTTTGTTCATTTATGATGTCATTTTTATGTATGTTGCTATGTCTATATATTTCATACTCTTCTAGTGTGTTTAATTTATTTTTCATTAAGTGTGTTTTTAATTAATTTTCATTCATCATTCTAAACAATGTTTTTTTTTTATTTTGGAGTCTTATTCTTAAACCTTAAATACAGAATGAATAAATTCTTCTAGTTCTGACCATAAATGTTTAACAACATGGAATACTAGTTCCTCCTATTCAGTTACACAAATTGTTTGATAGTTCATGCTATTCAGTTACACAATTTGTTTGGATGTGACATTTATTTGGCCTTTCTAAAACAATAATTGAAATTTTTGTGAGCATAGGTTCTAAATCTAAACTCAGCTGGATGTTTTAAAAATGTGGCCATTTTCCCTATTTATTACAAGGAAAATTCAAAAAGCTTGAGAGAAACTATATAAATGTACATGGGCTTAAATAGCTTACTATTGATAGCTCTCTTTTGCATAAAAAGATGAAGGGTGTAACAGCTGAGATGCAAATAAGGTGCTTGATAGGTATTTTGGAGAAAATGTCATGTCTAATTAGTAAGGAAGTGTTCCCTGATGTGGAGATCAAGCACATAGGATAAAGCCATGTCTTACAAAACACTATTTATAAAAAAAACAATTCCAATTGTAATGTAGAAATTTTAAACCAAACTTTTTGCCATTATTTTTTTCTAAAAAAATACACCCTATTTTGGTTTAGAGCTTTAAAATAAATATAATATACTAATTGTTATTTGAACTTTATTCTTTAAGACTAATTTAACAATTGTTTAAGTTACTTAACATCTACAGTAAGCTAATTGATCTACCTTTTTTAATAAATTTACAGATTTTAAATAATAAAACTAAAAATTATGGCTTATTATTTGTTCCACAATTAAACTAAATAGAAACATAAATTTTAAACAATCTGCTGAAATTGTAACTACACGTTTAAAATAATCAAGAATGTTGTGACTTTAACATAACCAATTCTTGACGAAGATTTTGTAAACTGGCATTCAATTTATCCAAGTCACTAGAAAGTTTCTTTGTTTCTGTGGATATACCTCCATAGCTTGTCTCAAAAACATTTCTGTTTAAACAGAATTAAACTTAATTTTGTATTGTTATTAAATAATATGAAAAATTAATCAGAATATTTTAGTGAAGTCATAAAATAAATTAAGTAATAATTTCAAAATGTAACTGCTAATACAATATTTTTTTACTGAAATTATAAAAATAATTATTAATCTTATAAAGATTGTTTACTACTACCCTCATTACATTATCAATTAATAATCAACTTATTCTATTGCTAATTATTTTTGTATTGCTTTTCAATTTTTTTATTACATATAAAACAATTTATTTATTACAAATATCTCTGTTCTAATGGTTTGGAAGAAAAGATGATAGAGAAACTTTTTGTAAAGGGCATTTAAAAAAAAAATCATTTATTGAACAGAAAATGTTTGGTGAAAAATCAATAAAAAACAGAGAGACAAACAAATCCCCCAAGTCAATGTGTAGTCAAAAATTTTATAATCTGCTTTTAAGTGTGATCATATGCATATTTCAAAATACACAGTTTTGCGTGATTTGGTTATTAAAAATATAAAATTATTTCTTGTACAGTAGGTACTCTCCAAAAAAACTATGCAGGAGCAGTGGAAAAACAGTATCCACACAGCCTCTTACTATTTTTAAAAAACATGATACAAAATTTATCTGACAAATTAGTTACATTAGAACTACAATCTCAACTCCAGCTATCCATCCTATGGGTAACCTGATTTCAGGTTCGATTCTTTGTGAAAAAGATAAGATCTTAAATGCTTTGTGAAAAAGCTTGGAAAAAAATATAAAACTATAAAAAATATTTTTTTTCTCCCTTTGTAACATATATACAATAATTAATTAAAACTGACCCTTTTATTGAAAAAAAATCTAACTATTCGAATAGATCTGGACCTAATTGATTTGGATAATTTTGGAGTTCTACTGCAATTAATAAAGCTGTTTTTTCTGTCAAATCGTAAGTCACCATTTAGTCCAGTTATTAGTCCGGATAATACTAAGTTTAGAGCTAAGAGTATATCAGTTTGATTTTTTTAGGATAATTCCAAAAAACCGTAACAGAATGTTTATAAAAGTATACTGTGAAAAGAATCCACTGAAGAGGAAAAGTGTACAGTGAAGAGGATTAATATCCTGAATGGTGTTTCACTTGAACAAGAAATTCTTCACTTTATCACTAAAGTCTGTATTTTTAAAGTAATAATAATAGAAGCAAAATATTTTTTTATTATTATCACCTGTTATTTGTACTTGTAATTTATATAAGGATGAGGTAGAAATGACGGATGTTTTTAGAATAGATAGTATTCTGACTCATGTTGTAAGACTGATGTCATATGTTCGGTAGCTTCTGCCATTATGTTTAGTCAATGAGTGTGAACATTGTGTGTTTGCTTATGATAGTATTGTGTAGAATAATGAGTCTATCGTTGCAGTTCATCGTTAGTTTTGTCGCCTTCAATCATGTGATGTAGATGTTCGGCAAGCCCTACTCCAAAGTCCTGGTCGATATGCTAGGAGACATTCTGATGAACTGGGCCTCAGTTATCATTCAGTAAGCCATATTTTGCATTATGATCTGGACTTCATCCCTACTAAATGGCCATCGCCTAATGAATCCTAGAGATTATGTTCAGTGGCTAAACTTTGCTCGAGAAATGGAGGCCATACTTGAGCAAAATGGCATAATTTTATTTATGACTCAGAAGCACATTTTGATTTGAATGGTATTGTAAATCAGCAAATCTGACATTATTGAACCAATGAATATCCTGTATGAATATGAAGAGTATGTATCCTCACCAATGAATATGAGACACCTGTACAAAGTCCTAAGGAAATAGTTTGGTGTGCTGTGAGTAGTACAGTTGTAATTGTCCACACTTTTTCCAAGACAATAATGGGAACACTGTAACTGTATGTTAAAGCCTCGGAACTTTATAGGCTGATGATCACTGAGTTCTTTCTACTTGAACTAAAATGAAAACGTTTTGCTATCCAGTGAGTATGATTTCAGCAGGATGGGATGACAGCTCCCACAGCAAAAATTTCAATGAAAGCAATTAGTGCTGTTTTTCATGGTTCCAAGATTTCTTGCTTTGGTCACATTTATTGACCTGCTCGTTTCCCAGACCTATCCATGTGTGAGTACTTTTTGTGGAGTTACCTCATGTTATGTGTATAGGAGTATAAACCACATATGCTTGAAAAACTGAAGGAAACAATTTGTGTGTGAAGTCATTTAAAATTCACAGAGCAATGGAAGCCAACTTCCAAGAGCTGCTTCTGAACATCACTCAATAATTGGGTCACCAGACAGATATAGTTTTCAACTATTATTGTTGGAAAATGGCAACTTAATGTTAATACTATTCCTGGAATAAAATTGTTGATGCAGAAGTAATGACATATTGTTTAAAAACATCCGTTCTTCCTGCCTCACCTTGTATTAAGTAGTTATACTTGCCATCTCACAAAAAATAGTTAATAACAATAAATGATAAACATACAAAGCTGTTTTCAAATCATCGTTGCAAGAGCTATAATTGCAATATTTTAAATCAAATTCTTCAAGTACTTCTCTAAACTGTGCGAGTTCTTCATCACGGATATGAATCTTTTCTTTTAAAGCCAAAATGCCTTCCATTAGACCACAAGTGCTCTACAAACAAATAAAAACATAAAACTCAAAAAAAAAACTTTTTAAAAAAAATAAACAAAGAAGGTTTTTATCTAGTTTATATAATCCTAAAAAAATGTTTTGTATTAGGTATCATTTCAGATAAAAACATCAGATAGAACGTCTCCTAAACCATCATCATACGTCAAAGTATAGAATATTTATTAAAAAGTTTTGTATGCCTTTAAAACAATATAATTTAGTAGCTAAAACTATAAAGAGAAACATTAAACTTTATACAACTACTTTTCAAACTTATACAACTATTAATAAAAGTATTAATTTTTAAAACATCCCTAATCAGCTTCTTGGTATATGATTTAAACAGAATCATTTACAGGAATCTTCATACAGGGGGATTTATGAAAGAATGGATTTGCTTTGGAAATTAATGTATGTCAAAATATAAGGGGAAAAGTTCATACATACATTGGTTACTTCTAGGAAAAGATTTTACTTAGATTTCAGCTCATTGTATGAAATAACTTTTTAGGGCATTCAGAAACAAAACTTGTGTTTTTGACCTTAGAAAGCAAATTAAATCTGTTCCGGAACCATATTTTCAGTATCATTTGAGAAATATAGAATGAAACAAAAGTAAATAAGAGTAAACCCCTCTGTGTTAATGTTTCTTGTACAATAACTCGATTAAATGGCAATAAATACATATTTTTTTAAAGTAAAGCTTGTTAAAAATTTAATTTTTAAAATAATTTAATTAAATAAAGTCAACTAAAAAATAAGTTATAAATTTTATTAGTATTAAAATATACAAAACATGACTACAAAAATATACACTAAAGATTTTGCATTTTGAATTTGCACTTTAACGAACCCTGTACTTAATTAAGGCCACTGTGAGTAGCCCATGGATATTTCTGTAACAGATTGTGATTATTTTTGTGTCACAAAAGAAATTAGCGGGTTGTATTTGTTTTTTAAGAGTGTTCATTGATTTGTAGGTAGAAGAATGCTGAAGGTAGAAGTAACTTAGTGTGAGTATTTGTTGTGACAAACATTTTCACAAACAGCAATGCTCTTCGCTATTTTTATAATGATTTATTTTCTGTTTTCATAATTAGCTTGGTTTATTTATGTCTCCTAACACTGACAGTTATTCAAAGTGCTTAATTTACACAGTTAGGTCTCACAGGCATTCACGATCATAATTCATGATCCATTCTTAAAATAATCATATTGTGACTTTTTGCTAGTAAAATGCAATTATTTTATGTGATAAAATAATACAAAGTACCACAGGTATGGAATATAATAATAGATGTCTTCTTTAAATATTATTTTATCATCTTTGAAATACAAATACAAACAATTTTTTAAACAAAAATAAAGTATTCCTTAGAGTTTTTTAAGCCACCTACCAGTTCCTCTCTTAATAATAGAAATGTAAATTTTAGAAGATTTTTAAAAGTTTTCTAATTGACTAGTTATATAGGAACTCATAATAAAAAATCGGTATCACTAAAATCCCAAACAAAAGAAAAAAGCAACAGAAACCCATTGGCCATGGGTTCAGAAACCCATTTATAAATAACTCTAAAATGGTAAATAACACATTTATTACACAAGAAAACAAATTCATGGAATCTAGTCAAATGAATAAAATATTGTTATGATGAAATGATGGTTTTCCGAACCATTTGTTTTCTTCTTTGTTCCTGTACCTGTAGTTTTCCTCCTCTTCATCTGGTTTTATCTATTTCTCTTTTTCTAAAGTTCTAGGAATGTCTCTAAATGTACCTGAAAGACATGTTTCTTTCCAATGATGATCCCTCTCTTGATTCACGGTGTATTCCTCAGTGTCTGACAAACGTGGTAAATAGTCAGGATCAATATCTTCATTTTTGTCTGAATAATCACTGGCATTCTCCTCAATTTCTAGCCAGTCTTCAAACTCTATGTCACTTTATTCAAAATACAATGAATAATATAAACATACACAGACACAAAACATATATATATATTATAAGTTAACTTTTGTTATAATTAAATTTATTTTTAAATGTTATTTATTTACCTTACCTATTAATGTCACACCTTCAGGTTTATAAAAGAATTAACAATCTTATCAATTTTTAAACATCACTTGCATTTATTCTCTTCAATTAACTCTACACATTATTCCAAATTTATATTAATATTGTGCAGTGACAGGATTGATATCTTAACTAAATTTACAATGATAAAAGGTGGACTTCTGAGGCTTTAGATTTCTGATAAAATAACACAACAAAAAAACAGTATTAAAATTTTATTCTTGCTCTCGGGGTCGCTATTACGGGAACTTTGTTTTAACTTGTAAATGGTGACTAGAATAATTTTTATAAATTTTTAATGAACTTAAAATTTGTTTTAAACTAAAAGATAGATGTCTGTTGGCTACACTTATATTTAAATATACTTATTGTTCTGAAGAGTCCCTGGAATCCTGGCTTTGTTCACTTCAGCGCTTACACTTGACACAAAAAAAACTTACTTTATATTTCAAAAAAAACTTTTATGTCGCACTTTTAAACTTTACTAAAAAAACTCTACTTAATTTAACAAAATTCTCCTTTTACAACACTTCCATCCTTGTCCCCACCAACCTGTCTTCCTCTCTCTGAGACTCTCCACAAACTTCCTCTAAACTCCCGATCATTTAGTTTTTATGAAATCCCTAATCTCTCCCACTACCACCAATACGTTCTTTGTAAGTTTCCCACAGTTCTACAATTAGCTAAACCTAACGGTACACAGTTAATTACCCAGGCTATATCGGCCGCTGGATTTCCCGTCTTAACAACTATGGACCCTTGTCTATTGTCTAAGGTTGCCGGACTCAACTTATAGCTTTCCTGGAAAGGATAATGACATGGTACCTGCTTTGTCAGCCTAGAAAACTAATTGTGTCTTTCTTTGCTAAATCCTACACATGATTTATTTTAGCAACTAACTTAATTTAATCTAAAGCCTCGTACTTTATGTTATAATATATATATATATATATATATATATATATATATATATATATATATATATATATATATATATATATATATATATATGAAGTTAATATATTACTATTGTAAGTAATTTTATCCACCATTAAGTGCAATAATTTTACCTTGAGTGATGAGGCACCTTTCGGTCAATTGACCATTGTCGAATCACTGTTTTTTTTATTGACAGTTATTTACAATAGTAATATAATAACTTCATAAAGTCCGTGCAACAGAAAAAATAATGGACAACGTAAAATATATATATGAGGAAAGAGAGAGAAAGGGAGAACTGAAGGGGGAGAGAGAGAAAGCCTATTCAAAAAGATTTTAGCATCAGTTAAAAATAGTCAGGCTAAAAGTATAGTGTTAAAACGCTTTTATTTACATCATAAAAGTTAGATACACAGTGCATAATAAATTAATGTTACCTCATAGGTCTGAGATATCTAGAACATTTAAGTTAAGATCACCCCTTGGTCTAAAGCACCTGGTAAGTATTCAAAAATACCTATACCAAGCCTCTTCTACCAGGAGATGATCTAAAATATCCTTGGTAGATGTTTGAATGTCACTAACTAGTGGAAGCATTCCTGGGACCTCATACCCCTCACTCCTTTACTGAGAAGAATGCCGATTCTTTGCTTTCACTAGGCCTTGTGGGCCTGTAAGGTAGTTAAATGCTTAGTAATGAAAAAAGTATGTTTATAAAATATGTATATACACTGTTTTTTCCCATTTAACATATGTTCTTAAATTTATGTTAAAATTTGTATAAAGATTGAGAAGTTATTAGAACCACTACATTATCATTACCTTTGAACCATGCTAATGTTATTGCTAGTATCACCTGTTATGTCCTCAGCCAGAATATTGCATTTAATAACATAGCATTGTGTTAATAACTATAAATGTGGTATATTACTCCCAGTAATTATGTTTAGTGTCAATTTATTTTTCTACGAATTTACTAAATGTTTTTTGTAAGTACAATACAATATAAACTATATACAGTCCTAAGAATATAAAAACTTTCCTAAAATTAGGACACTTACAGTATATGGGGAAGATTGTTATGAGACAAGGTTAAAGTTGTTCTATTTTCAGCTGAAAGTTCTAACTAAAAGTTCTAATCTGAACTGAAAATATGCTACATATTTCAAGCAGGTAGTCATCTTGATATATCATAAATGTATTAAATTACATTTACGCCATTTTGTATATTTATTAGCTCAGGTTGAAGATGTAGACAAAATACTAGAAATTAAAAAATGTGTAACAAAGAGTAAAAATACATACATATGCTTGTGGACCTTCTTCAAACTGTTGTGCCATGTTAAATACATTTTCTTCAAAACATTCCCTAACATAAAAACAATAACAAAATTGGAAATTTTGAACTGATTCAAAAAGATACCATTAAAGAAAAATAAACATTCTTGTTAATAAAATCACTTAATTATTAGTCTCATTTCAAACTCAACAAATATATGTTGGGAAATAACCAGAAAATCAATATAATTAAATCCATTATAAAATAAGACATTTATAAAATTCAAATTTCATAGCTTTCACTTATAAAAAAAACCAAAACTTTCTATAGTACAGTAAACTCCCGATTATCCGTTGAATAGGGTGGTCTGGCAACGCCGGATAACGAATTCCCCGGCTAATCCGCTTGAACAAAGAATACGCAAAATGATCGATAATCGATTATTATACCATAAGTTACACAAATAATGACCCCGGTTAATGCAATTCACAAATAATCTTCAGAGGACAAAATAAATACAGAAAATAATTTAAAATGTCGATGTATTTGACGTATTAAAACATGTACATTTATATGTCTAACTATTTACAATACGCACATAAGTATATGTCAAAAGTAAGTATGTATGTACATATGTAATTTCTTTACACATAATACTTTCACTTTTTAACACAAAAATCTGTCACTTTCGTCTCTTTTTTTGTGAGCATTGATTTAGCTTTAATGTGCGATCTAAGTTCCTTGAGAACCATTTTGTCGCACAGTGAAGAGTCGTCTTGCTCTAATTATTGTGTCCGTTGTTTTCATCTCAAAAATTTCATTTCTTCCATATACAGGTTTATTTGGGATATTAAAACAGTGTATTAGACATTAAAATGTTGTTTTATTAATCGGTTTACAACAAAAAAATAAGAAATTTACATAAAATATCAACTAATACAAATGATAAAATACTGCTTGACAAAAAATAAAATTCAATAAAAAAGACAGGAAATAAAAATAACGCATAAAAATTCAAAATACCTACTACTTATTTAAGTATAATAACCACTCAACGTTCAACTCGGAATGTTTGTTTTTACTTGTGTCACAAAGCCATAAAGATCGATAATGTATATGACAGACACGGATAATGCGTATGTCACGTCCTAGACTATTTATAACCGAGATTAGCTGACATTTGTTTACAATCTTATGATACACATTAGGTTTTCAGGTGTCCAAGCATTTTGTCATTGTCTCTTATATACAGTAGTCTGTTCCAAACTCGAGTTAGTTCATTCAGTCTAACAGGACAGTTATCGTTTATCCTTGCATTATTTGAGATAGCTTGGTTGATTTTTATGATCGTTGTTTTTACCGGACATTGTGCCGTGTTGAGTGGTAAAAAACATTAATAAATCTGATTGGAATAAAAATTGGATATTTGTAAAACAATGGCAGACCCCGGATAATCCGCAAACCGGTTAATCCGCCCACGGATAATCGGGAGTTGACTGTAGTTTAGTAATACAAAGCTAAAAACTTGCACTATTTAAAATAACACTATTTTCTAAACAACTCAAATAAATTTTTCTTAAAATTATTACTAAAATAATTAATAAAACTTTTCTTAACAATGTGTTAACTAGCCCTTTTAAAAATACTAACTATTCTAATTAAGTATGTCAAATAATAATGTTTTGGCATAGTCTTGGAATAACCGATCAACATTTGTGGGAGATAAATTGAAATAACAGAAAAACATATTATGCCAGCATTCCTTAATATGGTTTCTAAAATATAAGACAGTTCTAATACAGCTACTTTGTTAATTACATTTTCCTTACTTAATTTATAGGTTAGTTTTCAATCAGCTCTTATTAATTTGTGTACACTATTTAATAAACATGAAGTAGTATTTTTTTTATTAGAAAAAATTCAACCTATACACTCCTTCTTTAAACTCAAAATCATAACACTCCTTTATAAAGATCATATAAAAGTATTTCAATATTGTGATTGCATGACACCAGCAATTTTATTTGTATGTTTTAAAAAAAATATATTTTTGTAGCTATTTAGATGCAGGATGTACTGTTAGGTAACAAAACAATTGCTTCCACTGTTTTAACATCTGTAAATAGCCAACAGTCAAGGTCTCAACAGGTTTTCAAATAAAGTTTTTTATTTCCTGTCTACATAAGATCACATTGGTCTTCTACAACTCATAGTCAAGTGGTCTTACATGACTATAAGATCTACAACTATAAGACTTTCACACATGACATAATCCATCTTAATACTGGGATCCATTGTTCCGAAATAATTCAATAAGTTCTATTTCAAAAGTTTTAGTATTTAAATACTTCATAATGTCAAATTTCTTTCTTTATCCGATTATAATTGAGAAATTCTTAATGCAACATAATTTATTATTCATAATTTCATTAATATAACTTAATTTAATGAAAATATAAAACTAAAAAAAATTAAACTTGGGCAAATTTGGTTGATATTTAAGAAAATTACTACAATTGAAATACTACAAGAAGAGGGATTAAAAACATTCTTCAAATATTGAATTAAGGAATAATGACTATTACAAAAGTTCGTTTTTTCTATTTATTCAGTAAGAGTAAGAACGTCATGTGATCTTTACACAAATGAATCCTCATTTTCTGAGTCAATTTTTGCAAAAAAACCTCTTACTTCTTAAAAAACCAAAAGATTCCGCCTTCTAAAATTCTTTTTCCAAAGCTATATTACGCCTTATGAAAATGAACTAATAATTCACTATTTACTTTATTTATTGTTTTCTTCTTTCATTTAGAGATTTCCACATTACCCGTTCTAATCAGTCTTTTAATATTAATAATCCTCAAAGCACACCTTGTTCAATTATTTATTATCCCTTTTTTTTAGTTATGGTCTTATGTAACTTGAAGCTCTGCATTCATCCACAAATTCGATATATTTTATTATGAAAATATCATTAAATTCTATTAGCTACTGCATTAAAAGATTTAGCAACAATTTTGTCATTAATAATTTGCCCCCAATTTCAAAAGGTCCAATGAATTTTAATTTTAATTAATATAAAAAATGAAATGAGAAATTTTAATTTTATTATATTGATAAACCTTAATATTATTTGATTCCACCTTCAACTTAAGGTATTACTTTACAATAAAACCGTTTACCATATATTTCTGTATCACACTTGACTATAGTAGCACTGTAAACTCTTTATCGATTATAGATTATCATTAGATTATTTTTATTATTATTAGATTTAGTATATTTTTATTTTGGAAAATTTTGATTAAACCAATTAATAACTGAATAAATTAAATAAAAACACTTGTATTTATGTTATTATGTTACAGTTGCTTATAATAGAACTTACTTGTTTGTTTTTTTCTGTTTTTTAAGAATATGAATAAGAGTATTGGAACTTGCAACAATTAATTTATTTTGCTTTATTAATTTTTTTCAATTGATATAGAATACAAATTCATAAAATACTACGAGGCTATACAGCTTAGTTATTTTGGTAAGCTTATTAAGGCCCTTTTTCGGGTTAACAATCAAGTTAAAATGATAGTATTAAAAGTTAGTAAAATAGTATGTGGAGCCTAGGCCTTGAGCAAAAAGATCTGGTTAGTTGAATATATATATTTTTTTAAAACTCTTAAACTAACTATATTCTTACAACATATATATTTCAAGTACAAGAATTGTTTTAAATTTATATACTTAATTACGTTGCTGGTTAACATACATTCATTTTAGTCAATTACAAATCTAAGCTATTTACAAACAAACCTAGTAAACAAAGTAAAGTGGTTACAATCCTATATTTAATTAATCTACACAGAGAGTACATATATTTTAATAAACACTTATAAATATTTATAAACTTGCCTATATAAGCACTTACTTATATTTGTTGAGGACGGCCGTTTCGGGAGATGTGTCCCATTGTCAACTCAGACCATAACTCACAAGTGTTTAATGAAAACTAGTAGCTCACGTGAAGATGGAATCAACAAATATACATATACATATTAATCACTTAATAGTTTATGACCATCCAATCTTTGAATTTAGTAAATTTGTTAAAACTTAGTGAGACAGAACGTTTTCGATCACTATGTGCCGATCTTCATCAGTGTCTTCTGCTAGGAGATGTTGGGTCAAGCGGTGACGGTTCTAAAGGTAGGTTTTTGATAGTATCAAAGAGTAAGTGTGATGTGTATTGTGTTTGTTAGTTTAATATGTTTGTACTTTGTATTGTGTACAAACACAATACAAATCACACATACTCTTTGATACTATCGAAAACCTACCTTTAAAACCGTCACCGCTTGACGCAACAAATCCAAGCAGAAGACACTGATGAAGATGGGCACATAACGATCGAAAACGTTCTGTCTCAGTAAGTTTTTACAAATTCACTAAATTCAAAGTTTGGATAGTCATAAACTATTGTTAAGTGATTAATAAGATTCAACCGAACGTAATGGACTATAAAATTCAAGAAATATATATATATATATATATATATATATATATATATATATATATATATATATATATATATATATATATATATACATATATATATATATATATATATATATATATATATATATACATATATATATATATATATATATATATATATATATATATATATATATATATATATATATATATATATATATATTTAAGATCAAATAATATACACAAATACAGGAATATTTAATTTATTGAATAATAAACTCAAAGCTTTTCGTTGGTATACATTACCAACATCCTCAGGAGTTACAATACTAAGAACTCCTGATTCTTAGTATTGTAACTCCTGAGGATGTTGGTAATGTAAACCAACGAAAAGCTTTGAGTTTATTATTCAATAAATTAAATATTCCTGTATTTGTGTATATTATTTGATCTTAAAAATATTCTAACAGGAAAACACATTTGATATTCTATATATATATATATATATATATATATATATATATATATATATATATATATATATATATATATATATATATATATTTATATATATATATATATATATATATATATATATATTACTGTTATATTACATAAATAATAAATTAATGTATGAAATTTAATTACCATTAAGTTAAATATTTAATATAAAGTAAGTTCTACTAGACTTTTGGTTAATATATTGCAGTTATTATACTCTACATCATAATTAATCAATATAATATATATATATATATATATATATATATATATATATATATATATATATAAATATATATATATAGCCTTGGTTATTAACGTATTTTATTTTTAAAAGATAGAAAGTATATCTTAAATTAATAGTATTTTAAATAATTAATTATTATTATTATAGATTGAATTTTGAAGTCCATTATATTCGGTGAGCCTTATTTAATCACTTTTACATCAATTTATGTCTATCCGAACGTTTTTGTAAATATGTATGCTAAATATTTAATGGTGTCTAGTTCTTTGTTTATGTTTTCTGTGGTCACTGAAACTTCTTTAAGTCTATAGAGCATGGATCTGAAGGCAGCGTGGTTTGAAGGCAGCATGGAAGGGTAGTTTGAGGTGTGGATAAGTGTGTCTGTGTTGAAGCTGTGTTTTTGTGTGTGGCTTGTTATGGTGAGGTCGAGGAAATTTAGAGATCGGTTGGTTTCAATCTCTGAGGTGGCTGGAGTTTTTGGTGTATTTTATTAGTATAGGTGATGAGTTTTTCGCATTGTCGGGTGTTGTCTCTGTAGTGTTATGATATCATTGACGTATCTGTGCCAGTAAATGATTTTGTGTTGTACAGTTTATGCTTGTACATTCATTTATCCCCATACAGTTAAACTCACTAATACCAAATTCACAAAACACAAAATGAATTTAATTAATAAAGGCCTAAAATACAACCTACATTATAAATAAAAGATCATAACAAAATAA
This sequence comes from Prosapia bicincta, assembly GCA_036971475.1. Taxonomy (NCBI): domain Eukaryota; kingdom Metazoa; phylum Arthropoda; class Insecta; order Hemiptera; family Cercopidae; genus Prosapia; species Prosapia bicincta. The sequence goes on from JBAIZL010000001.1 coordinate 32,870,483, forward strand.
AACATTAAGCTACAAACTGAAACAGCCATACAAAATCAGACACCAAAGACCAAGACTCACTTTGATATGACACACAAAACCTAACCAAACACAGAAACATAACCAACAAAAATGTAAACAACAAAATAAATATCACTGCAAACATAAAACAAAAAGCTCAACTAAACAATATCACAAACAGCCTATTACTAATACAAACAGCCTAAACAACAAAATCAATTAATACATAATAAATAATAATATTACAACTACAGACAGATCCAACTGAGAAATACTACAGAACCATTAAAAAAATTAATCAATATATCCAAATACATTATCAGCAAAAACAAAAAATACCACCTAAAACAAATTCACCCTAAAGCACCTACCCGCTGTGCTATCCCTAAAAAATTCACAAAACCCAATGTCCCCATCCGAGCCATCATCTACTACTAAAATGCCCCTGCAGATAAACTAGCAAAATACAGTGACAAAACAATCAGACAATCTATTAACTGGAACACAGACATACACATAAAAAACAGAACAAACCTGATAAATAAAATTAAAGACATAAACATACCACACAATTCAACACTACCATCACTCGACATAACAAACATGTACACCAACATACCCATATCCGAAACAGTTAACATAATAAACACCAAATTAATGCAGAACAACATACCAAAAACCCATGTCACCAAGATCCTAAACATCCTTCAAACCATCAACAAACAAAACTATTTCACCCACGATTAAAATTTCTACTCACAAAAAGATGGCCTACCATAGGAAGTCCTATAAGCAGTGTCCTAAGCAAATTTTCCTACAATACATATAAAACATCAAGATACTCGCAAACAATATACATGAAAACAAAATCATTTACTGACACAGTTACATCGACGATATCATAACACTATACAGAGGCAACATCCGATAATGACAAAAACTACTCACCTATACAATAAAATACACCCAAAACTCCAGTTGACCTCAGAGATTGAAATAAACCGATCCCTAAACTTTCTTGACCTCACCATAACAAAAAGCCAGACACAGAAACACAGCTTTAACATTTACAGGAAACCCATAATGACAGACACACTTATCCACAACACCTCAAACCACTCTATCCAACACAAACACGCAGCTTTCAGATCCATCCTCGATAGACTTAAAGAAATTCCAATGACCACAGAAAACATAAACAAAGAACTAGACACCATTAAATATTTAGCTTACACAAATGGATACAACACCACAATAATAGACAAACTATGGCAAAATATACAGAAAAACACTAAAATTAACACTACAGAGAGGGAAAACAAATACATCACAATACCATACATAAACAGAACATCAAATAGCACACAAATTTCAAAAAACACGATACAAAATAGCATACAAAACTAATAACAATTTACAATTTACAAAATCAACACAACAACAACAACAAAGATAATCTACAAGCACCAGGCGTATACAGATTAAATTCCAACAAGTGCAACAAATTCTACATTGGGTAAACAGGTCGCAACTTCAAACAAAGAGTCAAGGAACACAAACAGAACACAAACTCAGCATTTTACAATCACATAAAAGAAACAGGACACAAATATACAGACATTTACCATAACCTAGAAATCTTACACATTAACAAAAAAGGACCACATCTCAATACACTAGAACAATATGAAATTTACAAAAACACAAAATACAAACATATTAAACAAACAAACCCAATACAAATAACAAATACTCTTTGATACTATCGAAAACCTGCCTTTAAAACTGTCTCCGCTCAACCCAACATCTCCAAGCAGAAGAAACTGATGAAGATCGCCACTAAGCGATCAAAAATGTTCTGTCTCAGTAGGTTTTTACAAATTTACAAAATGTAAACTTCAGATAGTCATAAATTAATGTAAAAGTGATTAATTATTATAGAGGTTTGTACATTTATAGCACTTACTTCCTTTGTTTAATATTAAACAGTTTATGTGTAATATATGTGCAAGTATTTTAGTGATAAATCTTATTTCAATATTATATAAACCCATATATGGATCCTTCACAATTCTGTAATAATTTAAACCAAGGGAAGATAGATTAAATAAAAAAATTGTGGAAATTTACAAGGAAAATGTATTTTATAAAATTAATCGTTAAACAAATTAAAATTCTTATACAATAAGAAAATCTTGAACACTGTGGGCTAATTTTAACTAAATAAATAAAAACCCACTAACAACAATGTAATAATCTTTAATTTTACTACAATTACTTTATGTACATTTCAATTACATACTAATCTCCTTCAGAAGTACTGTTTAAAATTAATTTACATTTCTTAAATAGCAAAACACTCCTTATAGAGAGGCGGGTGGGAAGCTTTGCTTTTTAAGAAACATTGTAAATTAATTTCAAACAGTACTTCTGAAGATGATTACCATGTAATTGAAATGTACATAATGTAATTGTAGTAAAATGAAATATTTTTATATTGTGATTAGTGAGTGTGAATGAGTGCTCTGTAATAAGATCCAAAGATTTATAAATGTAATATTTACCCAAGTAAATCAACGAGTTGTTTTGTATCTCAAAATTTAATGTTTTTATAGAAAAGCATTTCTTAAATCACTTGAAGCAGTTAATAAAATTAAAATTAAAAATATTAATATGGTATTAAATTTATATATAAAATACAAATAGCCTTAAAAGAGATTTTTTAAACAGATTTTATATGCATACTAACATTACAATAAAATTTTAAATACAGGTATGATTTTAAATACAGACCATAAATAAAAATTTTAATATGACTTTCAATCCTGAATAGAATAGTAGAAAAGATTTCTAAGAACAATTTCTAAGATCATTTTAGTAAATGAGTAATTTAGTAAAACAATTATTCAATTTATTGAACAATTCTACTCATCTCTTCTCCAATTACAAAGGCTTAGGCACACTATTAAACTATGTGACATTTTTAATTTACACTTGTTTGTATTAATCTTGGCAAACAACCACTACTTAGTGATTTATTCAGCAGCCCCGTTTTGCAGTATGTCAGTGCATTTTTCAATGCAGTGAAATACTGGCAAGGCTGTTGCTCAGATGTGAATCTGTGGTGTATTTTTGTTCTGTGGTGTGTTATTGTTCATAGAGTAGTTGTTAATTATGTGATCAAATATAGTGTTTGATTGGGAGTGTGTTTTGTCATTTTCAATGTGTTGTGTATAGTATTTATGGTGTTTATATATCTCATAGTTTTAACACAGTAGAAAATATACCACAGACTCAGACCAACAACACACCTGAGCAACAGCCTTGTCAGTAATTCACAGTATTGAAAAATACACTGACCTAGCGAGAAACGCGTCTGCTAAATAAATCAGTAAGTAGTGTTTCTTTTGCAAGATAATACAAACAAGTGTAATTTCTATAAAAACCTCAAAATGCACAACACAAAAACTGCAAATTTTTAATTTGTTCACTGTAGATGACAAACTTACATATTGTAAACTTGTTTTCTTTCCTCTTCGAATATTTTTTCCCTATATTGATCACTGTTGTCTCTCAAACTTTGGCTACTAACATTCATATTCTGTTGTAAACATTTTAGACCATCTACAATGCCTTTAAGTGAGTTTAAATTTCCTAAAAAATGTAATTTTTGAAACTAGAATAAAAATTGATTATTTAATTCCTAAATAATATATTTGTTATTAACTTATTTTATATAAGTTACATGCTATAATAAAACATTATAGGTTTATACAAGTTACAATCATCTATCATTTTCTTAAATGCTTTTGCGTGAATTCATGTTCTGTCAGTTATACTTGATTATTAATATCATATACAAATAATGTTGGCAAAAATACAAACAGAATAGTTTTTACTGTTAAAGTTTATATAGCTGTTTACTCGTAAGCTGGCACGAGATCGATCAATAGAAAACAAAATGCTACGCCTATTCTAAAACATTAATTTTTGTAGTGTGTGTTGCATCAAAGGCCATCGCTAAGAAATTGCAGGCGGTGATCATGTAGATTATTTAAAAAACTGATGTAACTACATTTGTTAAAAACCTATATAAATGATCTGGTTAAAATGAGAAATCAAATAAAATAATATTTATAGCTGCCTTTAGCAGGCCTACATTATTGTAATATAAATAGTATACCTCATATTATAATGTCTATGGAATGTTTTTTTGCTTCCTCTACCCTTCCCCTGCCTATACTCGCCCTTCGAAGCCACGAGCCAGCTTACGTGTTACCCGCTATACCTCTGTTATTTCAAATAGTAGTTTATAGACGTACCAAATAGTAGTTCATTGAATTACATACTATTGTGTTTCCTTAAAAAATGTGTTTTTCTCTAATCAAGTTAAAATCTGTCTGCCATTTAATTTTGAATATTCATTACTTCACAAATGTCAATTAATAAAGCTGGAAGGCAAACATTAATTAAATAAATGAAAGTTTAAGATGCTATATTTAGGCTATTTCCAACTTTCAGTTTTATAAACATAGTAATTTTTTTAATATAATTTTTATATTAATTTATTCATTTAGTATTTTAAAAAATTTAATGAAAACTTGTCTCTAGGATATAAGGAAAATCAAGGTGAAGTATATTTATCAAATACATTATTTTAACTTTCAGTTAATTTTATCATTAAAAAGATCACAGCTTGAAATAAATTCTGCACTCCAAAATTCTGAACTTCAACCCTATTACTTAAGAGTACTTAACCTTCTTGTTAAGTAAGAGTAGTAATTATTTCTCCATAGTCATTTATTGATGATTGAAGAATGTAAACATAAAAAAATTATTTATTTAATTGTTATTTAACTTTGAAAAAAGCTTATGGAGAGAGAATGTAGCTAACTTTTGTGTGTTCATATTCAATAGATACTTTGTTGAGGTTACTGTCATATAGTTTGATGCATGAGATATAATTTTGTGTGTATGTGCATTGAGAAAGTAAAACGCTCACAGAAAAAATCAAAAAAATTAGTTGACCTGTTTCAAATATCAAACAAGATATGTAATTCTTAAGAATAATAGTAACCAATAGTAGTAACCGAACAACAAACAGCTCATTGTTAAAACTTCATTTGCTAATATATCACATCACTGTCCAAACTAATTTTTTTCTAATAATTCTCAAATTTTACTAGATCGACATGAGTTATACATCTTAGGTACAAATCACAATTTACACAACTGAAGGGTTTGTAAACAAATCAGTAAGAAAGAAACATGACACATCTAGGAACCTTCAATTGCTTATCATGACATTACCATGAACTTTAGTCACCAACTGTCAAATAAATCTTATATACATGAAATTATTATTGTTAATGAATAGTAGACAATCCACAGAACAAGCTATAGTAAATTGATTTGTTATAACTTCAGTAGCTATAGTGCTATATTGTTTCAGAAGCAATTCCATTTATGTCTCATCTCTATCATTATACATATCAAGGAGATTCAGATAAAATAAGTCAGTAATCAGTTCTATTGTTAATTATAGCATTAAAGTTTTACCAATCATCATGAACAACAAAATGAAGTGGTGATAAAAAAAAGCTTACTGACTGCAATGTCACACTCAGCAGAGTTAACTACACAGATTAAATTGTACTTGTGAACAATTTTTAATTTAAAATTTGTTGAGGTGGCATTAATCTGCAAATGAGATTGAATTAACGAAAACTGGAAGAAAAATTTTGTTGAATATTTGTAACTAACCCCCTCAAAACATTAAAATGATGATTAAAAACTGTTTAAATAGCTGATCTTACTACAGACAAAAGTAGATTTTTATTCTAGAAAATGAAATTTTTCACTCAGAATGGATTTGAAAAGTATATTGAAAAAATGTTAATGGTCAAAAATAAATAAATACCCTCATGGATACCATTTGAACTTTATACATGTAGATCTTTTATTTCAATCAATTTAGGTAAATTTATAACTTTTTTTTTTTTTTTTTTTTTTTTTTTTTTTTTTTTTTTTTTTTAACTTGGGAGCGGGTTTGAATTGCCCGAAGCACTGCTACCTTAAGGTATATTGTACTTACCTCCCTGATCTAGTCAAATAACCCCTTCCCTCTTACCAGGTTTAGGAGTTTCCTGACTAGAGTTTTACCTTCAGCATCCACCAAAGCCGTTCCATCACCAAAGAGGTTGAAGCGCCTCTCAGCAAGTACTCCACATCTGTAAATAATGTGTGTGGCAGTCTCCTGTTCCTGCCCGCACAATCTGCACACTGGTTCATCCTTGTAGATACCCATTTTATGCAAATGTTTCCTTAGTCCACAGTGTCCCGTGAGTAGTCCTGTGGCTATCCTTAATTCCTGCCTAGACAGATAGATGAGACTCTTCTGCAGCCCCAAGGAAGGTCTCCTAAGGGTTAGCTTACTGTGCCTCATCCCTTCGGCCCTGATCCAGTGCTCACAGTGTCTTTCAGCCATCCACCTTCGCACTGTCATCCTGACCATGGATTTGGAAATACCCACCGCAGGTTCCGGTCCAATCAGGGGAGTCGAGGACCCCTCCCTGGCCAGCGCATCTGCGGCTTCATTTCCAAGTATTCCCCTATGCCCTGGCACCCAACCAATCTTGACTTGATTGTGCCTTGCCAGAGCTTGTAGGTTAATTAGGCACTCCCTGACTATGGCCGAGGTGACCACGTGTCCGTTTAGTGCCTTAATTGCTGCCTGACTGTCGGAGAAAATAGCAATCCGGGCCCCATGTGTTTCCCTTCTCGCTATCTCTCCCAGACAGGCATTTATAGCATATACTTCGGCCTGAAAGACAGAGGTATGCCTCCCCAAGGAAAAAACTAGTTCTACCCTTGGGTTTTTACAATACACCCCCGCTCCAGTGCCGAAGTCCATCTTGGAGCCATCTGTGTACCAGATCTGAGCTCCCGATGTTAATGTCCCTGACCATTCCATCACAGTTTGGTGGACCTGGTCAGGTGCAAACATTCGAGTAATGTGGTCGCTGCCCATTTCCAAGACGGGTTCTTTGACCACGCACTCGATACTCATATGTCCCGAGACATCTGGGAGGTTAGCCCAGTTGCTCGAGTTGCGCAATCTCCATGCCGCTAGCCTCGCCTCTCCCCTAAGGACAAGCTCAAGGGGAGGGAGGTTAAGCATTACTTCCATTGCTGCACCTGGTGTAGTTGACATCGCTCCCAGTGTGCACAGACAGGCCAATCTCTGGATAGAGCTCAGTTTAGCTCTTGTCTGTGCCTGGTTGGCCTTTGTCCACCACACCAGAGCTCCATAGGTAATCATAGGTCTTATCACCCTCAGATACATCCAGTGCATCATTGATGGCTTCAGTCCCCATTTCTTACCCACCATTCTTCTCACAGTCATCAGTGCCCTTTTGGCCCTGTTAACTGTCCTCTCAAGATGTGGATTCCAGGTGAGTTTCCTGTCCAGAGTAACTCCCAGGTACTTCACCTCCCCCACAAACTCAAGGTATTCACCAAACAAGCGGGGCATCCTGGTCGTCAGATCTTTTCGCTGTCTGGTGAAGTTAATGAGAGCAGTCTTTTTTGGATTTACCCTAAGGTTCTCCTTTTTACACCACTCTTCAATCAGTCGTAGAGGATTTCTGATTACCTCAAGGACTGTATCAGGGAATCTGCCCAGGATCAGGACAACTATGTCGTCCGCATATCCTAGACAGAAGTACCCCTGTTCATTCAGGAGTTCAATAAGGTTGTCAACCACTAGGCACCACAACAGAGGAGAGAGAACCCCCCCCTGTGCACAGCCCAGACTTGTCTCCGCCCTTCTGACCTCCCCTGCCACCTCTACAGAAATGCTTCTGTTTGTTAACATGGAACTTATCCAACCACACGTGGTCGCATCCACTCCATGACGTCTTGCACCACTTACCATCGTCTCCACTGAGGGGTTATTGAAAGCCCCTTCAATGTCGAGGAAGGCACCTATGGCACAACCTTTCTTAGCGATCATTTGCTCAATCCTACCAACCACTTGATGGAGAGCTCCCTCGCAAGATTTCCCCGGTTGGTAAGCATACTGGTTCCAATGCAGTGGTTTGATAGCCAAAGCACCCCCCCTAATATGCCTATCAACCAGTTTTTCAAGTCCCTTGAGAACAAAGGACATGAGTGTGATAGGTCTGTATCCTTTCCCTTCCGATTGGTTACCGGTGGGCTTAGGTATAAAGACCACCTTACTAGATTTCCAGGCTGCCGGCACATGCCCTAGAGCAATGCTTAGCCTGTATAATTTAGTAAGTACCAGCACCAGCATATCCATTCCCTGCTGCAGCAGCACAGGATAGATCCCATCTGGACCTGGAGATTTGTAGGGTTTAAAAGTGCCAATAGCCCATCTTACCCTTTGTGGAGTTACTATCCTCCTTGCCACTTCCCAGTCCTCCCTCTTACCACGTCTTGTGGAGAGTTTGGTAACCGGTTCAGTGTCTGCTCCCCCAAGTTTCCTCAGGGTACTGGAAGGGAAATGTGTCCTGATTAATTCTTCCACAGTTTCCCCTGCCGTTTTTGTTATATTTCCCAGTGGAGTTCTTAGCATCCCCACCGGGTTCACTGGGTCCTTAGAGAGCACTTTATACAGTCGTGCCCCTTCCCGAGTTTTGTCAATCTCATGACAAAACTCCTTCCAGGACTTCCTGCGCGCTTCTCTAATTGCCCTGTTGTATTCGGTTAGTGTTTTCCTATACAGGTCCCACTCCCCGTTCTTTTTTGCTCTATTAAAGAGTCTCCTGGTGGTCTTCCGAAGTTTGGCTAGCTTCTTGTTCCACCATGACGGATCCCCTACTTTCCTCCCCTCACTGAGAGGGCAGTTATCGGTAAAGGATTCTATTATAGCCTCGCCAACCAATGTGGCAGAGTCTTCTAGCTCTCTCCTCCCACCATACTCCAATCCAGCCTCCTCAATCCGAACACCCAGGTCCCTCCTGTAGGAGTCCCAGTCTGTTCTTCTTGGATCCCTGGTTGGACGAAGCATGGCTGGATTTAGAGAGATATCATACCTAATATGTCTGTGATCAGAAGAAGATGGTTCATCCGACACATGCCAATTTAGTACATACCTAGCCATCTGGTTCGATGCCACCGTAATGTCCAGGACCTCCTGTCTGGCCCTAGTGACAAACGTCGGCTCTTCCCCCTGATTTAGGACTAGTAGATTCTTAGAGCTAAGATAAGCTAAAAGTTCCTCACCTCTAGTGTTTGTACCTGTACTACCCCACGAAGTGTGATGGGAGTTAGCATCCATACCCACCAGCAGCTCCTCATCCACAGCCTCGCAGTGCTCGACCAGGCTCCTCAGCTCTTGTGTTGGCAGAGCCCCCGCGCAGTCAAAGGGGAGATATGCCGTGGCCAGGTTCAGCCTCTTCATCCCCCCCTCCGCCCGCAGCTCCACCGTCACTGCTAACAAATCCCTGCAACAGAAGTTCGTTAGTACAAAAGCACACAACCCCCTCCTAACCAGGATACACGTCCTGGGAACACCGGAGTCCTTATCATACAACAACTTACCTCCAGATGTCGCCAGCCCGCATATTTTTCCTCCAGAAATCCATGGTTCCTGGATGAGCACCAAGTCCACCTCTCCCCTGTCCAGCATCCTACACACGACAGCACTCGCCGCCCTGCTATGCTGTAGGTTCACTTGGAGGATCTTGATCATTGTTCTGCTTAATTTGCAGTCGCCTGGGTCCGCAGAGCAGCCCCAGGACTAGACATTGAGCTCAACTCTACAGCCACTTCACCGGTTTCTGCAGTCGGCAGCTTGACAGCCGCCCCCGCACCCCCAGTGATGGTTGCCGTTGACACATCTGCTACAGACTCACGGTTTGCCGTCTCATTGGCTCCCACTGTCTGTGCAGTCTTGAAATTAATTCTTATACTTACTTGGTCCATTAAAGTCCCACGAGTATGGGGGAAATAACGGTCGACCAGAGCAGAGCCCCCACTGCCCTGGCAAGACAACGTACAATGAGGTTTTGTCTGGTTCCTCAAGGGGATCGTTTGGGACTGCATTTTATACCCTGCAGCCATTCATCCTTCGGCACGATGCCTTCCACCTTGGATTGGGTATTCAGTCACTGACCTTGAAGCACACCCCAAGTTCAGGACATTATTAACTGCTCAGATGAACAGCCTGCTTTACTCTCTTTTTTACAACTGTGTCGTTTGGGCAGTTTCCCGCCCCTACTTCACTGTCGCATTGCCCTTGGTTCACCCGGGAGGTGAGAGTAGCATTGTGAGGACTTAATTCCCAACTACCCCAGTCTCCCCGGTCAGAGCACTCGGTTATTTCTACCAAGCCCAACCGGTTGACTGACGAGGAGGGATAATTCCTCACCTTTGAACCATAGCCTTGGTCCAGGCCTGCATATTCAGAAACCTTCCGGAATCCTTATTCACAGGTAACCTACATTTCTGTAGGCCGTCCCACTATCCGCCACCTGTGGACCCGCCCGGTTGCTCAGGCCAGCTTGCCGGGATAACAAACTTACTGATATATTACATTTTTTATCACACCAACCAATCTCCATCATTGTCTAAGTTAGTTAGTGGGAAGTATTATTGAGGTAAGTGCAACATTTTAATCCTTGATTATGTGTGTGGATGGTTTTTGGACTGCAAAACTGTTATAGTTAATACTACCCCTGTTAAGAAATGACAAATTACTAGAGAGAACTGTGCTATCTTTAGTTACTCTGTTCCAAGCTGTCTACAATTTGACCTTCCTTTGTTAATACTACTCCTGTTGAGAAATGACAAATGACTTGAAAGAACAGTGCTATCTTTAGTTACTCTGTTCCAAGCTGTCTACGATTTGACCTTCCTTTGTTAATACTACCCCTGTTAAGAAATGACAAATTACTAGAGAGAACTGTGCTATCTTTAGTTACTCTGTTCCAAGCTGTCTACAATTTGACCTTCCTTTGTTAATACTACTCCTGTTGAGAAATGACAAATGACTTGAAAGAACAGTGCTATCTTTAGTTACTCTGTTCCAAGCTGTCTACGATTTGACCTTCCTTTGTTAATACTACTCCTGTTGAGAAATGACAAATGACTTGAAAGAACAGTGCTATCTTTAGTTACTCTGTTCCAAGCTGTCTACGATTTGACCTTCCTTTGTTAATACTACTCCTGTTGAGAAATGATAAATGATTTGAGAGAACTGTGTTATTTTTAGTTACTCTATTCTGAGCTGTCTACGATTTGACCTTCCTTTGTTAATACTACTCCTGTTAAGAAATGACAAATGACTTGAAAGACTATCTTTAGTTACTCTATTCTAAGCTGTCTACGATTTGACCTTCCTTTGTTAATACTACCCCTGTTAAGAAATGACAAATTACTAGAGAGAACTGTGCTATCTTTAGTTACTCTGTTCCAAGCTGTCTACGATTTGACCTTCCTTTGTTAATACTACTCCTGTTAAGAAATGACAAATGACTTGAAAGAACAGTGCTATCTTTAGTTACTCTGTTCCAAGCTGTCTACGATTTGACCTTCCTTTGTTAATACTACTCCTGTTGAGAAATGATAAATGATTTGAGAGAACTGTGTTATTTTTAGTTACTCTATTCTGAGCTGTCTACGATTTGACCTTCCTTTGTTAATACTACTCCTGTTAAGAAATGACAAATGACTTGAAAGACTATCTTTAGTTACTCTATTCTAAGCTGTCTACGATTTGACCTTCCTTTGTTAATACTACCCCTGTTAAGAAATGACAAATTACTAGAGAGAACTGTGCTATCTTTAGTTACTCTGTTCCAAGCTGTCTACGATTTGACCTTCCTTTGTTAATACTACTCCTGTTGAGAAATGACAAATGACTTGAGAGAACTGTGCTATTTTTAGAAACTCTGTTCTGAGCTGTCTACGATTTGACCTCCCTTTGTTAATACTACTCCTGTTAAGAAATGACAAATGACTTGATAGAACAGTGCTATCTTTAGTTACTCTGTTCCAAGCTGTCTACAATTTGACCTTCCTTTGTTAATACTACTCCTGTTGAGAAATGACAAATTACTTGAAAGAACAGTGCTATCTTTAGTTACTCTGTTCCAAGCTGTCTACGATTTGACCTTCCTTTGTTAATACTACTCCTGTTAAGAAATGACAAATGACTTGAAAGACTAACTTTAGTTACTCTAGTCTAAGCTGTCTACGATTTGACCTTCCTTTGTTAATACTACTCCTGTTAAGAAATGACAAATGACTTGAAAGAACAGTGCTATCTTTAGTTACTCTGTTCCAAACTGTCTACGATATGACCTGTCTTTGTTAATACTACTCCTGTTAAGAAATGACATATTACTTGAGAGAACTGTGCTATTTATAGTTACTCAATTCTAAGCTGTTTATGATTTGACCTTTCTTTGTTAATCCATTTCTTCCCAACGTTGCGTAAACGCAACAGTATATTATATTGCACACAATTCCATATAGTGAGTAATTTTCAATTTGAAGTGTTTTATTTATTCTAAGAGTAGAGTATTTTTCTATCATGGAATAATTATTTTGTTTTTAATAATATTTCTTTGTCACTAAGGACTTCAATTACGATAAAATAAATTTTGAGAAAATCAACATTTTTGGTGTAAGAAATAAACATTTGTCGATTCTTGGAACAAAACCTTTTGCTATGTCAGTTATTCTTATCATGTTTACTTTACTGCTGAGTCATGTTTGTTGAACCACAGCGCTCCACTTCCCCCTTATTCAACAGAGTTCGCATGTGTTGCGTTGACGCAGCGTTGGGAGTTTCCCGGCAGTTGAGATATATCGGCCGTGTTGAAAGCAATTGACCAGTAGATCCGCTATGAGTTTTAAACGTGAGCGTTATTAAACAGCAGAAGAATTGCTTGCAGTTCTTGATGAAATTGAGGAAGATGAAGCAGCATCCGGTGTCAAAACAGTTGATGAAAATACCGACAAAGAAGATATCGACAATAATCAAATTGTTATAAACGACGGTGGTGATAGCGTTCCTTCAGATAAGTTCTTTTGAAGTTCACCATTCCGTAAGTACAGAGACAAGTAATCAAAAAATGAAAAAAACCAGTAGTGAAGAAACAAAAAATTATGTCCAGATTGGGAAAATTCTTTACCAACTACATCGAAATTTCCAAATGATGTAGAAATAAAAAACCTTATAGAACAACTAAATAACCAATATGCTGGACTAACAACTCTTGAAACATTGAATTTATTTTTTAATGATTTGTTCCTGGACAAAATTGTTGATTTTAACCGTATCTTATGCTAAGGAAAAAATCACCATAGCTTTTCTTTAACTCATCTAGAATTGAGAAAACGTTTTCGAATTTCATTCTGACCAGGTATCATTCCCTAACTAAATCAAAAATGAATTGGAGTAAAGACCTTGATAAAGGTGTACCAATTGTACGAGATACAATGTCTAGAAATAAATTTGATGAAATCAAAAAGTACATTCATTAATCAGACAACAATAAACTAGATAAATCCGATAAATTTTCAAAAGTCCGTCCCTATTTTGATGAACTAAATTCCAAATTTCATCAGTTTGGAGTGTTTTCACACAAATTATCAATTGATGAGCAAATGGTGCCCTATTTTGGACGTCGTTCAGCAAAAATGTTCATGAGAGGAAAACCAGTGTAATTCGGTTTCAACATTTGGTGCATTGCTTCTGTTGATGATTATGTATACAGTTTTGGGCCATATGGGGGAAAAGGTGGTGAAATAAACAACGGCTATGGTTTAGGAGAGAAGGTCGTTTATAATTTGTTGAGAATAGTAGAAAATCCAGAGAATCACATAATTTTTTCAGTACTTACAGTTTAGTAAGTAAACTGACAAAGATGAATTTCTTAGTAGCGGGAACAATAAGGGAAAATAGGTTGCACAATATTCCGCTCACATCAGTGAAAAAATTTCTAAAAGCTCCGAAAGGAAGGTATGAATTTGCCTTTGATAAAAAGGAGAATATTTTTGTTGTTCAATGGCAGGATAATTCAGTTGTTACAGTCATAACAAATTACGGATCAGCTGAACCGACCCTAAATGTAAAACGCTATAATCGAAAAGAAAGGAAACAAGACTTTGTATAGCAGCCAAATGTTATCATTAATTATAATAAAGGAATGATCAGAGTGGATTCTCATGATAATGCTATTGCCAATTCAAGAATTAGAATAAGAGGTAAAAAATGGTGGTGGACCTTATATGTAAATGGAATTGATTGTGCTGTAGTAAATGCATGGTAATTTTATATTTTATCAACCGGAAATAAAATCAGTCAGATAGAGTTTAGATCGCAGCTCGTTATCTCTTTACTTCGATCAGCAAATATTGAAGAACCTGACAAGTGCAGCAAAAATCGACTATTAGGTCACTGCAGTAAATTTACTCTACCAGATGATGTACAAAAAGACAAAACAGACCAGATCGTAGAGCGAAACAAAGGTAATGCAAGACGGAGATGTAAAGTGTGCCATAGTCAAACTGTCTACACATGCAAGAAATGTCAAGTGTTTTTACATGTTGAATGTTTTGAAACATTTCACAATTCAGATTGAAATAAATTGTAAAAAGTAAAACTATGTGTACATTGTGTTTCAATAAATCGTTTCACGTAATGATTGCCGTGTTTATTTCAGCACATGCCATTTCCCAAAGTTGCGTTAACGCAACGACGCATGATGCAGGGAACTCCCAACGTTGCGCAAACGCAACAGGTCATTTTACTCAAAAACTAAAACCTGATTCTTATTCAGGTTTTATTTTATTAATTCTATAGTAGAAATGTAGATTAAATAAGGAAAAATCACATAAAATATAGATTTGTCCTATTTGGAAGAAATGGGTTAATACTACTCCTGTTAAGAAATGACAAAATACTTGAGAGAACTGTGCTATTTTTAGTTACTCTATTCTAAGCTGTCTACGATTTGACCTTCCTTTGGATGAACGCCTAGTTACAAAGTCCTTGTTATCTTTAATGCACAAATACAGATGAAGCACATTCAGTCACCAACAAACCAATTACTGTTATGGCTCATAACAAAACAAAAGACAGTGTAAATACTGTAAATTAAGCATTTTCAACCAGTGGTTTTTGACCTCTAGTTGTTGCAAGACATCTCTGAAGTGGGTTACAAAATAGGAGTAAATAAAATGTATTTACATTTCAATTATTTATGTAAAAATGAGACATAGTTAATAGTTTTCACTCAGCTCTTTAAATAATTAATTATGATTTCATCAATGAAACTAATATGATTACAACAACCAACTTTAAAAATGTTTACATACTTAACAAGCAATTAATTATGAACTTATAGATAAACTATTTCTCAAAAGCTTGTAAGAGGAATATGAATTTATGTACATTGTAACTTCATAAAAAATAATAAATATTATATGATTAAGGTCTATAGCTAAATAACCAATTAAACAAGAAGATAGGTTTCTGGTATCATATGTGACGAAAGAGAAAACACAATTTCCTATTTAACCCTAGAAAGCTAATCTATCAAAAAAATACGTTAAAGCTAAACTATCGTAAAATTTACGAATGTGGAAAAAAATAAATAATAAAAATATTTATGGATACAAATTAAAACTTTAATGAACACAATTGGATTAGTTATATCATTACAAACATGTTTGTGTGAAATTTGAATATTTACAAGTCCTCTACGCAGTTAACGCAGCACTTTCCGCGATGCTCTGCACATATTGGTTTGTTGCAGCGGCAGCAGTAGACTGTGGTAATTCTTCTCTTCATCGATGGGCAAATCCCACAAATTGTTCTTGGTGTGTTTTGAGGAAGGTCTTGGGCCCTATTTGGCACTGGAACTTTCAAGATATCGGCAATAGATTCCTTGAGTTTCCGGGTCAAAGTTGGGTATTGGAGCCGCTCTTGAAGCCAGGACTCAATAAGGCTGTGGTGAATTTCCATAGCAAATTTTCTTCTTGAAAGTGGTTTTTGTCCCCTTTTTACCAGATTTGTAACATAAATGACATAGGCATTCACTAATATAATGTTCAGGATGCCATAAAATACACACAAAGGCCACCGTTTAGTCTTACGACTACAAGAAATCTGGTGGCACATTTGATCTAACGTGTCAACTGCTCCTTTTGTAGCATTGTAGGTTTCAATTATTTGAGGTTTTTTGGAGTCTTGATCGATGACAGGTTTTTCATGGCAGGTTGATAGTAGTAAAACCACTTTTGAGTTTTTTACTTTGTAAGAAACCATAGTTTTTTGCCCGTCAAAACAGAATATACTCGTCCCTATGGCTCTGCCCTTAGGATTTTTCATTTCAGGAGGGATTTCTCGCTTATCTCTTCTTAGTGTGCCTACTATAGTGAGTTTATATGGATCTTCTAAGAGTGAGGTTGCCAATGGAACAGACGTGAACCAATTGTCCATAGTTATATTACGATTGGATCCATGACAAGCCGTTGACAACTTCTTCACAAAGAATTCGGCTTGAGGTAAACCTTCGGTGGACATCGTTTTTCCTGTGTACGGTATAGCATCAACCATGTATTTTGTAGAATTGTCGCACATTAAAACTAACTTGAGGCCGTATTTATCAGGTTTGTTTGGAATATACATCCTGAACTTACATCTCCCACGAAATGCAAGTAGTTGTTCATCAATAGTTAAGAATGAACCAGGTTTGTAAGAACTTCGGCAGGCATTAATAAATAAATCCCAAGTTTCTCTCATAGGAGCAAAATTGTCTGTTTCCCTCCTATCAGCTCTAGTACCAGAATCATCAAAACGTAAACACTCCAACAGAAAATCAAATCTGTCACAGCTCATGGTCGCATGGTATCTCTCGCCACTGATTTCTGGGTTGAACATCTCAGAAGATGGTAGATGGTTGTCTTTTTGGGCAGCTGAAAGAATAAGTAACCCTAATAGAGCATCAAACTCAGTACCACTCATAGCACCAACAGTTTTTGTCTGAGTTTTATACTTGGTACTTCTTTCTTGGATTTTCAAGTTAGTGTAATTAACAATTTTAGATTTGATTTCGTGAGTTAAAAAAAGTCTGAAAATATTCACCGGTATTAGTTGGTTTTTTGCAGTATCAGTGCATCCAGGTGATATATGAATAATATTTCTGGCTACTGAAGATCTATTTCCGTGAGTTGGTTTGTTTGTCCAACGATGTCCATCTTTCCCTCGGAGGCTAACTGTACTGCAAACTACCAAGTGTGAATCATCTGTTGAGGTTGAGGGCCTATCTGCTTTGTTACTAGGCATACCAAATTTTTGGGTGGTTGTGATAGGTTGACTGACAGGTGAAGATGTGTTAGTAGGAATTGAAATTGGTTGCATTGCTTTTGATGAGTGAGGAACAACAGGATTTAATTCAGCAGCCTTCTTCTTTTTCCTTGCCGGTGGTAGAGGTTCTTCTTCTTCCGAATTAGAAATTTCTGACAGCAATTGGTCTGCACCAGGGTTGTAGTCTGCATCGGTATCATCACTATTTATAATGCTCTCATACTCAACTTGGTCCACTTCATAATCTGATTCAGAATCATTGTGAGATTCATCACTTGCACTCTGTTGTAAGTATTTATCAATTTCACTTGCATTAAGTTTCCAACTCATTTTTTTAAACTTATTAACTTTTAAACTTAATAACTTTTTTAAACTTAGCACTAAAAATACTCAGAAAAACAAAATTCTATCACTATTCAACCAAAAACAATCCATCATGCATAGAACGGTATGCGAAAAAATCCGAACATCAAAGCTAAACTATCGTAATTTTTACGAATGACTTGTAGCTGAGCTGAAATGACAAGCCGCATCAGTACAAAACGATGACTAATGCATAAGCATACCACAGTAAGGCACGGAACTGGTTGGGCGAGTCTATTAACGCAAAAAAAGGGGAGTAGCCAAACAAAAACAAAACGCGCCCGTAATTTTTACGATAGATTAGCTTTCTAGGGTTAATGGGTTATACAACATAGATTAAATACTAGCTAACAAACCTTTTACATTATGGATCAAAATAAAACACAATTATATTTTATTAACCTGATATCTGAAATTGTTGATTTTTCCCAGCTTTAATATGAGCAAGTTTTTGGCTAACTGAATTTTTCAGGCATTGACTTTTGAGTTCATAACCTTCAATTTTCATTTCCTGTAAATTTAGAAAACATTTATATAATGAGTGTGTTTCAACTTACTAAATAACTAATTTTTTTTGTTTTTAATTGATGTCATAGTACACACTTCACCAAATATACAGCCTGTTCACATATACTACTCAAAATACATTTTAAAGACAAAACAAACTATTTTAAATGTCAGTGAATATAGAGCTTAAATTTTTTTTTTTAAACTGGAACATAACCTAAATCTACCAAAATACAAATATCTATAAACTCCAAGTTTTTCAATAAAACGAAGCTCTATATTTTAATACATAGATTTGGTTATTAAAAATTCACTAACTGAAACCATTTAGTCAGCTTTGTAACGACACCAGAAACACTGTTGGGTTAAGTTGCTTGAAAATTTGATTTCAATAGATGTTTTTAAATTCATCATAATTTTCTATTAAAAAAACCAAAACTATTTGAAATATCTTTACAACTGAAACAAATTGCAGAATTATGCAATTCCTACAACTTTTACAAAACTGAGATAAAAAATTGTTTGCAGTGCTAGGCAAAGCCTATTTGAGACACTGGTGATGGTAATGTACGTGGTAAAAAATATTCTGTGCCAAAAGCTTTTTAAAAATATACATTAATTATAAGTTCATGAAAATTTTAATACTACTAAATTTCAACACAAAGAATTTTAGGCTATTACAATACAAGTTTTACGTGAAATTTTATTACCTATTAGGAATATTTTATGTATTAGGAATAATTGGAATTGTACTTCAAATTAATTTTCCAAAACCTATTTTGTAGAGCCTGAATTACCTACTTAAAAAAAAAGATTGCATTATTGCAATGTTACCTCTTCCTAGCTGGAGACAAAGAAATTGAAATACATTAATTTAGAGTCATGGCATGTATAGGTTAACAATAAATATAATTTATTTAACAGAAGATATCTGATAATTAATTTAAATCAATGGATATTCATTTTTATTTAATAATACATATTCACACAAACTGTCAACAAACACTTTTATACTTTACAAAAACTAACAATTTTCTATAAACATGTAAAAAAGTTTATTCCTTATAAAAAAATATGAATGTAAAAGTTTAAAACCCACCATGTTTTGAATTGTTTCACATATTGAATTTAAATTGTTCTTCATGATACCCTGAGGATTATATTCTTTGAGTGAATTGTTTTCTTTATTAGACATTCTTGTTACAAGGGCTAACCTTTAAAAATGATGAAATTATTACTAATGGTGCACTTTTTAGATTTAAAGTTCCCAGATAAAACTTAAACCCATGTTAAAAAAGCTAACCCTAAATTTGTCACTGCTAACATGAATTTTGTTCACCTCAAATCATGTACAGTACATACATAACTTTTATCATATATAATATTAATGATATTGAAACATTAAGAAATGTGTTAAATAGGGTTAGATATTGAAATTTATTTAAAATAAGTTATTAAGTAAGAAAACATATGAAGGTTTGGTTGATAATTTCCTATTTTTCTCAAAATGTATTTGGCAAACACGATTGAATATTTGAAAATAATGCCATTAATAATAAACATGTTGAAAAATGATAGAAGTATTTACTGTGTTATGTGTCTTATTTTTATGTTACTAAAGACAATGCTTTGTGTTATAAAGAATCATTGTTTATTTTTTTATAACAATGAAAGCCTTAGGATGGGCCACTCCCCTGCTATTAGCTCATGGTAGATGTCCAGATATAGACCCATATTGTACGCTTTTGCAAGTGGATGCTAATTTAAGGTATCTTTTTAGTTCCTGTGACTCGGCGTAACCGCTGATAGCACTCTATCGCTACATGTTTTGTTTTTGTTATTGACAAGGTTGAGGCCAACGTGTAACCATCCTCTAGCCAGCTGCTTCCGTCTCTCATTTGAATGCTGTCAGCAACCTCCAACAATATGAATGTTGAAGATGGAATAAGCCAAAAGTTGGTGTATATGCATTTAACATCTGAGAATCTAACATTCAAAAATAAAGTTAGGGAATCAAGATAAAGTAATAACTGTCTCCAGTATTCAATTGCAGTTTCAGTTAGTGGATTACTTCTGTGTATTTGCTTTTGAGCTATGTGTTGCACTAATAATTCAACCCCAACTTGTTTTGCAATATAACAAAATTTTTCAAGTAATTCATCAGAAACACATTCATCTTCTTGTCGAACATATTTAATGATATTAAGGATTTGACCAATACGTTATCTCACCGAAATCAAATCAATAATTATACCTTGTAGATTGTTCACAATTTGTTACAAAATGACAGAAATTTTAGAATCATGACTAAACCTATGCTTAAAATTAATAGATTGAAAACCGAATTCCTGAGGGCTTGCAACTTACTAAAGAAGACCTTATTCTTAAGCGATATTGTATCCTTTATCTTTGAAATTTTGTTCCTTATTTCTAGTAGTTTACTAGCATCATTAACAACAGGATTTAGTTTCCAGCTTGAGCCATGGAAAAATAAATATTGACTGTACTTTTTCTTCAGAAAGCCCAATACACCACATTCTTTTCTAGTTACAGAATTCAACTTCATCAAATCCAAATTCAACAAAATTCACTGCTGAATGATTTGGATCAACTAAAACTTTGAATATTGCTAACTGTAGGGACATTTTGAGATTTCAGCTCAACATAGGCTACAAATTCCACTGTGATATTTTTTTACTCTCATCATAAAACTGTAATCCGATAGAAAGCTATTCTTTTCTAGTGATATCTGCTGCTGTTTAACCAACCATTACAAAACATAAGCTTTTGCTTGTTTACAATCTTAGATAGTTCTTTCTTTGAACACTTCATTAGATAATTTTATAATCTCACTTATAATTTTATAAGGTACTCTTTTAGTTCTTATTATAACAATCAATTCTTAAATTTAAAAGATCAAAGAAAATCCTTCATCCTTTCCTCTAAGGAGCAAAACCAAATATTCCACAAAATATGATAAAAGATATAATTGATGACAATATTAATTTGTTTTCTTCAATCATCTTCTGATGAACACTCTGCAACTGGACATCAACTGGAAAATTTCAAGGAACACTGTTGCAGCAGCTGTTAAAGTTTTGCGGTAGTGACTGCTGAACGTGCTTTCTACAATCTTCATGTATATTTTTAAACTTAATTTATGGCTTTACCATAAATGACCCCAAAACTTCTTTAATTGTTACAATATCAAAAGGAAACAGAACACAGTATATGCAAAGAGCACCTTTTGAACAACTTGAGTACAACAAACCAAGAAGTATATTAATATAACCAGCAACATTAAATTTTATTTTCCAATGACTAGAATATCATGACTCTTTTTTTATTTAATTTCTTAATCAATGGTGTTCTAAAAAGTATGAGTTAGAAAAGTAATAGTCTTAGAAAGAAGGGAGAAAAAGTTATAAAATATGGTATGCAGTACAACCAACCAAGGTAGCCAAAAGAAAATAGTCTGATCAAATCAAAACTTATCAGTGAATTAGTCCCTAGTTTCTACTCCCTAGTTATTAATACACTTATACAAATAAAAGAAGCATTTTAGTTTAAAATTCAGAAAGGTTTTAATTTAATATTGTTTTCTACAAAAATTAAATTACCCTTTTGGAACTAATTTTATACATCCATTTATGCACACTAATTGACTTATTAAATGTAAGAAGGAAAACTAATTAACTATACCTGGAACAAATTCAAACAATTGATCGTCTCAAAGAAACGCTTAGTAAACATCAGTAGTCCAACTAAAATACTGATGAACTAGTAGCAGGTGGCCTAGTTTATATATTGACACGGAACTCACTAGACCATTTCTAGAATATTCCCTTTTCTTGTTGGCTGCCGCCTCTGGATTCTTCTAGAGACCTCTCCATCTCTTGAATCTTATTGACTAGCTACCATATAGCTAACCCATAGATTCTTCTACCAGTGGCTTGTGGGCTAGTTCACGGTTTTTACACCATTTCTCTACCTACTTTTGTTTTGTTTCGTCATTTTATAACCACTTAATTTATTTTTTACTTCTTGGGGGGCAGCTGCTGCCACATGCTCCTCACTGGATACGACCATGTATATAGGACATATATAAGTTACTCTATTGTGGATTCTCCTCTTTCTCAGCATGTGTATGTGAAGTGATGAGTGTTTTGAACAACACGGAAGAACAGTGGATTTCATCTCTTCCATAGGAGGGCCTTCACTAAGCTTAGTGCCACCAACTCCTATCGAGTAGGGAACCTATTCGACTTTAGGTAAGTGAATATACTTATTTCTGTAAAATTATTCATACAGTTGCTTAATTAAACCAGTGGTCTTTTAGTATGGTAAACACTCTTACAATACTGAACATAATCCTTTTCAGCTGAACAAATTTTATTTTCTATAAAAGTTTAATGAATCGTGAATGAATTTGCTATGTTATTTGACCCTGGCATTATTTTTGTTCATCATGACAGATATAATTTTAAACATTATCTTATCTGTGTTTTCTCTTTACATTTACTAACATTATATTAATTTCAACATCAATAGGTTCATGATAAAAACATTTGCATTGTATAGTTTTGAAACCTCACAAATAGTGCAATCTCAAGCTTTTAAAGGTTAGAATTAGTGCTTACATTAAACATAAGAAAGTTCCCATATGAGTATTTTGTTGTTAACATACTGAATGATAGAAACAACTGACATATAAACAAACGTTTACTGGTAAACCTTGTTAGTTTTTGTGAAATTATTTAATGTTTTAAAATAATAATGTTTCATTTATTTTCCTCTATTAACAATTCTAATATTTCAAGATATGATTTAGTTTTAATCCATGTTTTTATTCTTGCAAGGATGTTTAAAGCCTAAGTAAACTGTATAAGCTATCCTATCTTTGTTTAATTGATCTAACCTTTGAACATACAGAGATTATTGTGTCTAACCTATTTAATTTAAACATTTTTTTGTTATTTCTATACCATATATTTTGCTTTTGATTTGATAATTGAAAAGTTGTTCTCAACTTTTGGAAGGCAAGCAAATCTTTCTATAAATTGCTTTAAAAGAATAAGACAGAATCCCAGTATTAGCAGTCGATTCATCATCAAGAGGCTAAAATTAGATATTCAAAATTTGAAACTAGTTCCGTTAAAAAATCCAACATTATACCAGATTTTGATGAAGATAAAGCAGAGGCCATTCATGATGAAGCTTATGGTCTATATATTTTTATTCAGGGCGAGTTATAACCTTTTTACACACAGTACTCACCTCCTTTACAATCAGACTGTAACTAGACCCATTCCTTTGCTATTTCCAAAATCGTTTAGTAATTATCCTGAACAATTATTGTCATTATATAGTTTATTTGATTCTACCGTACATAAAAACTTCAGTTTATCTGATACTGAAAGGTTCACTATTTACTGAATTTGCTTAAATGTGAAGTTTTAGATCGTGTCAAAAATCTGCCCATCACTCAAGAAAATTGTTCCATTGCTTGCGAAATCCTCCTCAATAGGTACCAAGACAACAAAGTAGAAAATTCATAACTAATTATGTAAACCAAATAACTGAACTTCCTGGTGTGTTAAACTCTAGCTACAGAAGCTTCAGGCCTTTTATTTCAAGAAAGCAGTCATTTTACTAGAGCATAAAGTTAGGAAAGAGAGCATTATCATATCTACTATTCTTTAGTGAAAACTTTACAAGATTTTACATAAAAAACTTAAAGATAGCCAAATGTATTTACAAAAGATCTTTAAAGCTCGAGAAGTTATTGCTTTTTTGGAAGTCAAATGTGTTATAATATACTTCTATTCTCTCCCATTACATCACTCATAAAGCACTCTAAAACAACTCTCAGTTCTTTAAAAACGAACCCTTCTGAACATGCTCTTACAAGAGTAGTGAAATATAAGCTATTACATCTCAAGAAAAATGTCACTATTAGGAAGAGACACTTTTGTTTTAACTGTTTAGACACATACAATCTCAAATATTGTAAATCTAATAGTACATGCTACCATTATTACAAGAAACATCAGTGGAGCGGTCTGTCTTTAAACTATTTTAACTAATGGCAAAGTGGAAATTTTTCTGCTAGTGGCTAAATCTCATGAGACTCCTCTTAAGTAGATTTCTATAGCTCAACTAGAGCTCTGTGAGCACATCTTATTGAAACGACTAATCAGCTATTTCATAAATTTCATCTTTCAACACTCCATTGTATGACCTTTGAGGGTGATTCACAATGATATGATAATACTTTGAGAGTTCTTCTACATGTAAAAATAAATAATAAATATATATAGAAATAGGTCTGAAAAGCTTATTCCCATGAAATAAAATCATAATACGTTTTTAAAATGTTTTAGAGTCATAAATGGTTGTTTCTTATGGTTTTATACCTGACAAAGTAAATAAAGTCAGTCTCAGAACCTTATCCTGAGTAGGTTTTGAGAAATCAGTGGTAATAGACATTATTAGGGCTAAAACAACTCGTCTTTATCTTTGCCATTCAACAAGTATATTAAATGGATAATAAAGAAACAGTGATTTTAAGTAAAACTTGTGGAAAAATTAATTTTGAATGAAATGGTATAAAGTATAGACAAAGTGAATAATTGTTAAATTAAATGAACTGATATTTAAAACAGTCCAAAGGAGTGGCACATTTTTTACATTTGACAAATAATACCTTCTTAGATTGTCAATAAATAGATAATCCCAATAGTCCTGTTTTACCTCATTGATTAAGCCCCCCCCCCCCCTAGTTATAAGCAGATAAAATAAAATATCAAATTTAAAAAGTTCAATTGTTGAAAAAGTTATGAAAATATTAAACACCTATTAAGAATTGCATATGAACCTGTAAAAAATCTAGTTAAGTGAAGAAATGAATTGTGGTATTTTCACATTAAAAGAAACTGCTGTTGTTTACAGAAAACCTGGGGAGAACCCAAGAAACAAAATGCATTAGTTGAGTAATTTTGAGATTTGCCAAAACTGAGTGTGTAGTGCAGACTAACCATGTTTAGACTATTCATTTTGCCTAAAGGAAACCTTTTGACCACAAATACTTTATTAATAAATCCTTTTGTAAATCTTGATTGCAAAACATTTATTTTATGAATGATTTATCACAATTTTTTGGGATAAATTTCTCTGAAGATGATTACCTTGCAATCGAAATTTATGACGAGTCATTTAAAACAATTTATCATTACAATCTCACAACAAATAACCCAACTGAGGGATGAATGGTTATATTTGGTTCAATTTTGTGGTTATTTATAAGTATTTGTATGCTAGTGAACTTTGTTAACTTTAATTTATATCTTACAGTGGAAAAATTAATGACTTGACTATAGAAAATCAGATAATTATAGCCAATTATCTCACATCAAAATTATGTAGCAGATATGGGCCAAGTTCATTTTTTTTTTTTTTTTTTTTATTTTATGTGTGCTAAGTGACCAATAATAAATTACTTATACAAGTAATTTTGTATTGCCCTATTGTGTTCTTTAGGGTACTGCACACTACTATTGAATCCACCTTCGCAAATCACCTCATGGACACTAAACACTCATGCAAAAGTATGGAAAATACATGAGCATCCTCCACACATGCAACAAAGGCCATAAATTAAACACACTAGAACAGTTTGAAATATATAGACATAGTAACACACATAAAAATGACATCTTAAATGAACAAACGCGGCACAGGTCACACATACTTTTCGATCACATCACTTCTAACTTTCAAAAAAATGGTACCGAGGAAGCACAACAGCAGCATTCCTAGCGGCAAAAATACGAGGCTGAGTCGTAAGACGAAAACGTTTCCTCCAAGTGTATGTTAACAATTAACAACTTTTAGTTAACAAATGTCTGGTCGTAAGTAATAGCAAAAGTGTAATTTGTAATAAACAACCAGCTCGTCATGAACAGCAACAAGATTTCGATGATTAACTTATTAGTTCTAACCTAACAAAAATGTTCAAAACCTACTTTGTGTATTATTTCTGTCATGTCTATTAATAGTGGAAATCAGTTAAATCTGAGTCAATTCAGACTTAAATTAAATATTTATGCATTTTTTTTGTGCATTTTCGTGCTCTGTTGTAATTATTTTAATAAATAAAACCTTTGATTAAAACCACAATAATTACAAATACTTTGGATGCTTTTCGCCATAGATACAAATTGTACTAGTTGGTTTAAATACATTAGATACAAATAGTTCTTTTTAGTAGTTGTATCACACAACTAAAAGATTAACCTAAAGTTGTGCCTCAAAACAACAACAATACACTGATTTAATGAGAAAAACTGAAAGTTAGTTAAGCATTTTAATTATTAAAATAGGAAACTATTAAATCCTAATCTGCTTATTGCATTTTACTGATACCCTCACTTCTAAATCTTGTTCTTTATAGAGGTCATTTTTCTTTGTTAGTTCTATCAAAGTTATCAACTGGTTCCACTCCCACAACATTACCACTTCATAATCTAAAAACAAGTAATATATGAAAAGAAAAATTGAAGTCAATTCCTATTTAAATCAACAAAAAAAAATTTCATTTTAGTTTCTTTTTTTTATTTTATAATTACAATTAATATAAATATATAACATACCAATACTAGTGGCACATTGTAAGTGAATTTCCTTGCAATTTTCCAGTTTCCTTTTAATGTATGGTATTGGACTATTATTTTTGTTTGTTACTATTTATATGCTTTCATTTTTTTCATCACTTGCATTGTGTTGTAGTTTCTTTTCCCATTGTTCAATTGTGCAGCAAGGTTCGATACCGTTAATCCAGTTTATTTTGTTTATTTTAATCTTTTCATTCATTTTTAATCCTAGAGCATTATTTATGATAATGTGTAGTAACCGTGATAACAATTTCAAATTGTGCAATGGCGTTTTCAACGTCAACCAGATGGAATCAAAAAAAGAATTCATTTAATATGAGTTCTAACACATATTCATATATGTTTGAGTACATTACTAGCTATAGGAAAGTTGGACCAATGTCAAAGCGCTCTAGACTTTGAACACGAAGATACTCAGTTTGAATCTGACCTAAACTCCTAATATTTAATAATTTAATTATTGAAGAAATATTTGAAATAACCGTATTAACATCAATTGTTATCCACCATATGTGTAAAAAAATGGATTTGAACTTGACTGGATAAATGAAAATGTATTTTATTAACGATTGAAAATTTGTAGAAGATATATTTATATAAATCAGGAGAGTGTGAGCTAATAGAAGGAATTTGATAATAATAAAAAGAAGAAATAACTATATGTTCAAGGAAAATGTGAATAAAATATAGCATATAATAAAATATTTATATTTAATTTATTAATTTTTTACTTTAATATAAAAAATATCTATTGTGAAATTATGTAATAAATTAAATACAAACTTAACTAGATCCTAAAAACAAAATTCAGTCACAGCTGGAAATTGTTACAAAAATAATAAACATTTTATGTTTTAGGCACCTGTACATTGGTAGTCTTGTATACTTGTTCATTTGTGCTAGTCTTGTACTGAGAAAGAAAACAATGTTTATATGTTACCATTTTGTACAAATTAAATTTTATAAAAATTCCAAACAATTTTATTTAAACAATAATTTTCAACCAAATATTATAGTCTTACAACCTACAGTAAATTGTTTAATATAGTACAATACAACATAAGTACTCAAGGAATCATAAGTATTCAAGTACAGTAATATCATCTTAATACAAAATTAAGCTAATAAGAAAATACAGCATCAAAATTATCATTAATTAATAAACAAAAATATGATGTGGATCAAATCAGAATATTATTATTAAATTTAAATTCGTAAATAGAGAAATGTAAAAACATATTTATAAACAAACAAGATAATTAAAGTACAAAATGAAATAAAAGGAATGTAAATGTTTCCTTAAAATGAAAAATGTGATTACTTAACTATAAATGATCAGTTAAAACTAACTAATACAAATATAAAATAAATCTAAACAAATTATTGTAATGATTTTTTTTACTATTTCAAGAAAATGTCTAAGGATATATACACTTATAACAAAATAAAAGCTTGTAATGTTGTGAAACGTTTTTTGTAGATAAACAAAAAGGGTTATCTACAAAGATCATCTAAAAATGAATCATGTTAGAATATTGTTTATAAAAAAAAACATCTTTCTTGAGAAGAAAAAACACAAACATATCTGACATGAAATCAAATACAATACAATATTTTTCTTAAATTAAAGAACAATATGTTCTATTTCATCATAGTTCATTTAAAAATTGGCTGTAATGACTCCATATGTTTGCAGCCATGTCAATGTTATGTAAAGGATCCAAAGGACAACAAGAATCAAGACAGTTAACCATCGTGTAGCCCTAGGCCCTCCTATCTCAGCTTTTCCAAACACAGCTAAGTTTCTTCTAGCGATGATCAAAATGACAGCAACAATTGAAGCAATAGAATACATAAGCACACTAAATCCAAGAGAACCAGCAGGGACATTGAATACAGTACCCTGAAAAATATAAAGTTATTTAGAAAATTAGTTTTAAATAAGGTTTACAAAATGTTTTCCTGAAATTTTATGTTGGGAATATCTTATTGCCTATAAAAGTTTTATCAAGTTCTGAAAATATCTCTAAAATGTTAAGGAGCTGAAACTCTAAATCAGTTCTTATAAATAGTAATTCTAAATAGTAGACTCTAAAATAATCTTTAATAGTTTTATCATAAGTTAGAGGGATTAGAGTTATAAGTTAGAGGGATTATTCATATAGACATTTTTAAACATGTATTAAGACATTTTTTTATTTCAGTTTTCTATGGAAATATTTTGAATTTTTGTTGTAACATAATGAAGAAAGTATAGTGCTTAAGATGAAAATTTCTGTTTGAATGTAATTTATTGGAAAACCTAACCCTACTTTACATTAAAAACAATTGGGTTTAAAAAGTTTAAATTTATAAAAGCTATGAACAGTATATTAAAACTAATCAATAACTGAAAAACCTAGGAAAATTAATTTCTACTACAATTAGTGGTTTTTTAATACTAAATTTAAAAGTGTTACAGTTAATGTTACAGTGATTCTATAACAATCACTTTTACCCTTAACTAACACCATGTTAAAACATTACTTAACAAACACCATACGTCTGACAGACACCATTATGTATTTTGGAATTAGTAATCATTAAACACTTTTAAAAAACATATTTTAATAACATAATCTTAATATATTAGTGTGTTTTACAAAGTGATGCTTAAAATCGATTAAAAATAATTTAATATTACTAACAAAAAAAGTTTCTTTACCGGAAAATTGTTTTTTCTTTAAAATATTTATTTTGTAATCTAAACATCGTAATTTGTGATAATGTAAAGCTATTTCAATGTCGTAGAGACCAGCATTTCATCAACGCACATCGTTGGACCAGGAGAATAAAGGAATAGGGAGTTCTCAGAAAATTTATTAAATATTTTGGAAACTGCAGCTCTAGGGTCCTCATCTTTCCTTCCCTCACGATCAACAGGGTTGTCAAATCGTAATGCCAACAATAAAAATAAAAATCTATTTCTGGACATTGTACAATGAAATATGTCTCGACCTGTTCCATCAGTACAATAAAAACTGTCAATTGACTCGTTGCTAGATTTGAAAATGGCCGTATATATCAAAAGTCCGATGAAACCTTTCAACTCTATCATATACAAATCAGATGAGTAAGATTGAGGTTTTGAAAAATTACTCCTGATCGAAGTAATCTTTTTGTTTGTCCACATAATAATTTCATTCAAAATGTCATTAGAAAACAAGTCCCCACACGTCCTCAAAAGTAGGGTTAGTTCCCAATTTTTTTGCAGGAGCTTTTAGACCTGGTAACTGCACAATTATATTATGCCTTCTTGTTCTAACATTTAGAGGTTGGTGCACTTTATTCCCTTTAAATTGTGTTTTGTTACGTATTTTTTCAATAGAAAAAACCATCTTCTAGAAGCAGGGGTTTAATACTAGAAGAATCTATCACACCTGGATGCTCGTTAGACGACTCTTGGTACACATCATCATTTTCTTCACCCTCCTGTTCTGATTCGGAATTGTGTTCGCTATCATATTGATAATCTGGATCTCTATCACTGTCGTATGGATCAGGTTCTGAAGGTCCTTCCAAAACATCATACACCAAATTACTCAAGATCGTTATTGAACCCATCACTATTCACGGTTACTAAGTTCATGGACCAGGTTTATCAGGGTTTTCATAATCCATATTTATTAAAAAAGAAACATAAAAAAGCACACACTTACACTAAAAACACTGTATACAAAGTTTGGAATGAACAAATAATGTTACTTAACAGACACGATACGTCTGAGAGACGGGAGAATGGGACGCACTACACTAAAATGGCTTTGGAAAAGGCAAACGCAGACAAAAACAAACAGGACTTTCACTACACAAACTATACCACTCAACTGAAAGGTAGACGGGTTGGGGACGCACAAAAAATTCGTAGGCGGAAGATACACGGGTTTTTAAATTCGCGACCGTCTCTGAGACGTATGGTGTCAATTAAGGGTTAAATAACTTTGCTCTTAAAAATCACATTTTCTTAACTTTTCTCCAGTCAACTGATTACTCAAATAATAGTACATTTCGATTCCAAGAAGAGCAACCTGTAGTCACTGTTTGGAGCAATATATAAAAAAAAAACACTCTCAAACCACAATTATTGTTTAAACCTAATGCATATTTCTTCTCAAAAATATCTTCCTATATTTTTTCATGCAAATAATCTTTTTTTTACCTTACTCAAAATGTTATAATAACTATATAAATATTTAACTATATTAAGATAACAAATTTTGTTTGTTAGAACAAAAGTTTTTACTCAAAAATTCAAATAAATTTAAAAATAGGGTAACAAATTAACAATCTTAAACTAGAAAAAATGTTTTGTATCATCTATTAGGAACATCTTTGTTTCATAACAACTTGACTTGGAATACTAAATTTATGTAATTTAAAGTACACATCTTTATAGAGGTTTTAATTGGATTTTCTCTTTACTAAAGTTCTTTGAAAAACTGGTAGGGAAATAGATTAATACAAAGGGTGAAAAGACAGATTTGATATTCAACCCCAAATAAAAAATATTTCACTAAAAACACTTAACACGTATTATTATTACACTTGCCTATAGTAGCACATATTTTTTTGATTATTGAGGACGCCTGTTTTGGTAAATACAAGCAGGTACCAAAAAATACCGGAATACCATTGCTGTGTGTGTGAAGTTTGTGTAATATGCATGTCTGTTGCTCGATGTGAATAACGTAACGCATTGCAAATTCAGTGCCACCTTTGTTGTTGACCTGGCTTATTCTGTTTGTCTCCAGTGATTGTTTTTCCTAACTCTTTTTTGTTCTTATCTCATTTTCTATGTTGACAAGTTCAAGTGAACAACATGCAGTTGAGAAATTTTGTTTTCTACTCTCAGTAAAAATGCTGCAAAAAGTTTTTATAATGGAAAACAGTTTACAAAGATGACACTATTGGGAAAACACAAGTGTCTAAGTAGTTTGCTTGGTTTAAAAATGGTGTCATATTGATTGATGACAAACCTCGTTTTGGACATCCAACAACAGGCCACATCAATGGACATCCAACAACAGACCAAATCAATGATAAAGTTGAAAATTAATTAAATCAACTGTCAGAGAGTAGTGGATGATCTTGAGCTCTGTCCAGCGAATTTCAATGGAGGATTTGAGAATGAAAATGGTTCTTCTCAAGTTTGTTCCTCGGGCTCTAACAGACAATAAAAAAGAAGATCGAGTTGAAACATATTGTTCTTTGAAACCAGAGCTTGAAACTGATCTAGATTTTCTGCCTAAGGTTTTACTGGTGCTATGGCTACAACCCAGAGACAAACCTTGTAACATTATTTTATTAAATAAAATAATATTAATATTATTTACCAGCATTCACAAAACAAATCAATACATTTATTTAAGAATAATTTTTTTAAAAATTGTGAATTAGATTATTAATAAAATATGTCAAAGAATAAATGGTAAAGCTATAAGATTTCCACAGACCATCAAACTTGTCTTGACTGGGATGCGCGAAGAGAGATGCTAGTAAGCTTAATAGTTGCCGTGCAACTCTAATCATTTCCTTCTTTATCAGAATAATATGATCCGTAGCAGTTTGAAGGGATGTTTAGTTTGAATTTTTTTATCTAAATTATTTCAAATGAGTTTCATTAGATATTTTTTCTATTTTTGGTTTTAAATTATTCAATTAATTACGTCTCACGATGCTACGTCCAGGCCAATCCAACAGAATCATGGCGGAAACCACACTCTGTTACCAATTCTACATACGTTTTCCAGCTAAGTGATAAATAATTGGTACAAACTTTTATATCGAAATTGAATTCTTTTAAATAAAGTTTAATGTCGTTAAAAGTTTAGGCCAGTAAAATAGTGCAAAAAAAAGTGATTAATCCGTGTGATGCTACAAATTATATTTTTCAAATACCAATTATTAGATTCAGAATATGTATATTACATTTAATTAATGGAACAATCTTATACCTAGTGGATATCTCATACCTATTCCACAAATTCATTAACGGTACAATTGTTCAAATTGGTTAACAATAATTAAGTGATTTAATATTTTTAAAAGGAGAGTATAATTTAATGAATATTTTTCTTTAGTTCAATTTTTGCTTTTATTGTAAACTCATAATAAATAAATTTGATTTGTATTCTTTTTTTCTAAAAAGTATCTTTATTGAAACATACCCCTTATCAATTCAACTGGAATGAATATAGCTTTGGAGGTTAACTGTTAATTATGTAACATGTAACTGCAATATCTTAACACCCATCATAATAAACAGTGTCACAAACCACAGTCCCGTCATTGTCACCCTGACCCAAAAATCAAACATTAAAACGATGCTGATTTGCTTTATTTTATTCAAAGGGCGAGGTCCATTTAGAGTTTCTTAACCCAGACCAAACAGTCAGTCAAACCTTTTATTTGGAAATTTTAAGAAGATTGTACAATAGTGTTCATGAAAAGCAGACAGCAGATTGATTTTTCCACCACAACAATGCAAATGCATACAGTCATTAAACAAACTGAATAATTAAACAAATACACAAACAAAACTCAGTACCAAAACTCCAACCAAACAAAATTCAGTACTATTTTTGAAAAACCATTTTGTAAATCAAATTTTACTCTCCATTATTTGTATGCTAAAATAATAATTATTGTACAACATACTTCCTGTAAAATAAGCTCCTATAGCCAGTCACTGAAGAAAATATGTTAAAACACATTAAATTACTGTAACTTATACATTCTTTTTTTTGTCTTGCACCTTTATATTTACTTTGTTTTAACCCCTTGCGGATTGCTGCCTCAACTTGTAAGTCATTGATTATTTGCTATATACAGCATAATGTCAAGACATACGGTTCACCGATTTTCAGTCTTTCGATGTTTAATCAGCTTGAACCTTGTTAATGCATTATTATCTCATTGCTATAGATAAGCTTGCAACACATTTCTCATGAGTTGGCGACTGTTTTTGCTTTCTGAACTGTCACCGTAAAAAAAAATAGATAATTTATATTCACCTGTGGAATAACAGGACAAATAAAGTAGAATTTTTATTGGCATCTTAATGGTTTCTTATAACCAACTTATCAGCTGCTATTTAGGTCAAGCTTTTAGTTTAGTCTCTATCGTTCAATTAAGTCTTTGTTATGTGTCTCAATCGCTCGATCACGAACTGCAACTTAGTTTGTAAACTCCAGTGGCGTTGTAAATGTCTTTGATTTTGTTGTTGGGTTTTAATTATTTATTGAGAGTGTTGTGTGTGGAGTAGGCTATTTTGTAGTTGTATTTTTGTTCCCCAGTTTTTACATAGGCCAGACAGGGAGGTTCTTCTATACGTTACCAAGAACATATAAAAGCACTAACAAACAATAACTACCTATCAAACTTTGCCGATCATCTCAACTACACAAAAAATGACTACATAGACATAACATCTAACCTACAAATTCTTCATAAACAACACAGAAATAACCAACGCTACACAACCGAACAATACGAAATATACAGACATTTCAAACTACACCCCCACATACTCAATACACTATTACATTACAACTCACACACACTTTTTGACATCATAACTCCTAATACTCACAAAATACACCCACACCACTATAATATCCCACCCACCCTAACCTACGTAAATCTTGAGATCAGTTACGGTCTGAGTTGACAATGGGACACATCTCCCGAAACGGCCGTCCTCAACAAATATAAGCAAGTGCTACTATAGGCAAGTTTGTAAATACTTACAAGTGTTTAGTGAAAACTAGTAGCTCATGTGAAGAATCAACATATACAAATATGAACTCTAAAGAGTAACAATATTCATTTGAACATTTAACGACCCTGTGCTACAATTTGCTTGCAGTTTTTTATATTTATTTAAACAAATGTAAAGGTTTATGCTGTGATTTACTTATTTTTTGTAAGGGAACTACTCTGCAATCTTTCTGTACTTTTTAGAGGCAAATTGTTACTCCAAAAATAAAAACAAACTCCATGGATGTCCAGGGAATCTGATTACACTTTGTGCCTGCCTTAATGCTCCCATGGTTATCATACTACAAAAACTTTTTGTGTTAGTATAAATATTATAAAAACTTATTTTTGTATAAGATGTAGGCCTAAACATCTTTTATGAATGTCTATTTGTATTTTAAATAACACTACTTAAATCTTTGTGTATTTGGCTCCTTTCTATTTTTCCTACCAGAATTGATTTTTAAAAAGTTTGCTTTATATAAACAAAAAATAGTTAAAAAGACATTTTTTCTCACAAAATGTCATAATTTCTTAATGAACACAATATAAAGTATCAATATAATGATAAAGACAGATACTTAAATAAGTAACATAACTTATTCGCTCAATAATTCAGCAGATATGGGACCATAGCAATGACAGATTACTAGGTGGTTAACCTTACAACTAATAAGAATCGCAATTCACTTTACTGATTAAGTTTACATTTATTTACATTGATTGGTAATGCTAAACATATTTTGTTACTATAATTTCCACAAATCGATTCCTTGGTAAATTATAATCAATTGTCTAAATATGAATATGAAATGAAGTCCTTTAATTAAATCCTGGCTAAAAATAAATAGATATGCATGCTCAGGCTAACTGTTGCTAACATTTTTTAATTTCTTTTTTTTTCTGTGTTTGTTATGAATTTTGTAATACTAACCTAAAATGGGCGATGAATGTTTATCTGATGATATTTGACAAGGGTATCAGAAACATTGATGATGTTTTAGAAAGAGTATTTTAATTAGACGATGAATGTGATTTCTTTGGAGACACCTATTAGTGTTATCTTGTATATAATTTGTTTATGTTATAACAGGTTCTTTATTCTACAAGTTTTTAATTCACCACATAGAAGACTAAATGATATGAAGCAAAAGCGATCAATAACCTTACAAACTAGTGGTCATTAATAGATATAACCAGTTGAAAAATCGGAAGTTCCCTGAAAATAACTTAACTAAGACAATACAGATAGCAGACTTGTACATAATTTTGGTTTTTTTTCATACAACTTCCTATTGAATAATGCTGTATGATTTATTGTTGCTGCCTGCTTTTACTGACAAATATAAAAGTTGTGTGATAAAATAATATTTGTATATCATTTTCTCAACCATTATTTCTTACCTGAATTTGATGGTAACAAGCAGCTACAAACCAAGGTAGGCCTACACCCATCAAAACATTCACAGCAATACTACCAGTTATATGTATTAGAGCACCATCAGCATAAGCTTCTCCTCGAGTAACCATTCTAGAGGCTAGTGTATCAGGCAAAGATGTTCCCAGAGCCACAATTGTTATGGCTGGAAATAGTAAATAAAACTTATTTTTAAAAAAAATACAAGTACCTTTGAAAAGTGATAGATGGCGGCTAGCAACCAAGGTAAACCGAGCCCCAAGAACACATTCACTGAATTACTGCCTGTGATATTTCCAATACAATCATCGGCGAATTTGCCCTGAAGTGCAGCTGATCGACTTGCAAACGTATCGGGTAACGATGTACCCATTGCTACCAATGTAACAGCTGCAAATTGATTTTGAAAAATATTTATGAGTTTGAATGAAGTTTTAAATTTGAAAATTGTGTATAACTGTAAACGCTGAAGCAGAGAACTAAAAAAAAAGTTAAATTTTACAGAAAAGAAATTCCCAATTTTGCACCATTCACCTGTGTTTAAAATAATTAGAAAAAAAAAATTTATAATATTAAAGCTCAAGGAATAGCAAATTTGTTACATTGATTGCTAGCAGAAAGTAAATATTATATTTTACAATATTTATATTTATAAAAGTTGTTCAATTATTCAATTAATTTCCTGAAATAAAGCTGATGTATAAGCATAGGAACATTTTAACCCACACCTGAAAAATCTTTTAGAAATTACAAAGCGAAGTTAATGCAATAATTAACTATATTTAGGTTTAAAGAGAGGTGCAGTAGAAATGGGGTTAGCTCAGAAATTTCACGCAGACTGAAACAAAAGATAGAGACTATAGCTTTAAATAAAATACCTACTAACACAAGCTCATGCAATTTTCCTCATTATTTTAAAATAAATATTAATGTTATGTATAAAAAAATTATTCAATTAAATACCTAAACAAAAAATAACTTTTTTATGAATTTATTTTCTAAAGTTGAATTTTTCAATCATCTTTTTGTTATTAAAAACAGAATATTCATTCAAGAAATTTTTTAAACTTTGTAAGCAATGTTTTTGGTTTAAGTTTTGTAAATTTTGTTTTTGTTGTAGAATGTAAACTAAGACTAAACGAAAATGAAAACGCGGTTAAGTATGAAGTGTTTAAATAACACCTGTTACTTTAGTTGAACTCTTAATTCACCATGTGTTTAGAAATTAAAACCTATAAGATCCTTAATATAAATCAGTGTCAATAATCAATCTATTTGTATTGCAGTTTAGCCTAACCTGTTGGCTGATATGGTAAGGTCTTATAAGTCATCTTTATGGGTCTAAGTTAGGTCTAAGTTTATCTTTATGGGTATCCTATTTTATAAGATACATGGTTTAAATATTGTTACTGATTAACATTTTACATGCATTATTAAAAACACTAGAAAACTAAATAATATGTACTCTCTTGTTTCAGTGTTGTTATTTCTTAAGAGCGTTTTTGATAATGCTAGTAATGTCGACCAACCAAAAAAATTTACGTTGTGTATAGATATTTGGGTTTCTCTGTGTATACACAATAAAAACCCTGACCGATTGACGATTAGTGCAGTTCAATGCACATCATCACTTAGGTCTTGTTTAACTTTAACTAGGTCTTGTTTTTGTTGAATGTTTAGTCTAGCTTGACTTTTATTATTACGATAATAAGATGTCTGCATGCTTAATATTAGCAGGTGCTTCAATGCTTCATGGCCAAGCAAAAAGTGATATGTATAGAGGCATTACCAAGACCATGTAAATTGTAGTATTATTCAAATGAGCGGGAAATAATTATGACATTTAAATGATTACCTGAGCAGTTTTTTTTAAAAAGAAATATATTGAATATTTCTTTTTTTATTTATTACTTTCGTGTAACACGATAAATAATTAAGTAAACATTTTATTTTTGAATAATTGCCTTTTTCCATTTTGTACAAAATAAGAACAAATGAATTTATCCTAACCTGAATAAAGTTTTTAATACATGGAATACATTCTGAACATTATTTACTTATGAATTTCTTTATCTGAAGATTTTTCTGTTTTTAAATAATTTAAGAGTTTCATATATATATATATATATATATATATATATATATATATATATATATATATATATATATATATATATATATATTTTCTTCTATAATAATAAAAAACAACTAAAGTTACGCAAATACAAGTATTATAATTTTTTTAAAAAGTTTTTTGTTCATAGACAGTATTAACATGAATGATTGACCGAAAGATGCCTCATCACATAAGGTGAAATTATTACACTTAGTGGTAGAAAAAAATTATTCACAAGTAATAATAATAACTTTATTTATATATATAATTTACATTATATATATTTGTATAAGCTATCAAGTACCAACTACTGTATAACAAATATGCCTAGGTCAACAACATATATTATTAGATATAAAAAAAGCATTTACCAGTATAACAAAAAACACATCAAACTATAAAGCAATAGAAATAACTCAATAAACAGTATGCTACTAAGATCACTTGTATCTAGGTATAGTAATGACGAAATTCAAATAAGAAAGATGTAGATGTGAAAATAAGTTTCTCATGTAGTTATTTTAATTGTTTTACAGTTTGCGTTTAGTATGTTGTTATATTAATAGTACAGTGCCTTAGTACTTCTGATAGTATTATTTAAAAATTTCTTCAATTTATATACTGATTATTATTAAAACTACCTGTAATAGTATCATGTAATCCAATTAGACAACCAAATATCGTTGCAAGATCTCCAATAACAGCAGTCATTAAACCTATGCAAACCAATGATATGACGAAGCAAAGCCAACCTCCCAAAATGCCTGGTGGAGGCACCAGAGAAAACAATACCTATAATATAAATAAAATTTGTAGTGTTAATTTAAACTAGTAGTTTAAATACTGAAAGTCTAGTAATTATCAACTATATAAGATGTATAACTATAGTGTGTGTATGTTTGCGTCTGTGTGTGTGTGTTCATTTATTTGACTGTAAGTAACTCACTCAAGGAGAGCCCTGGAAATTCGATATAGTATGTTAGCTTGAGTAAATAATATATTAATTAATTTTTACATAAGTAGTTAATAGAATAAATTAGTAACATATATTAGTTTAGAGTAACCTCTACTCTAATACAAATGTATTATTGTAGTTTCATAACTTTTTATTGGTGTTATTCAACTTTTAAAAATCATTAATTTTATCTTCAACAAAAATGCCTTTTTAAATTTCCCCTGTTTAATATTTGCTATCATACCCTATCAAAATGCACCCATTGCCACCTTTTATCTATTTAATTTTTGTTGGGAGTATTATTTTGTAATTTAGTTTTAATTTTGTATACATCTTAATTAATACTCTTTACATTATGGTTCCTTTTGTCTACATTAAAAATATCATAACTAAACTTTAACATCTGATTCCAGGTTAAGTCCATTTATTATTTTATTTTCTTATTCCTAAGATTCATTGTCTATACAGTTTAAACATACATAGTAGTGTGCTTCTTACTCAGAGATAAGTTTTGGCTAAAAATAGTTTAAACATACATAGTAGTGCGCTTCTTACTCAGAGATAAGTTTTGGTTAAAAATATGTAACATTTTTTAGCATTGTCCTAATCGATGTTACCTTTTAGCATTGTCCTAATCGATGTTACCTGTCTCCAAAATGAGTTAAATTTTTAGAATGTCTAATTTGTTTCCATATCAAATGTAGTGTTCTAGTTTTTGCAATCTTTTAAGTAAGAACTAATTAATAACAATTGCTTAGTGTTTATTATGTTTATTTTGTTTCTGTGTTTATTCCCATTTAATAATAATGAATAACAATTTTATGTTTGAGAGAACAAACTAAATTAGTCATCATAGAACAAACTAAATTAGTCATCATAGTAATTGTTCTGATGAAGCAATTGTATAACAAATCACTCTACAAACATCTAGTATAAAACATACGACTGTGAAATTTAACATTTGCTTTAGAGGAATTTTTTTACTAGTCACAATAAACAATTTAGTTTCTATTTCAAATTAAAATTAACTGGATTTTTGTTTTGTTTTTTTAATTAAATGTTTTAAAAATCTATTGTACAAAAACAAACAAATATAAATTAGAGGACTTTTGTAGTAAAAAAAGTCTAATAAAAGAAAAATCATGCATAACATACATTATAAAAACCTTAGAATCCAAAAGCTGAACATTTTTTTGAATATGTTGCTCTACATGTTTTTTTCATCCAAATTCATGAAAACACAGAAGGGAATTGGTAGCAAAATATTCAGAGAAAATTATTATCAGCAATTAGCAAATAACTCATCATTAGTGGTTTTATTTCTGAGATCCACTCATATTTCATTGTTTGTTAACCCACTGTATTAACAGTATTATTATATAAGTATTATTCAATTTATACTTGGTTCTAATGTTATTACTATTATTATAAAATATTATTTTAATATTAGTTATTCAATTTTCAATTAGTGTACAAATTTATACCATATAAATATATATTATGATAGTTATTTTTGTTGGGTGAAGTATACCCACTTTGGAGTATAGCTCGAGTCGATCCGGTGGAGAGGATCTTTCTGAGTGAGGAAATGCATGGGCTACAACTTTATGAAAATGGGTCTTTATTAACATGACATCCAAGCAAGTGGGTGGGTGTATATAGGCAGCCCATAAAGGGCACATCCAAGCTCTTGGAAGGTTTTTACTTTCCCGCTATCTCCCTGTCT
Organism: Prosapia bicincta; assembly: GCA_036971475.1. Taxonomy (NCBI): domain Eukaryota; kingdom Metazoa; phylum Arthropoda; class Insecta; order Hemiptera; family Cercopidae; genus Prosapia; species Prosapia bicincta. Next base: position 32,911,383 of record JBAIZL010000001.1, read on the forward strand.
CTGTTGTCCAGATGACCAAAAATACCCCATCCAAGATAGTTGTCTGGATGAACATTTACATCCTCAATCTAGAAGTCATATGTAATCGGTGCTGATGTAGTTTTTGGCCCTCTGTTTAAGGAGGGTTTATGATGGAACCACAGAGCCCTGAGTATTTTATTCACCTTACTGCACCTTTTAATCACTTTATTAATTATTGTACTAAATTTTATTTAAAAATGTATATTTAATAAAATAAGAATTTTGAATGAAGAAATATCATTTACATATAAATTAAATTAATATTATATATTTTTAATTTTTTTCACATAATATTACATATTTCAGCTTATGTAAATTCATATTATGTAAATATTTTTCATGTTGACATTACATTAAAATCCTACTCCTACTGATCACCATCCAAAGGAGCCTGAAATTACTGAGCCTGAGTTACCAAATTTTCATTTGCCTTGATTTTATAACTATACACAAGAGCATAACAGATTAGAAGCAATAAAACAAATAATTTTTTATTTAGATACAAAGTTTAAGCACTTTAATGTTAAGTCTATAGATATGTTTCATGACAGTGGTTCAATAACTTAGCTTAGCACTAGTAGGATATTTGCTGCTATAGTAATTCTATTAAAACATTCACTTGAAAAATTACCTTCCAAAAAAATGAAAAGAAATGAAGTATGTAATCAAAACTTGTTGCATTTGTCACATCTCCTCCATTTACAAGCATTGCCTGTTTAATCTGCTGGCACCAAGTACTTGTATGCACTCTGATAGCATCAATGTTTGTATTGGTCAATACCATGAGTCTGTCCATCACTGTATTAAAATCTAGCAAACAAAATTGTAAATATTATATTTTTAAGTATGATGAATTTAATTAAACATAAATCAATTATATACACAGTCTATTCAATAAGTATCGGGACTGGTTCCAAAAATTAAAATTTATTTCAGATATCATAACAATTACTTAAAAGTCTTCAAAATACATTCCTCCTGCACCGATACACTTAGTTCAACGTGCCTGCCACTCGTCAAAAGATCGCTGGAAGTCGGTTTCCGGATTACTGTTGAGAACCTTTGTCGTCACCTCTTGAACCGCCTTGATGGAGTCTAGCTGATGCCCTTTAAGTTGCCTTTCTAGTAGCGGAAAGAAGAAAAAGTCTGGTGGGTCCAGATCTGGACTGTAGTGGGGGTGAGACAACGTTGCCATGCCGAATTTTGAAAGCAGCTGCCACACAACAATCGTACCGTGGGACAGCGCATTGTCATGGTGAAGTTTCCAATTCTTCGCAATGGATGGTCGCACACAAGTTATGGAATTTTGCAGGCGTGTCAGAACTTTCATGAAAAATGTAGTATTTACGGTCATTCCAGTAAGCACAAACTCCTTGTGAACAATGCCAAGTCGATCGAAATAACCAATCAGCCTTATTTTTTATTTTTACATCTGAGTTTTTTTGGACACAAGGACCCCTGTGTGTCCCATTCTGAACTTTCACATTTTGTTTCTGGGTCGTACTGGAATATCCACGACTCATCACTGGTAATAACGTTGTCAAGTAAATATTCATTTTCCTAGACACAATCCAAAATTTCTTTCGAAATTTCCACCTGCTACACTTTTTGTTCCTCGCTCAAGACTTTCGGCACCAGCTTTGCGCACACTTTTCTCATAACAAGATCCTCTGTTACAATGGTCTGGAAGGTTCAGACTGATAGGCTGGTCTCCTCACTAATAAGGGTGATGGTTAAAAGCCAGTCAGAGTCCAAAACTGTTTTCACTTTGGGTACTTGAGCATCAGTTCAAGCGGTCGTCAGCCGCCCGACGTGGTGCACATCTTCGAGGAACTCCAAGCCTTTTTTAAACATTTTTTGCCACTCAAAAATCTAGTGCGGCTTAAGGCATCATCCCCATAAGCCTGTTTAATGAGTTCAAGGGTCTCGGACCCGGATTTCAAAACAGACCCAAAAGCAAAACCTCATAACGTAGCATTTCTCAACAGTCCGCTTCATGCAGGCCCTATGACACCATAAAAAATCACACAAAACCAAAACCACCTCCTGTTTAAACGCATGCTGTCAGGTGACTGAATTAAAGTGCGCTTGAGCGGTGAGGGACCCCATTACCTAGGTCGACCGGTCAAACCCCCCTCCACCACTCCGTTGAGGATTTAGCGAACCAGTCCCGATACTTATTGAAGAACTGACCCTGTATGATAAAAATATGGATTCTTCAACCATTTGAAAAGTATTTGAATACAATAAAAACACTAAATGTGTTTAAAAAGTGAGGGGATTTTTCAAAATTCACAAAACATTCAATTTTGTCTGTTTTGTTGTGTTGGTATACATATTCCGGACATATGTTTAAAGTTTCAACCATATAAAATATTATGTTTGTTTTTAACTGATACAAAGGTTAGGAATGTTTTGGTGTGCTTGGCTATTTTATGCTTTAAAAAATTGGATCAAAGAATTTGCATAAAATTTTGTCTAAAAGTGGAATTAAGTACTCCAAAACACTTAACATATTGTCAGTGGTGAGTCTGTTCTGAGTAAAACAAAATATTCTAAGTGGTAAAAGCTATTCCAAGATAGCCAATGACGCCAATCTTCCAGAGAAGATACCAGTGATGAATGTTGCTCTGAAAGCCCCAGCACATCAACTGATGAAAACATTGAAACAGTGAGAAATAAAAACTTTGGACAATCATAGAATCAATGTTAATGATATTGCAAAGGATTTTGGAATATAAGTTAGTTCAGGATATGCAATTTTTTTGTATGTTTAGAACATGAGGCATGAGTCAGCAAAGTTTGTTTCGAAACTGCTAAGTTTGATCAAAAGTCACAGTTTTCTTCATCGTTTTCTTCTATTACTGTGGTGTAGTGCATCAGGAGATCTTAGCATAAGCTCCTACAGTTAATAATAAAGAGTATTACCTTGAAGTTATGCAATACAAAAAAAATGTCCAAAACTGTGGTAAAGCAATTTAAAGCTTTCAATTCAAAGCAGCTCCTTGCTCATTGTCGCTTGTGAAATTTTTCAATCAAAACAACAATACCACAATCATACCTCAGCCACTATACTCACTGGATTTGGTCCACTCTTTCCTATTCCCAAAACTGTAGAGACCTATGAAAGATCAGAGATTTAAACTATTGAGAAGATAAAAACTGCATCATTGGAAGAGCTCACGGCTATACCAAAAAATGTTCATCAGAATTGTTTCAGAGGATTGAAAAAAGCAATGGCACAAATCAGACATTATTCCCTTCTATCCCAATTTCTAGCTTTCCACTTCCTAGTCTGAATCAAAGACCATGATTTTAGTTAGTTTCTTAAACTATTCTTTGCTACAAACAACTATACCATACCATGATAGCTGCTTTACCGCAAGTTTTTTATTTGAATAATACAGAAAAATACTTTTAACCCATTCCGGATTAAATGATTCGAGATCTTAGAGATCCAGCATGTTATCGTCAAAACCCCAATTGTACAACCTTAAACTGTTGCCATGGTTACCAATATCATAAAAAGGGTTAGGGTTAGAAATGAATGATAGGAACAAAATTAACAAACAAACTGGATAGAAGCAAACAATGATAAAATTTTTCTTTCTTGACCTTATTAGGAATTTACTTTTTTTTTTTTTAATTTTATATTACTTGTTTCGTACTTTAGTGTATTATTTGTAATCATAGTTAGTAAAAATAAATTAAAAGTTACTAATATTTTGAAGTTTCCATAAGATTCCAGAGTCCCGCTATTATTGTTGATTTCAATTATATACAAAAATACAATAATTTTCCATGTTGACACAGTATGACACACAACAAACATCAGCTACTGACCAACTTAGTATAGTACAACAACTATACGAAGCAAGAAAGTCCGCTTGACATATAAACTGATTACAGGACTATCACGTCTAAACATATTTCACAAAAGGACAACTTATGGACTATAAATATCTTGCCTATATTTGTACATGACACATCAAAAAATAACTATTTTTGAAGCAAACAAAGTACTTTGGGAATCATAATAATAAGTTACTGATATCTAAATGATCTCTTCCAACTAATGTATCATGACGAGCATATTTCATCTATAGAATGTAATAGGTCAAGATGAATTATGTTATTTTTTCCCATTCATCGCAGGGCAGAAAGGAGAATACCTAAATGTTCAGAATTTGTGTTATAATTTTATAATTTATTTACGTTTCAACAAAATACCTACCATCATCATTAGCAATAGTAACTGCTAATCTGTTAATGTTGCCAATACGAGCACCACCACTAGCATCAAATACTTCCACTTCAAAGCATTCATCCTTTTCAGGATCAAAATCATTGATTATTGGAATCTCCAGCATCCTTCGTGTCTGTAATATTAACCCATATTTAGGATAGCATATCACAATCATCATAAAATCTTTTTTCACCACACAAAAAATAGTAAAGAATAAATATTAGAAAATATATATTGTTGGTTTTTAAAGAAAAACTGAGTGTCATATGAGATATCTAAAATCTATAAGTTAATTCTAATTAAAAGGTTCTAGTGGGAGTAAAATGTATAGAGAGGATAATGTCGAGTCTTGTCCTATCACTGGGAGATTAAGCCAATAGCTTGATCGACACAATGAACATTTTTTGGAGGCTAAAAGTAAATAAATTTATATAGTATTTAAGATTTGAAACAATATTCAAATTTAGTAACTGAAATAAATAACATTAACAACAGTAAAATTGTATTCCAAATTTCTGAACAATAAAAGTGGTTTACCAATAGATTTAATGTAAATAATGTATGTTAGCCTTAAAAAATTAAATAACTGTTGATGATGACCATTTTAAAATTTGTTCAACAAATATTTATGCTTTGGACGATTTACCTCAGCATTTTTAAAAGTTAATTCTCCAGATCCTCCTTTATAATCCCGGCCAGATATTGCTGATTGGTCAATTGTTTTCCATTTTACAGAAACGTCACCATCACTTCCCTTACTTCTTATCACTGGAATTTGTACTAATCCTGCACTTTCTTTAACAAGAAGTCCTCTTTTTTCAAATGAGATTATTCCAGGATCTAAAAGACAAAACAATATTACATAATTACTTATAAAAACTACACTTGCTACTTAAAAATTATAAATTAAAAATATCTGAAAACTTGATAATAATTGAAATTTATTCATAGAATACAAAATGTTATCTGTAATTTTTAAACAACATACCATCATCATCAAGTATAGTTACTTCCATTATTGAAACTCTTCCTAGTCTTACATTCTTATTTTCTCCATGTAACAAACTGAGACGCAAAAAGAATTCTTCATTTGGTTCCCATTTTTTGTCATTTACAATTTCTACTATCACCTAAGGAAATAATCAGAATATTACTTTTAAAGCAAAATATAAATTTATTAATTTCAACCAAAGCCATTATACATGCTTGTCCAATAGTTGTCATAAGTCAATAAATTATAATCTACGTTAAATTTCACAAATAAGTAACAATAGAATTACAAAAATCTAATATTTATTATCATGAAAATATCTGAAAATGCAAAAGAAAAGTTGATTTTAACAGAATGAATGTTAATAATAGTCAAGCACATCTTCAAATAAAATCATTTAACAACAACAAAATATAACTGTATAGTTAAGAATTCATAAAAGAAGAAAAGTTGAATAGAAAACCAGCTATTAATTTTAAATAAAAATTCTGAAAAAAATACAATAAATAGGTATTTTTTTATTTCATAAGTTGTAAGTGATAACAGAGGATTAACATTCACAATATTATATCTACAAAATTTGAATACTATTTTTTTTTTCAAAACTAATAGTTTGCTCAATGTAGTTTTTTTAAAATTAGAGCCAATCATTTCATTCAAATTTTGGTGAAATATAGTAAAACCTGGTTATCAAACTAATAAGTCAATTTAATATTAAATCTATTCTCTTCAAGAATTTACTAAAATATAGACATATGAATTTTCACCACACTTTTAACATTTTTAATTGACATGATTGAGCTTTAATAAGATCTTTTAAAATCCAACCTGTTTTTCACGCTGGTTTTCTTCAAAAGTCAATATTTCATTAATGGCAATATAATCTTCTCCTCTCCGGGCAGTACCATCAATAGATTTCACTCTGAAAAAAAAATTATAAAGTTTTACAAAATTAAATTAATTATCAACAAATTTAATTAACATTATGTTAGTTTTAATACAAAGAGAAAAGCCATTTCTATTAAACAATTTTCTCAACTACAGGAAAATATGTTATTTACACGAATTTAATGTGACTTTATATTTACACACCTAACTCTAGCCTGTGGTTCCAAGTTTCCATGTCTCCACACAGTAATGGAAAATTTTCCAATTTTTTCTTTAACTGCAATTGTTGCAGCATGGAACTCTATGATGGCGTTAGTATCAGAGTCAGGAACAGCTGGTAATTCTGACAAAGCCATTTTTTGTTCATTCATTGCATTATAAACCTGAAGTATGAAAAACCAGAGTAAGTAAAACATAATAAATCTGTGAAAATATGTTTATAAGAATCCTTAGTAATTAATGTTTTTGCAAAATGATTCATTACTTTTACTTTACACTTATATCAAGTTTCTTTAGCAGATAAATTTTGTTAATTTAATTAAAAAAATACTATATGATTCTGTTATATATAATGAACAATAGGTGGCCTATAGGTGGTAAATAGTTATGAAAAATGTTCGTGCAATAAGAAACTATGCTACTTATGAAAAGTTTGTCAGCCTTTTTAAATTTACTCATGCTACCATTTGTTTATAGTACCAACAGTAACCTGTTATTTTAATCTCAATTTTTTTTAAATAAACAAAATTATATATGTTTAAAATTATTAAGAAACAATGAGGTTGAAATATATTAAATATTTTTTACCTTTTATGTCCTTATATTAAACAGTCCCAATTATTATCAAAATAAGTCTTTTGGGCTCCTATCTAATCAAGAAAATATTTCCGATTTTAAAACATGTATAATACAATATTTTTAATGTGAAGTGATTAAAATTTCACAAGAATTACCTGTTTAAGTCTTGCATTAAGAACAGGTTCGATTCTCTTTCCTCCAGACATGCTGCGTACTGCATTAATCCGATACCATACTGCTGAATGTGGCTGAGCATTGATTATCCTACAATATTTATCCTAATTAGTTTTCTTGTGATGTTAACAGATAAATTTACATTTTATACAATATAATTTAAAAATTATAATTATTCCAAGTTTTAATAATACAAAATTTCAATTTAAAAGATTTACCAAACATCATGGGCAGCAAAATCACTGAGTTAAAAGTTAAAATATATTTTATGACTCTTGTAATATACGAGGTGTGGCTAGAAAAAACCGAACTGATGCTATAAAAAAAATTTTATTTTCCGTTATTTACAATTTGATGTTATCTCCTTCAATGTACTCTCCTCCTCGGTCTATACACCGCTCCATACGAATTTTCCACTGTTCATAGCAATGCTGCAGATCATTTTCGGTAAGTCCATACATTACTTCCGTCGCTTTTTCTTTTACTGCTTCAACACTCTCAAATCTAGTTCCTTTCAAAGCTGACTTGACTTTAGGGAAAAGAAAAAAATCACAGGGGGCCAAATCAGGTGAGTAGGGTGGATGGTCTAAGATGGGAATGTTGTGATTTGCTAAAAACGTCTTCACTGACAACGCATTGTGAGCTGGGGCATTGTCTTGGTGCAGAATCCATGTCTTTTTTTTCCACAAATCGTTCCGTTTTCTCCGTACTCGCTCACGTAGGGTAGTCAGGACGCTAATGTAGTAATGCTGATTCACTGTTTGTCCCTCTGGTACCCAATCAATGTGTACAATCCCTTTGACATCAAAAAAAAAAAAACAATCATCATTGCCTTGAATTTCGATTTTGACATTCGTGCTTTTTTTGTCATGGAGAATCAGGAGATTTCCAATGCATCGATTGGCGTTTGGTTTTGGGATCGTAAGTAAAAAACCACGATTCATCACAAGTAATAACATTTTGTAAAAAGGTGGGATCACTTTCAATATTTTGTAGGATGTCAGAACAAATCATTCTTCGGCGTTCCTTCTGTTCAATTGTGAGACACTTTGGAACCATTTTTGCACACACTTTGTTCATGTTGAAACTTTCATGAAGAATCTGCCTAACACTTTCCTTGTCAATTCCTGTCAACTCAGACATTGCTCTGATTGTTAAACGGCGATCTTCTCGAACAAGTTTACCAATTTTTTCAAAGTTTGCATCAGTTTTTGCTGACTATGGTCTGCCAGTGCTAGCGTCATCACTTGTGTCTTCGCGGCCATCTTTAAATCGTTTAAACCACTCAAACACTTGTGTTCGTGATAAACAATCATCACCGTACACTTGTTGCAACATTACAAACGTTTCACTTGCAGATTTTCCAAGTTTGAAAAGAAATTTGATGTTAACACGCTGTTCTTTCTGTACACTCGACATTTTTCCGATGCACTGACAAAACGTCAACTACTTAGAACAGACGCCACGGGCAGACTGAGTGCAGGAGGCAGATGAAACTCGAGCAGTAGGCGGAGCAAGAGTCACGTGACAGGCCAGGCGACTATCAGCCTTATTGCATTCGTTTTATTGTTTCACCTGTGCTAGTTCGGTTTTTTCCTAGCCTCACCTCGTAAAACTATAATGAAAAATCAGACAGTTCTGAAAACTCTTGTGCTACTTTTGAGTGAGCATCAGTATGATTACTGTATAAAAGGAATATTAATAATTGTTAACAAAAACCATTTTTATACTTAGTGTTTTAAATTGTGAAATTTGAAAATTAGGGCACATAAAAGAATAAGTTTTACATATGGATTACTCATCAAAATATCTTATTTTGGTTTAACAGCATCTTACTTAGCCTTTGAGTTTTTTTTATGAATCTAGCACATTAAAAATTACCGAACAAAACAACATCTGTTGACTTGCAGTAAATTCTCATATCTCTGACTGAACATCTTTGAAGCGAAAGTGTTAAGCGTACCTACAACTCACAAATTATATTTAGTATTATTTGATGAACGTCTCTGTCAAAGCCACTCGAGGTTCCCAAAACACTAAAAACTTTTAATTTATTCATGTTAATATTGTCACTACTAAAACAGTCATATTCCAAACATAAAACTAAATCTTTTTTGTACAATAAAGTTTATCTTAAACATAAGAAATGTAGACTCCCGAATTTAATAATTATATAACACTCCTGAATTAGTAAAATCATTAAATTAATCAGTTTTTACTTTTGATCAGTATTATTACAACACACTGAACATTCTAAATATTAAATAACGAAATGCAGTAAAACAAAGAATGTTGGTAGGAATTGTAACAAAATTAATTTTACAAATTATCATAAAATTCCTCAACTTACATATGTTATTATATCTTATTATTCTTTATAAAGTTGTTTTAGATTATAATACATGTATGTTTTACTTGCCACTGGAATGCAGTACTGTCTTAAAGAGTATTTACAGTTGTATCAAAAAACAAACCCATGTTTGTTTAGCTACTAGAGAACAAGCATCCCATATTATTCTAAACGTGTTATTTTCAAAAAATTAATTTTAATTTCGAAGTTTATATTAACCCTTTGGACGCCACGGTCCGATCTATCGGACCAACGATGTGTAGGCGAAAACCGCCACGGTCCGATCAATCGGACCGCCAGGAAAACATTATTTTTAAGATGTATTTAGACACTTTTAAAGTTTGTTTCTATTGTTTTGGACTTTCGTTAAATTCACTAACACTACAGGAAAATAATTTTCACAATGGTAGTACCAGTGACCTTGGCTCAGCTATTTGTTTTTGTCGTCATGGGGGGCAAAGCTGATAAGTCACATACTCTTATATAGCGCGATGTCGTTACTCATGAGTGTTTTTTCATTACTGTTTGTCCTTTTTTTTTACAAAGGCAAAAGAGATACAGATAAAAATAATGGTAGTGTCAACAAGGAACTTGGGTATACTGTCGTTATGAAATTATTAGACATGGAAAATTACTTGAATAAAGGATTTCACGTATTCGTAGATAATTTTTTTACCTCCTTTCCACTGGCCAAGGATTTGTATTCGAAGATGATTCATTTGACAGGCACGTTACAAATAAACAGAAAAGGAATACCTCCTATCCTGAAGCAAAAAATGCCTGTTGGACAAACAAAATACTGTCGCAAAACATATTTGCTTTTGGTTGCCAGCCGAATGAAAAAATCCCAAAAAAATCAAGTACTTCTCTTGTACTTCTCTTGCGTTTTTGACAAACTATTTTTTGTAGTAAAGTTGTGAAAATTTGCACACAGTATGATATTTAGTTACTAAATTGAATAAAAACTTATGCGATGTATAAAAATATTTTTTTTACTACCTAATTTTTCATCTAAAGTAGATTTTTTGTATAATTTTTTTTTTCTGTTAGGCATTATTGATTTATCAATAATGTTGTTGTACAAGTAACACTTTTTTAATTACTAAATGTTGATAGCCCAGGTAATTATCTATAAAACAAAAAAGAAATCATTACATTTGCATAAAAACTAACGAAAGTACAGAACGAAATGTAAACCGGTGCAAAAACATTCAAACAGGCCTTGGCGGTTCTCGCTAGTACCGCTGACAGAGCGGCTGGCGGTCAGGAGTTGGGCTGCGGCCCGAGCGGCTGGCGTCCAAAGGGTTAATGAACTTTAATTATTTAAGTTAATATCAATAATTACAGCAATCATTTTCCAAAATTTTGATTCGGGAAAATATATAGTGAGTCTTGATTGTAATAAGAAAATGTCAAAATAACCATGCTACAAACAAAAATAAATATTCATTGATGTGCAACTTGTTAAATACCACCAAAGACCATTTAGGAAAAATGTGTGAACTCACTTTGAAGCAGCTAAGACAGCAGCTTCCTCATCGGAAATCCCTGGAAATTTCTTAACTTCACGAACAAATCTCACCAAATTATCTTTGTCAAGTTTGCCTTCTTTAAAAAAGTTACGTTCTAAAGCCATCTTTTCACCTGAAAATTAAGAAAATAAATATCATTATATATGAAAAAAAACATAAAAGTAATCGAAGTTGCTTGATGTAATCATCTTGAATTCACTGATTAAACTAATTTTAAAAATACTTAACTAAGTGAATACGCAATTTTTTACTTCTTACTTCTACTCTAAGAGTAGAGGGTTAGCTTCGTAAAAGGAACGAATGTTTTAAAACGCGTCAGCAAGTAAGAAATTACGTATTCACTTAGTTACGTATTTTTAAAATTAGTAATAAAAGTAATCATTTAAATAAATCTTGTATAATATAAAAAATTAAAACTATTGCTGTTTTAATCCAATTTTAATCAGAACTGTTCCAGAAGAGATACTTACTGTTACTTAATAAAATAATTAACAAATATTTTTCATAATATTAGTACTGTTTATCATTCTTTAAGCCATTAATAATACTCAACCCCTTCAAAATAATTCTCAAGTACTGAAAAAAGTTAAATTCTGAAACATATATCATCAAATTACTTTTAAATACCACAGAGTTTTTTCTATGCCAGGAAAGTGTTTAAAAATTCTTTTTCCATTACACTATAAACATCTTTTTTTCAATCCATTGGGGATTGCTGCTTCACTTATGCATTATCAAATATTTTTTGCAGATAGTATAATGTCGATACACATGTGTCAAAACTTGCAGTTTTTGTGTTGTACATCTTGAGGATTTTGTATAAATTCCGTTTTGCACATTACTCAATGCTTCTCAGCAATTCACAGCAATAAATTGAATTCACAGTCTTGTCAGTATTTCACAGCATTAAATAATGCGCTGACCTAGCGTGAAACATGTCTGCTGAATAAATCAGTAAGTAGTGGTTTTATTGCCCACGAAAAAGTGGAACATATGTGTCATCGATAGTCAATCATTGAATGATTAGTTTACTTGACCCTTCTTAATGTGTTCTCATCTCCGCGATTGTGCTTCAGATATCGCTTATCGTGCTTCAAATAATCATGTGCAATATATTTATCATAGTTTGGCGACAGTTTTCCCTCAGGTTTTCTTTCTCAAAACTACCACCTCAAAGAAAGATATTTATGTTCGTTTTTGGAATGTCAGAACTAATAAAGTAACATTTTAATAGCTATCCTAATGGTTTCTTATAACCAACTCATCAGCTGCCATTTAGATTGAGTTGTCAGTCTAGCCTTTATTGTTAAGTTACATCTTAATTACATGTCGATATAGTAAACATCACATACTAGTCAATAGTAAAGGTACTTTAGTTGAAAATTTTGCAGCAAGTGTGATGTCATCTGAAATAAGATGCCCAGTAATATAAAGAATTTACCCTATGTTGAAGAACAATTTAATTTTTATTTTCTGTTTTTTTAATTTTGTGGTATATTTTTATGTTAGGTCCTGCAGTTACTGAACTGACAGTTTTATTAAAATAAAATAAAGGTATCCATGTGGTATAGCAGTACCTTTAGTCTCCAAAACAAGTAACTACCTTTTCCACACTTACTTTTTCATTGGTTCATTTAAATCCTTATAATATTTACAGTACCTTATTACAATTAAATTTAATGTTATATAGAATTGTAGCATATAAAGATCTCTTAGTTATATTTATTAATTGTTTTTAAGGTTTTTTTAGAGTACCATATGAGTTGTGAAATGTATTGAAAGATGGAAAGTAAGTGAATTTTAAAGATTAAAAAATTATAAGCTAAAAAAAACTATGAATATGTATTGTTCACATTTAATTGAATTTAACTAAATTTAACTTCAACACATGTTAAAATTAGGTGTAATGAAAATAACGGAATAAGACTAAAAAAGAATTTTAAAAAGTAGTAGGAAGAAAATAAAAACTGATTGATGAATAGATGAAAGAAGTGAACATTTATTGACTCTGGATGGAGCAGAGAGTATATTGAGTAATTCAGATAAATAGTTTTCATTACAACAAATTTTAAATCGCTAAATGCTAAACTTAATTAGAAATTAGTTTAGAACGTTGAATCAAATCTTAAATAAACTCAATAAATTTCTTCTCCTTACTTTCCTCTCCTTGTAAAGGTCCCAGCTCAAGCTGTTGTTTGTTTCTGTTTTGTCTAAGTACATTCAGGCCACACCATCCTCTATCAGCAGAATATGCAAAGAACGTCAGTACAGGAAACAAAATAAAAGTTAAGGCAGCTTCCCATAAATCCACAACATTAGGTGTAATGATTTTCAGTATAACCAGCAGCCAAATGTAAGCAAGGAAACTGAACAATGCAGTTACAACAAATACCTGTGAGACAACAATCCTGTAGTTAGTTACAAAATATACATGTAATTACAATTATATATCAATTTTAAACGAGAACATATTTCTGTTTGTATTTTCATTAATTTATTTTATTATAAATCCTTATTTTTATTTGTCAACCCTCCATTTGGAGCATACTAGAGGTTGCCTAGAAAGGTCATAGTATCGAGCCTCTTTCTAGGAACAAATTCATAATCTATTTTGGTCGATTTGACCTACTGTCTATTCAGGATGTGTTTGCAGCAGCGAGTGGTGAACTGCTCACACGAACATAACGATTTCAGCAACCCTATTGGCTGATTGACCACATGACAAAACTGAAATGTCCTGCCGCCCGATTAACAGTTAGTCTGGAAACGTCCAGGGTTACATTTGCTCATCTGTTTATTGTGCCTGACATTTTTTAGCTGTGAGTGCAACAGAGACTTCGTGCAGAAAGTAGCGATATCTGCAGGAGTTTCTGCTCGAAGTGTTTTTTTCAAATCGTTGAAGAAAAAAAAGAAACGGGTACGCTCTAGTTTCCTGCCATAAGAAAACCCAAAACCAAAACTATTTTTAATAATATGGATGGCTTTTAAAAATCAGCTATAAGGAGGAAAGTACACGAGCTATTTTTAAAAAATGAACTTCTGACTTTAATTAAAGTACTACACTTAGTTAATACCAACGAACAGTTAGGTTTACCTAACCTAAGACAACCACTTTGTTTCACATATTTATAAAGCTAACCTTCGTGTTTGAGAAACGTAACTGTAAAAGTATACTATTGGACAAAAAAGATATTGTTCTATGGAGATGAGACTACTTGAGAAAAATAAAAGCCTAGTGCAAGGAAGGTCGTACGATTTATTATTTGGACGAAACGTGGGTCAATGCGGGCCATACGAAATCAAAGGTTTGGACAGATGTCAGTCTGTTCCAGTAAAGTTGCTTTTCTGAGGGGTCTGTCGGCGGATTTAAAATCTCCAACTGGAAAGGGTAAGCAGGGTGTCTAGTAAAATAGCTTGAAGAAATTCCCTGAGTTTTCCCTGACTTTTCAAGGGTGTCTAGTAAAATAGCTTGAAGAAATTCCCTGAGTTTTCCCTGAGTTTTCCCTGACTTTTCCTCTTTTAGATGTCTATAGAAAGCCCAGTTTACATTGATATCTGAAGGATCTTGGATAAATCCAGACTTTGAAGAACGAATTGAGTAACTCTTTTGCTTTTGTGTCTGTAAGGAACACAGAACCAAAATATCGAGCTTTCACTTCATCCGTCTCTGCATCCCAATACCTAACACTCAAATCCATTTGGGCTCTTTGTGATATTTTGTTTAAACTTTCATCAAAGCCAATTACATAGTTAGAATTTGAATTTAATTATGTCAGTAACAGGTCTTTAATATAATTTGATAAACCGAATACAACACTATAGGAAATGTTATCTTTCCCCAATCTCATGTTCTGTGCAATGGTGCTATCAGGGAACATCCTTAGAAAGAGGCACACACTACCTTCTGCATTGCGTAAAGAAGTGTTGCATTACTAAATTCACGCACCATATAATCTCTGCTTCAGTCACTTCATCTTTTAGTTTATATTTATCCTAAGGAAGGAGGGGAGGTAATGACGACATCTGCATGACGCGCTTGCCCGCTACGGCAATGAAAACTGGAACCTTCCATGTTGAAATAAACAGTGTACAAATAATCACCGTCAAATAAAACACATCTAGACAAATAGCTGGCTACGAATGTTTACACAGCGTTCTGTGTGGTCAGAAACAGACTGAGTTATCTGTTATCCCCCCCTGTCCATATGATAACAGAACCACTGCGCACCCCAAGGCCACGGTCCAGGCTAAAACCTCCCAGCTGTACCAACTCGACACGTTCAATATTTATTGACATAAGTCCTGAAGTCATAGCATTGGGCTTATCAAATAAATAATGGGCATCTAAATAAAGAAGTGTTATTTCCTGACTGCCCTGCCCCTAAACCGCTGGCTTACAATACCAAATATTCGAGAGCAATGGCCACTAGTTTTGTTTCTAATCAAAATAAATATTTTCCCGATTTTTTAAAATTTTCCCTGACTTTTCCCTGAATTTTCCAGAATCTTAATATTCCCTGACTTTTCCAGGTTTTCCCGGTTTTCCCTGTCACTAGACACCCTGGTAAGAGACTTGCTCATTGTCATTCATATTGGGTCACTAAAAGGTTTTGTAGAAGATGGACTTTTGATTTTCGAACCAAAATCAGATACTGACTGCCATTCAGAAATGAAAGGTGAAACTTTTAAAGAATGGTTTTCCGCGATAATACAGAAATTCTACAACAACTGCGTTATCGTAATGGACAACGCTCCGTATCATTCTGTACAAGTAGAACGCTTACCTACGATTATTGGAATAAGCAACAAATTTGAAAGTGGTTGACTAACAAAGGGATTTTTTCAGGTGAAACCATGTTGAAGGTCGAATTACTAAAACTCGTGTCATACCATAGACCAAAATAAAAAAAATACGTCATCAATGAAATTGCTAAAGAAACAAATAGATTAATTTTGTGAACCCTTCATTATCACTGTGAATTAAACCCAATAGAAATGGTATAGGCTGAGGTTAAAGGTTATGTTGCGTCTAACAATGCAACTTAAAGAGGTGCACAGACTGTTAACCGAAGGGGTTCTCGCGTGTTACACCTGATAAGTGGGAAAAGTAAGTGAAACATGTGGTGGACATTGAAGAGCCAAATATGTGGAAGTTAGACAATATAATTGAAGACATCGAGCCATTCGTCGTAGCTGTTGACGACAGTTCCTCGTCGTCATCAGAATCGGGTTTTGCAGACCCCTTAGACATGGAATATTAACATGGTAAGTTAAAAGCCTGTAGCATAAATTATTGAATAGTCTTATTACTTTCATTAGTCTACAATTCTCTTTTTAGAATAATGAAATGTACCTGTGTAAGACGTAGCCCTAATTGCCGATGCATGATTGTGAACCGGACTCATAGCTTACCGTCCCATTCACGTGTTCGCCTCGTGATAGTGTTTACATCTGCTGCAAACACATTCTGAACCGACTGTAGTTTGCTCATTTTTCCAGTGAATTTCTGACTGGACTGGAAGTAGCATTCGAATACACCTCTAGATGGAATGTCTGTTAATGTGGAAGTAACTTCGACATTCGCCTGATTGTGATAGTGAATTATAGTATTTGTGCCAAAATTTGTGTCATACCTGTATTATTATACAATATTCATGTTTTATTTTGGTATAAGTATGACATTAAAAATTATATTTTCAAATTATTAATACATAATTATATAAGCATATAATACACATATTATTGTGTGTGCAGTAGTTTAAAATTATTTCTCATATCTTAACATAATTCACTTGAAGATTTGCGGAAATGAATCAAATATAATTCCAAGGCTCTTAATGAACCTTGAAAGAGAAGGACGTGAAAATTTAACAGGGTACTATATATATTCATTTGCTTCTGACATTAACTCTAATAATTATATTTCCACCATTATAATATGAAAATGTGCCAAAAATGGCTATATCTGTAGAAAATCAAATACTTTGTTTTTCATGATTCAACATATGCATCATTTGAATGAAATCTAAATACAGTTAAAATATTGTTGCCTTCTAATACTTCATGTTAGAAAAGATTGAAAATAAAACCTTTTTTACAGTAAGATAACAGCTAAATACACCTTGAATAAAGAAGTCTGCATATACTTATTAATTATGTTATTACTAATAGAAATATTATCATTCTTACCACTAATGTTAATAGTACTACAAGTAAACATACTAGTAATATATATATATATATATATATATATATATATATATATATATATATATATATATATATATATATAATATGCTTTCTTGTTTAATAATCTAAAACAGCATAGGTTATTCAAATACAAGAATATTTATTAATTTATATTCAAAACTTTTTGTTGATAAACAGTAATAACAGTAACAGTGTCAATACTACAATAATATTTTATTATTCATTCCTGATGATGTTGGTACTGTTTACCAACAAAAAGCTTTGAATATAAATTAATAAATATTCTTTATTTGAATAACCAATGTTGTTATATATATATATATATATTAGAAATAGTATACAGCTGACACCAGAATAAAATTATAGTATGTCAATTATATGAAATAAAAATAAAGCTTGAATATTGTAGATTTGATAAAAATGTAACACTTGGACATCGCTTGGTCATTAACTACAATCTGAAATGATGTTTACTTGTTGTTACTGTTTATTTTCATAAAATTTAGGTTATTAAATTTTTATTGCCAAATTTAAAAATTATAATTTTCAGTGCCTCATATTTTTTAATGACAAATAATTCATTAAAATAATTTACACTTTTGGAATCACTTGAGAAAAAACTACTACTTACTGATATCTTTCAGCAGACGCATTTCGCCCTAAGCCCTTGTTCAATGCTGTGATTTACAGGCAAGAGTCTTGTGACTCTTACATGATCTCTTGTCAATGACTCACAGCACTAAACAACCTAGTGTGAAACGAGTCTGGTGGAAAATATCAGTAGGTAGTGATTTTTTTGCTAAGAGATACGAAGAGTGTAATTTATAAAAAAAAAAAACCACAAGATATACAACACATAAACTGCAAGTTTTAAAATAATTTGTTTCAGATACAGAAGAGGTTTTTCAAATTATAACACGAACCGTTAAATGAGTATCTTATGTTTTAATGTAATAAGAATTTCAGAAAAAAGTATAGTACCAGTATTTACATAGTACTTGTGTAGTTAGTAAATGTTAAAAGAATAAATTTTAAACACCTATCAACAATTTCTAACCTTAAAACGAGCAATACGACGAACTTCGTTCACATTCAGTGCAACCATACAAACACTAGTGATGATCAGAAGATTAAAAGCTGCTGAACCAACAATTGTACCAGGTCCTAAGTTGCCTGCTTCAAAGTTATGTCCTATTGTTTCTATGATAGACAATAGTATCTCAGGAGCAGAAGTACCAAGTGCCATTAATGTTAGGTTAGCAACAGTGTCATTCCAAACACGTACTTCTACAACTTCTGGTTCATCTTCACGTAGTCCTGCAACAACTCCACCAACTGAGTTGTAACTTCCATTCTGTAAAGAAATCATTTATAATAAATTAAATTTTGTTACAAATATATATTTTTGTAATATAATAGTTTCTTTATTTACCATTACAGTAAAAGTTAAAACTATTTAGCAATTATTTGAAATCAAAATAAAAGTAGTTCAAAAAAATATTACTAATTATCTTTATACTCTTTCTCTTATACCCTATCTGAAACTCTTTATATATATATATAAACTCGCTCTTCTACTGTTGTTGGGTTCACCTCGTCAATGCTGGATGAGATTCTAGCGAAACGTCGGAACTGCGTATTTATGGACTGCAGAATGAACGGATGTACTCCAGATAGTAACAATTCATCATATTTTTCCATCCGTGAAGGAATACGTATCAGCATATATATATATATATATATATATATATATATATATATATATATAGAGAGAGAGAGAGAGAGAGAGAGAGAGAGAGAGAGAGAGAGAGAGAGAGAGAGAGAGAGAGAGAGAGTGTGTGTGTCAAAGTTAAATAATTGCTCATTATTTAAAGAGTTTATTTTAATGCTTTTCTTGATTTGACAATAAAAATTTAATAAGATTTAAATGACTTTCTAGTAAATAAAAAAACCACTTCGAGTTGTATGATCAAGCATTTTTGGATTTAATGAAAGTATGTCTCTGTTATCACACGTGATAAAAAAAAGAAATTTATATTTTCAATGTACTATACAAAGATAGAGATCCAGCCACCAACAAATAGATTACAACAAAAATTTTGTTATAAAAAAACAGACAGATTTAGCTTGCAGTTCTTCTTCAAGAAATGTAAGCAAAAATATTAGCGAATGGAACTGTTTTATGTATTTGAGTGTATGAAGGCACCAACAGTGATGCAAACCAAAAAAGCAACATTATGCATGTTGTCTGTTTATTATAAGTCTTTATTTCTTAGCACTATTGCATTTTTACACATTTAATTTTTTTTTAATATTTTCTACTCTTTTATTATTTTTATTTTTAGTTATTACAAATGGATCAAATCTTGTTTTTATTTTTATTTAATAATAAGTTATTAATTTTTGTTAACTTATAATTGACATTAAATTATAAGATATGGTAGAAAAAATAAATTCTAATGTTTGTAGTTTATATAAAGTTTAAACATTCAAAAGCAATAATCAAACAATTTTTTTGAAGTTGCATTTTGTAATCCTCTTGAATTCACTAATTATATTATAAGTAATTATTGTGTAACTAAGTGAATACTTCTTGAACTTATGTGCTGATATGTTTCAAAACAAATCATTTCATCAATAAAGCTGACTTGCTACTCTCGTTTAGCAGAGTAGCGTGTTGGCTTTGTCAATGAAATGATTGTTTCGAAACACGTCAGCAAGTAAGTTTAAAGTATACTCAGTTACTCAATAATTACTTATAAAATATGTTTTGTTCCCTACATTTGCCATCTTGAAATCTTTTACAGCAACTGACAGAAATGTGGTACTGTCCTGGTACTGAAAGCAAAAGTGTCAAGTAAAAAAAAAAGAAAATTAATTTAAAGGATAACAATAACTTATTACATGTACATTATTAACAACTTTTTTCTTTTTTATAACATGTTACCACATGTAAATTTAAAACTAAATATACAACTATCTGAATTAATATAAACAACTATTAATTAAGTTTATTTTATGAGATGTATAATCTGGTAGACATTTAAGCCCTAGCACTTATCATTTTTTTTAAGTAAAATAAAATAAATAAAACAACACTATTCCTATTTACTTCCTAATATAATTTACAAAACTTACAATAAAGGTAGCCTTCAAACTTACACAAAACATTTATATAAACTTAGATTAATTTTAATAGTAGTAGATTTTCCTTACCATCGCCCATATCCTGAATGTTTACTAATTGTCTAACACACTATAGGACATGTAATGAAGTATTCAAGTTTTGCTTGAAATAAATTTAAAGGCTTTATATGTTTTACATTACATTATTTACAAATTATGGGATAAAATTGTGTTTATATAGTAGGCTACAATTTATACCTTTATTTTCTTTAATGTATACTGCATTTCTTTCTTTTTAATTATCAAAAGACTTTACATTACATTAATCATAAATTTAAAGATAAAATTATATATATATATATATATATATATATATATATATATATATATATATATATATATATATATATATATATATATATATTAATTATCAAAAGGCTGCACAGGGGGAATTATCAAAAAGCATAACTACGGGTAAAGTCCTAAACATGAAAAAGTTTTGCCTTTGTGTGATACTTCTGTGTAATTTAGCAGCCTTAAATTATAAAAACTCTGTAAAAAATTAATAAGTGAAAATAGTAGCCTACTCCTATGTACCTACATTATTATGTTTAGTGAAAATTAAATTTTAATTACAGTAATAATTATCATGAATACAATATATTTAAAGATGTTTGTAGATTATGAATAAAATAAATCTAAATAATAAGATTAAAAAATTAAATCATATCCTATTATGAATAAATACTAACAAAGGTGAAGTCCCAATTTACTACCATGCAGAGAAACACATATTACTAATAAATTGTTAGAAGCAATCACAAAAACTCATTTAACCTGATTTGAAAACCAGGCTTATATTGAGAACAAAAATAATATCTTCATGTCACCTATTACCAGGGTCCACACTATTATTTGGATCCAGATGGCCTATTCTCAATATGTTAAACTAAATTTTGCAGTAAGAAAATCATAAAGTGTTAGGTTGAAATTCGTGGTAATTAAAAATAAGTTAAATCATTAATTTTCAAGATATTAATCATTTACAGCAACACTGAAATCATTTGTTTGAAGTAACAACACCTGTTTGAAAACTTGTGCAATTTTAAACTTTTTACTATAACTTTAAACATTTTAGCAGCTAAAGTTCTATTTCTGCCTGTAACTCAAAAATATTTACATAAAATTTATTTGAAATGTTTTTAAGGAAATAACTAATTGAGTTATTGTAGTAGTTTAGTGGTAATTTCTAACATAAATATACTATTGTTTATAATTTTTTTTTCATTTTGAACAATACATTTTTAATAGAACTTAGTTTTTATTAATATGTTCTTGTTTAAAAAATTAATAAATGAATAAGTAATTTATTTATTGTCCTAAGTTCTTCAAGTTAAGAGATTGGATTAATTTGCTGCATTCAAGGGACAAATTTAAAGAAGTTATAACACTTCAGTCTGTTAAATTACAGTATATATACAGTATCATTTCACAGCTGTTAAGATGGTTTGCTTAGAACGCTGTGTTTCAAGCGACATATTGAAGAAAATAAGCTTTTCTCTTTGTAAAGATACAGATTCCTTTATAGCTGTTAGTAAGGCTTGCTTAAAATGTTCTGTTCACAAAACTGATTGAAGGAAATAAGGAACCCTTTAGTTTGTATAAATACATCCTTTCATAGCTGTTGAGCATGGCTTGTTAAAAAAAATATAGCCTACCTTATTTTACATTTAGTTTTTTAAACAATCTTACCATGTTGTCAACCCTAGACTCTCCCAAATCCAAGTGCCGGCCACTGATTACAGATACTGGGAGTTCAGTTAACTATGATACAAACCATACAGATTAATTAACTTTATACAACCTTGTCTTCTAAAATACTAAGAAACCTCAAGACATCCCGATTGGCCACAACAGGTGAACAGACAGAATTTGGGATATTATTTTAAGCGTAAGATAAATAAGCATTAGACAGACACAGCAAAGCAGATATAAAATAATTTTGTAGTAAAATCAATCTCATGATTAAAATGTAATATTTGTTAGTGGATTGATAAAAGAAAAATATTACTATTAAAAATGTTAAAAGGGTTAGATTATAGTTTTCATTTCATTCAAAAGATGCATGACTAAAAATTAAAATGTTGTTCTATACACAATGAAATTATACCATAAATATAACATCGCTAATAGACAAAGCTACACATATTTAAGGCATTAGTTAACGAGAAGTTTATGCTATCAAATAGCAGAAGTGAATGCTAGAAACGTTTTGATCTATAAACTTTAAAAACTTCATGTAACTGATATTTATAATTTTTTGTTAGCCTTTCCTTAATAGTTATGACTCTTATGATATTTTTTAATGCCAATAATGATCTAGATTTCTTATGTTTTATTCCAGATCCTTCAGGTCATTATCTATGTGAACCAGATTCATTTTATATGATGGAAGTATTTTTTTAAAAAAATGATTCAAGATGATTTAGATGTCAAGACTACCTTTATTTATTTCTTCCTTTTGGTCTAAAATACATTCTCCCTTTTCAAAAAGAGTTTATTTGTTTATTCCTTTATATACCTCATGATGATGATATTATAACTTTCTGTTACCAGACCTTGAGGTTTCTCTAGAAATGTTTTTCGAACTTGATCTGCATTATATTCCTTTTTGTTATGAGCCTTTTTTTAATCAGTGCTTTGTATTCTGTGATATCTAAAATTTCTAGACATTAAACTGTATAATAGAATCTAAACTGAGCATTAACAAAATCAGAATCCATATTGTGGACATTCATGATCAAATAATAGGCTGTACCCTTGTAATTTATTCTTGTCGGTTGCTAATCATTCACCAAACTTTCCAAAATTATAAATTATATCACTTTTTACTTCAACATTTTGACTCTCTTGCTATCACCTGTACTAATTTATAATAATTGGTAATTTATTATTTTTTCCATCTTGAAAAGTTAAATCTTACAATACTATACATAATTTTCTTTTACATCACAAGTGTTAAGTGCTTTTAAAAAAGAGTTTGTTTTAAAAAAGTATTTTATTTTCAATTTTTGTCTGTAGTTCTTATAATGTTAAAGCCCTGTAATATATACTGCTATTTTAAATTAGAAGACGCTTTAAATTTCTTTATGTATAGCTTGCCACTATACTAATTTTAATAGACTCTCTCATTCATTTTTTAATCAAACTACCCCGCTCAGGAGAAGGAGAGTTTCAACAATGACATGCTGATTAAATAGTTTTTCATAAATGATACATTTTGTTTTCAACTCCTTTAACAGTGTACTTCCTTTTTAATGCCTTAATTGATGTTTCTGTTAACTGAATTGTGTAATCCCACAATACATTCCTATTGGTGATTTAAATTTCTGTAACTGGAGTATTACAAATAAAGCATAATTGTTAACAAAAGTTTGGTCAGTATACATTTTATCATAACTTGGTTAACCAGGTATATGTACTATATACAAACTAAGTGGATTTTAATCACTATCAATGCCAAAAGGCACATTGATCATGATAGCCTACTTATTTTCACCGAAGTTTACCTTGGGAAATAGCTTTAATATTTAGGTATATTTGTAGTACTGCCATTTTATTTTTCAAAATCTATATAATAAAACAATTTGAAATGAGTTTATAATAACATTATTTATTTAATTCATTAACATAATATCTTCAAACTTTCTTATACCTATTTCTAAAGAACAATCTAACATTAAATCAGTTTATACTTTGAGTTTTATATAATTTATCTATAAAAAAGTGTTTGTTTAATTTAAGAACATACAATTTTGCTAATTCTGTCTTTATCAGGTTAAATTGGTTATGTTATTCTCAAGATACCCAGGATTTGTCTAGTTAGATCAAGGCTGTTCTTGAGTCTTTCATTAATTTTAAACTTCAAGCTGACATTTTGGAGTAATTTCTTGACCACCTGTATGTGAAGATTTCTATCACTTCATTGGTCTTGCTCCATATTATAATTTTTTGTAGACACCAATATACATATTTTAAGTTTTTCTCAATAATATTAATAATTCTACAAGGTCATGCTACCACTTCTGATCAATGTCTAGTCCAACGAATCATCACTTTTACATGATAATAAGTTGATGGAAGTTCAAATCTCATGGAAAAACTATAAGTTATTTTGGTCTTGATCTTGAGATACTATTGGGAGGTATAATTTATCCAGCAAAAATAATTATATGTATAAGTATAATTATTATATAAGTAGCAGTTATTTATGTTTGTTGAGATCGCCCATTTTGGGAGATGTATCCCATTATCAAGTTTGTAAAACATTTACAAGTGTTTTAGTAAAAATAATTACTCTAACTAAACAATCAAAAATCAGTCAAAAAGTCAGTGTTTGGATATATGATAGACGATATTTAATAAATATAATAGATAGTAAATTTAGTGCTAAATTTGTACACCAAATGACTGTTTAATTTTCTTCCCAATGTCTATTCAAATACATTTTGAGCATAATTATGTGTTCAAAAATATCTATTTTTAATTACAACACTTGGTAATATTTAAAAAGATGTTTTTAATAAGTAAAATGTATTTTTATTATTCAATCACATCTGTAAATGAAATAATAGAAACACCAATGTTTTTAAACCATATCTGTACTTAAAACAAATTTAGAAATGATAAATTATTTTTAATTTAAAAAAAAATCAAACCAAGAAAATTATAAATACATGTGGAAATTTATGGCTTCTGTGAGAATTGCTAGACAAATGTTCCTTCATTCTTTAAAAGTAAATTTATTAAAATTTAAGATTGTATAGAGACAACAAAAATCAAATTTAAATAACTTTTTTGAGTTAGAATCAAAATTTAAAAGATTTTTGAAGATAAAAACATTAACGTAATTTAGTTTTTTTTAATGCTACAAAGAATTTTAAATGGCAAATTTATTGCAATTAATAAACTTTATTTTATTTTTTTTTAATTTATAATGTGATATTTAAATAATTTTGTATGAGTTATTTGATAAAGAATGCTTTTCTAATATCATAACTAACATAAAATTTATTAGTCTCTTTAAGTAATAATCCTTTCTAAAAGCATATCGGAAAAATATAATTTAAATCACTGACATAAATAATTTCACACACTAAAAATTAATATTAGTTTTAAAACAATGTAGAAAAACAATAAATAAAACAGGAAAGTAACAGTGCATAACAAAACAACATCAAGCCATGCAAATTATAAAATAACACAAACATATAACACACAGGAAACAGTTAAAAGCAGTGGTAGAAAGCAAGACAGATTAAGTATGACAAGAAATAATATTATATTATAACATATATTGTTTAAAATAAAGTCAAAATCTAAAATCAATATGCAAACTTATAATATTCATGCAAAAAAATACCTGGCACTCAAAATAAAATAAGAAATCTTCTTTAGTTTGTATATTCATTTTACATCATTTATACCATTATTAATAGGGAAAGATAAATTTTGTTTGATAGACGATTAAAATTGTGGGAAAAGGTTTCTTTCTTTTGAATAATAAACCATAATTTTAAAATAAGATGATTAATGTTGGATTTGTCTCAAGTAATTTACACATTTCAACTATAGCTTTCCTCACTAATCATGGGTTTCCAACTTTTTATATATTGAGCTACATCATGTATGTATAAAACGTGATAGTATTCTTAGTTAATCATTTCAATGTTGTATTTCAGTTGAGGCCACAAAAATGTTTCAGAATGTCTATTAAATGCTATGCTCCTGTAATTTCTAAGTTATTGGCTGTAAGTGTTCATATATTTTCATTTATTTCCTAAATTTTACATGTTTATAACGATGCTTTAATTACAGTAAATGGTCACACAATAATTCACATTTTTTTTTTTAAATTGTGTCCCTTTTAGATTCTACTTCCTAGGACGAAATTACTTAGGACAATATTGATTGCTAAGTTTATTGTATGGCATAGATATTGAAACAAATGAAATGCAGAGCGAGTTGTGTATTTACAGTGAATAAGACAGACATTTCTCTTTTTAATAACTAAAATTAGACATTTACATTATTACATACTTGTAGATAAACTAAACACTTTTAAAACATCTTTAAAATACTATGCAATTGAACGAATTTAGAATATCTGTGGTGTAAGGAAGAAAACAACAAATTTAGGCGAGATTTTGAGACCTCAATTTTACATTTATCTGTCAAAAAATTTAGCTCTGTAAAAGTGACAAAAAATAAAAATAACCTAGAATAGAACTCAAAACTTTGGTAAAAAAAATTATTTTTTGATTTTTAACAATATCCTTGAAGAATGTGAGAAGGTTGAAAATAATAGAATAAGAAATGTTAGAACTTCAAAGCCTATCCTAATATTACTTTTTTGTTTACATGGAATACAACAAATGATTATACATTTTTTAACTGAAATAAATATAAATATCATATATAAATAGCATATATAGATAATAATATCATACACTCTTGAGTTGTGTATATATGATTCTGTTTCAAGTTGTGTTCCTTTTAAAACCTAGACTACAAGTAATAAAATAGTTAAATGTATGTATGATATATTGAATAAAAATTATATTACTTTCTCGATAGAAAGTAAGAAAGTAAATGTGAAAATATTGAGGTAGAATATTATGTATTATCCAAATTAAGAATATATTATTTATCCAATGGACTATATAATATGAGACTTTTAAAAATCATATATATGTTGTTCATGATAATCAGCAAAACTTTTATATCTAAACTTATTAAAATAACCACTTGCTTGATTTATAAATAAAGTGGTTGATTTTTTCTGTTTACGATAATCAGTGTGAAAAGTTTTATGTTTGAACTTCACAAATCAAGGACTTGCTAAAAATATTATAAAGTAGATTTATGAAAAAATTACCAAGATAAAACGTTTTCCATCCCACCAACATGGAATCCACTGCATGTACTCCAATTTAAAATTGGTGTACCAAATATCATTTTGCAAAATATATCATCAACCGAGCTATAAAATGGCACATTGTTTGGAGTAAAAAATTAATAAGCAATATAACAGAATTATCAATTTTGCTTCAAAAAGCATATTCTAACAAATATGCTATTTCAATTAAAGAGATTCCAATTTCCAATTCAATTCTCAGAACCAATTTTTAGTATTATGTGGTTTAGATCTAAACACAAATTGCTTCTCAAATGGATAATTATAAGTCCAGATTTTAGAACCGGCAAAATAGAATCAGGAATCTGTATACCTTCACAAACCTTCAATAAAAAATATTATACACTCACAAGCAATGGTAAAATTAAACAGGTGCGTCCGTTTTTTTCATTCAACCAGACTTTGCCATGGCAAAATATAGCCAGTTGCAGGTAGTAGTTTATAAATTAAGAATATTTTACAAAACGTACTAACACATACTATTTAATGTAACCTAACATACAGTATAAATATCCAGTTATCCCGAACACCTTATTATATGGTTAAATTAAAGTTCTTGCAGTATTTACACTCAAAGTAGTTAAATATATACTCAGTAGCTTGGCAAATTATTTTTTATTACAAAAAATTAAATTTTAAACATTAAACTGAGGAGTGTGAACGGTTTTTGGTTTTCAGTGTGAAACTAACATTTAAAAGCATGATTACTAATGAACTTTTTACTGAACATTTTCTTTATTTTCCATTGTTACTTCATACAATAAGTGTGATTTTTTTAATCGTTATTCTTATATTATTATTATTATTATTATTATTATTGTAATATTTCTCGTAACATGAAATTTTAAGAAAACAGTTAAAAATTCTTATTACACTTTTGCTATTACTTGCGACCAGACCTTTTGTTAACTAAAAGTTGTTAAAATGTTAACTTACACTTGGAGGAAACATTTTCGTCTTATGACTTCTTCAGCCTCCTGGAGGCAACTTGTCCTGGAGGGAGCCACCTGGAGGTTAACAACCTTTAGTTAACAAAAAGTCTGGTCGCAAGTAATAGCAAAAGTGTAATAAGAATTAACAACCAGCTCGTCATGAACAGCAACAAGATTTCGATAGTTAAAAATTATTTTACAGTATTTTACAAAAAACTTTTTATTTCTCAAAAAGCATGCTTCATGGTCTATGCTTTATGGTGCATTATGCTCTAAGGATCCCATTTCTGAAATAACTTTTCAGAAACAGGAATTTTTGACAATTAAGTTATAGTATAGCACTTAAGCACTACAATAGTATGGTATATACTATATACTACAAAATAGTATACCACTTCCAAATAAAAATAAAAATAGCTACCCTATAACTAATGTTTAATATTTACTTACTTTTTTGCTTCGTGTTTTAGCAAGATATACTTTGCGGGTTTTGCTGGTGATGACTTCAATTGCTGACATAAACACATCTGTAATGATCGCAACACCCAAGAAAAAGTACATCATAGCTAAGAAGTACACAGTCACTCGGAACCAAATAGCCCAACTTCGCTCATCAAAAACTGGTAGTATTAAAGCATGAGGGCACACATCTGGTGGTCCCCATTCATAATATGATTGATTACCATGTGTCATTTTGATTCTGTAAAAAAATTTAAAACAATAACTTGGAATTATAATATTTGTATGTAACAATATTTAGAAATACATGAAGTAGTCAAAAGAGGCTAAAAATAAATATTACATAAATTACCTCTTTTGTTCATCCTAATGACCTTTAGCTAAAAATTATATATAGTATGACTTGCGTGATATACAAAAACAGAAAACAAATTTAGTTACTGTTTATTTTCCTTACATTTACTGCATAAATCTCTTTACTATGATTAAAAATAATAAACATAGATCACAATAATCATAGTATAAACAAGAAAAGCATTCAGCTACAAAAACTGAGACAGTTTAATATTAAAGCTCTTATAATTTATTTTCCGACTGTGTACATAGTTTATCCAAATTTGAAACAAAAAAAGTTAAATATATTCTTTTCACCTGGTACCCAAATTTTTAACTATTCTATTGAATTTTTTTTCATGTTATACACATTTGTATCCAACCTTCCTTTAAATTCTTTATAACTATTTCATATGTGAAAATGTTAATACTTTCAGTATATTAATAACCTTTAGTTTTAATTTAATAAACACTGAACAATTACGCAAATATTTTATATTATGAACTTGTATTTTTTGATAGGCATGGATAATTATAATTACTTGAACAGTAAAGTTTATGGCTAAATAAAAATTCATGACAAAACAGATCAACATGTTCTATATTCAACACCTTTCTCAGTTTAATATGTGCTCCATTACAGTTCATTCAACTGTGCTAGATAGACCAATATGACTAATTTTACATTTATAATAAGCAGAATGAAGCTGTAAACAGACACTGCATTCAAATTCACAACTGTTTGTCACATTGGCATCTCTACGTTATTAATTTTGCAAATGATAATTTAAGTAGAAAATGTGTAACACAACTTGTATAGAAATACTGTATATTAAATAAAAATAAATTAAATGAAAATAAATGTACTTGATTTCAAAAAGTAATAGTTAAATATAATGTTTTACTGAAAGTCTATTTCAGAAAGTAATATGAAAAACATATTACAGAATGTGAGAAAAATTAATTTATTAATAAATTGTCCCTTATTTTGCCTGAGTTAATAGAATAAAAGCACAGAATGTCAGAAAATAATATTAGCATAGTTTTGAAAATTTTTGTAACAATTTTCAAAATAATGAATCAATTTTTTGTGTGGTTCCTTTACACCTGCTACAATTTTTTTCCAGAAAAACTTTAAAAACTCAAAAATTATACTAAATTTTTATGTTACTTTTATATACGACATAAATTTAATGAAACCACTTACATTATTAACATATAAAATACATTTACTGCGGAGACATTAACAGCTTTCATAACTTGGAATATTTTCCCTATGATAAAATTTCTTCATACTGCCGTTTAGGCTAAAATCCTTTAACAGTACTTCTTTGTTTAACACAGTTTTGATGGAATATTCTCTTATCTGTTTTTTTTTTTTTAACTAAATCCAGTCTCCTCAAAAAAAAATTATTTTTCACTTTTAGAACACTTTTCCTTGATAGGTTACTTTAAAACATTCTATTCTTTAGAACTAAAAAAGGTGCATTTGAATGACTGTGTTGAAGTTGCAGGGCTGCAATGCATTTGACAAAAGAATATTGCCCAAGTCAATCAAGGTTAACAAAAATGTTGTTTACAGGCCAATGTGCAGCACACAATTTTAAGTTATTAATGTGAATCTCATATAGCCTACAATATTCCAAAGATATAGGTTATTAATATTTAATGGAGAATCAAGACTAAAAACAATGTGAGATATTTTTAAGCATCTGTTTCTATTTGACAATCAAATATTTTTAAATAGAAAAAAACAAAAGCTAAATTGAATCCTTAAAGCCATCAAATGTCCAGTCTGTACATAAAGGGTGAAGGTCACGCTTGACTTTAACTTCCTCCCTTTGCCCTGTGTCCGAGCTGTAATTTGGTAATTGCCCGCTAGAGCGGAACACATGAAAGTCCATGGGCGTGGTTACGGATGCACACAAAACACTTCATTAGGTACTCACAAAACCTGAATTTAATTTACTGCACTTCTGAATTTTCTTAATTGCCAATTGTGTGTCTTCCTGTTCAAAAAAAATGAAAGTAATTTGATAGAAGGTGTCTGCCAGGCATGAAATAACAAATGAAAAGTCGATGTAAAATGAAGTGGTAGTCATCTCAACATATGTCAAGTATTAGTAGAGTGGAGAAATCAACAGTTCCTATTGGAACACCAGCGTAAAATAATATAACGAACAAATGTTTCGTTCTTTCCAAATCCATCTGCATTTAAACTTAATCCATAAAAAAGTAAAAAAATTTTTCTTTCTTTATATTTTAAAATTTTATTGAGTACTGACTGGCTGCCCGGCCAATGTATTGTTAGTCTAACTTTTTACATAATTTTTTCCTAATATTCAAAGTAACTCAGGTTTAAAAGTAAACTTAACTAATGTCGATCTTTTTAGTTTTTCCAATTTCAATACGAAATAGGCAAAAAGCAGAGCTAATATCTGAAAACGGACATCACAGGCAACTGCCGACTCAGAAGATTAAATGATAAATGAGATTTTCTAATAGTAAATTGTAAATTACACGAGGATCCGGAACGATGGACACGGGTTTTAAGTTGACCGGAGAATTATTCAACAGTTTTGAATACTGCAGTATCAGAGTCCCAGGATGGGCGGGACACTGCTATCGCTCTTCAAGAGATGGCAACGTTGTACTTCTGTGGTTATACGAAATTGTTTTAAAATATTTTATATTGAATATTTGTTTATTTATCATACAAGAAAGTGCGGGGCACGTAACCGCACACTTGGCCTCGCGTGTACTAGGTATCACTTCTGAAAACAAGTTACATATTGAAAATGTTCGATACATCAACAGCTTCTGCATCCGATATGTCTACATATATTTCAAACAAGGGCAGCTCCAGGATAGACTTTCGGAGGAGGTGGTACAATGACAGCAAAACATGGGGTGGTTTCGGGAGGCAAAATTTCAAAAATAAAGGCCTTGAAATGAAGTTCTAAGCTATTCTTGTACTTAAAAATCACAGGAAATTTGGAATTTTTTTTCATTAAAACATGCATTTTACCTGAACTTACATGATACAAAATATTGTTTAACTTTCATCGTTTCATCAAATGGCTCGGTCTGAAGAGGACGACAGAGTCGTGCGTAGTACACAGATTGTTACAAATGGTAGGCCTATAGCCGAGCCGGTAGGTAATTAGTGCGCAACTTGTAACATGGCAGTGTTGTTTATGCTGCGTGGAACTACCAATGTTATCACATGAATTTCTAAATTAATAACATTTGATAAATAATGTAAAAAACGATATACAAAGTCAAATGAAAAATACATTTTTATAAGTAAATTGGGATAAATTTAAATATGTTCAGAATATGGAAAATATATATTAAAAAAATAAATAGTACCCAAATTACCGGGGGTGGAGCAATTACCCCTACTGCCACTCCCCTAGAGCCGCCCTTGATTTCAAGAAGGTTCGTTATTTCACGCCGAACCTAATTTATCTAGTATCGACCCTCTCATGTAAGTCATTGTTTTGACAGTCATTATGTTTGTAGGAAAATATTTATATTGACTCTCTACCCCACGTCTCGCTTACTCCGATCTCTCAAGACCAGCCAAGTGTACGGTTATATGTTTTAGTTATGTATACTAAGAGTGTATTCATATTTACTTACTTAAAGTTCCCATGCTCTTTTGAAGGCACCGCCTTGTCTACAGCTGCAATTTATTTTATACTTCGGTCCAATGGTGACTCTAGGTTTTGAAATGTTATTTATTTCGTATTTTACAATTTACTTCAAACAATTATATAACCGCGGTTAGGTTGTTTAAACATTAAGTTGTTCATTTAACAATGGAACCAATAGGCAAACAATGGGACTATAGAATGATAAGGTGTATATATATATATATATATATATATATATATATATATATATATATATATATATATATATATATATATATATATATATATAATCACTTGATCGTTTTTCTTTCTCTAAATTTGCTACCGAGATACAACTCTTCTTTCAAATATAACATAACAAAACCACTATGTTTACTAATAAAATATGATTTAAAAATACACGCACGCAAAATGTTAAGAAATTTTCAAAACCTATGGACTAGTTTCTAAAGTTTAAGTAACTTATTTTAAGAAAAAATGCATTGTCATTTTAATCTCAAGTTTATTAAACAAACCAAAGTTCCTCAGTGCAATCTCAATACTAAGAGTTTTTCCTTCCACTAAATTTAGAACTTTAAAGCAGGGAGCGATCCACCCTCCATGGATCGGTGGTAGTGTATATGTTAGGAAGAATGCAACTATATTTCGATCGTTCATCATAAAAGTACGCAGCGTTCTGAATGAGCTTGCTTTGGAGTGCCAAAGTGGAATTTGTCGTCTAATTAACCTCCTTGGTATGTTTACCAGCCATTGTTAAAGTATTCCAGTTGTTACAAGTTAAAATTGTTAAGTAACTCGCGATATAGTTTTACACAGATTATGATTATTTCAAACTACAAATCTGTTACTTACCATCTTTTTCAGTTAATGTTTCATTACATTTCAACCCCTTAAAGCTCTATTTTCACAATGCAACCATTCTTAAAAAACAGAACTTTTCGCTGCTTGATTTTCCTTTCTTTTGTTTCTATTATAACCATCGCGTTTTTGACAGTGTATTAGTATTTCCAAACACTTTGGAAAGAATATTGTGTTGGTACTGCGCGGCACAAATGGGGACAACTACTGTGCGCTACTGCCTGTTGGTACTGTGCGGCACAAATGGGGACAACTACTGTGCGCTGCTGCCTGTTGGTACTGTTAGGCAACACCTAATTAGAGTGGTGAATGTTTTAATCCAGGGGTTCCCAACCGGTGGTGCTCGTACCCCTGGTGGTAAGCGGGAAGATTTCAAGTGGTAAGCGTCCCGAGGCCTTATCAGGAAGCTCACCAAATGAGTTGGAACTGCAGAAAAAATGTATCGATTTAACCGAAGACAGTTGCATGATAGATCTTTTTTAAAAGAAATCGTTAATAGACTTCTGGATCGTGTGTAAATTCGGGTATCCAATTCCAGAATTCTAAGCTATTTTCGATGCCATTTGTGACTAGTTATTTGTGTAAGAGTGGTTTTTCTGAACTGTTGTATATGAAAAATTAATATAGAAACAAACTAACAAGTTTTGAAGAGGACTTAAAGATAAAATAAAGTTCAATTAGTCCTGCAATTGACTTTTTACTGACAGGCAAACAGCACCAAGCTTCGCAAATAATCAAAATACACATTGACCTTCATTGATTTTGGTTGATTTTTTTTGAATTTTTCTGTACAAATCGTATAACATGTATTTGTATAGAAATGAGTATTAAATAATACTGTAATGTGCATTATTGTTTAAATTTTCTTTTATTGTCTTATCGTTATTCAAAATTAGGAGAAAAGTGAATAAATAATTACATAGTTTTATTCCTTATTTAATAAAAATAAAATAAATAATGGGCACGTTTCTGACAGAAAATGTGTTTCTAAAAGAATTAGGATCAGGTCTTTCTTCCCATTCACACCCCCCCCCCCTATCCTCCGGGTTGCTGGTACGCCAAAATCTACAAAAATCTTCATGTGGTATGCGGTTGATAAAACGTTGAGAACCCCTGTTTTAAATAATAACGACAAACAAATTATTCTCTTTTTGTAATTTTCATATAAGAAAGGAAAGGAAAGAAAACTAAAGTTCTACGTACACCCTGATTTCTTTACTTTCGACGTTTATTCAACTTTTTTTTTATTTTCCCCAATTTTTAATTTTAGAAAAGGAGCTACCTCGTCTTTACTACGTAAATTTGCAAAATCGCAGGCCAGACTCTAGTCGCACTTTGAAACGTCGTCTACGGTACGGTTATTTTAGCAACATAAACCTCTTCATAACTGGCCCGATACAATTTGGAACTAATATAATGATTACTGCTCATACAATAGCTGTAAAAAATCAGCGAGATCACGTGACGGTGTTGTTACACTAGCCGCTAGCTTTCTAGTTCCGCATTCGTCCGCACGTCGCGCCTGACAGACTCAACAAAACTCCCAATTCGTTTTGCCTTATGTTCCAGTGACAGGCTAACAGGAAAAACAAAAACGTTAAACATTCCTTGAAAGCACAGTGTATTTACAACGTAATTAAGTGACGTAAGACCGGAGAAAACGAAATCGTTTTCTATGAATATCTTGCAACGAAAAATTAGTGAACAAAATAATAATAAACGCACGTCCAGTAAATAGACCCTATACTTTCAAACTTTTATAAAACAAGGTAACTTTAAATAAAGATTAAGCAAAACCTACATTAAAGTAATAAATAATTCTTGCGGAAAATCAACACTTCCACAAACGTATAACTTACAGTAAAGTGGCTGGATTCTTTAAACATCTATTTCAGAAGTGCTGAAGAGATATACCTGTTCACTTCATATAAAGTGAATCGCAGCATATAAAAACACAGTATTTCATGAAACTGAATCGGTTAACCGTGACATCATCAATTGGGAATTTCTACGAGAATGCGCAACAATTCAGAGATCAACGAACTGAATATTTACGTAACTCAAACATGGCCACTAGCTGCCTTCACTCAGAAGTTGTTGGAAAGTTATCTCTAAATCGACTTCAAATACAATTTCCTATATATTCAGAAATATCGTGTATATAGTTATACGTGATACCAAATAATTTCATATAAAAACTGTTTTTGTTACTCATAGACTAGGTTATGCAACGTTTATAACATTTTTAAACCATATTTGGTGAATATTTTTAAACCAGTTTTACAACACAACTTTCAATATTTTAGATGCTGCCATTATGCTTCTTAAAATTCTTTCATTCCTGATATTATATATTATTTATTAAAACTTTTTAACTCGAACTACTGGTATATATATATATATATATATATATATATATATATATATATATATATATATATATATAGCAATATAGTAGCACTTACAGACCATTTAAACTCAGAAGCGCTCTAGATGATTAAGGGACCCTCGGCCTTCCACGCCCACACCCCACGCACACACTGACTAGCCTACCAGCCGCCGATTGCTTTCTATGTGTCACATAGTAGGCTTTGTTCTACAAAATCAAGTTTCTTAATGTGTTACACTTAGGTTATTTTTACTGATATTTTTGAGATCTATTTAGTCTATTCCTTGAAAATAGAGACCAAATATTATATAGATATTTAATTAATGTTCAATGTAATTTAATTATATGGGAAATCTTATAATTAATAAATGTTACCTTTCTATTTATTATCTTCAGGAGTAAAGCGAAACGTCGCGGGAAACGTCGCGATTAGACTCTATTTCCAAGGGAAAATAAATATTATCACAAAAGGTCAGTAAAAATTACCTAAAAATGACAGTTTAAAACTGTATTTTTGTACACAAAGGTCTATTAGGTAACTCATCGGCACCAGGTAGGCCACCGGGCCTTATCAGTGCGAGTAAGGTGTGAGGGGGTCACCTAATCCTCTGGGGCGCTTCCGAGTCTGGATGGAGTATAGTTTTCTTACAAATGACGACGAAGAATTTAATTTACAAGAAAGCACTGACAAATCATGGCAATTAATAAAACTTCACTGAACATCTCATATCCGCAAACCATAACTGCACACGTCATCAATCCTAGAAACGTTTAACAAACTAAATAAAGTATCAGACTCCACACAACCGAACAACATGAAATATTCAGACTCTTCAAATTACGTCCAACACAAATACTTGTTATTAAATTATCACACAATTCGCACGCCTTTTTATACAACAATCCCTCAAAATCGCCATAAAACTACATAATTTAATTTATCTTGTCCAACCGTATTCTCTAGGAAACCAAGAGGTCAGTTTACGTTCGATTTGACTAGGGATACAACTATCAGACTGTCGCACTGTCTTATTTACACATAAGGTAAGAGCTAAAACAAGCAAGATTTTACATATTGTTGTATGTTAATGTGCATGAATAGTTTAAACATCCGTTTCGCTCCCTGTCTTATGATACTCAAGTAATGGACTCCTTTTCTATCAATGCTACTTTGTGTTTCACAAATGTGTACAAGTACCAATGGCGTTTTCTGAGGAGCAGCAATTAGTATGTTCCAGGGTACTACGCCTTTACCAGCATTGTGCATTAATTTCCATTATTACACAAGATTTCGCCCATTTACACAAGGTAAACTGATCCTTAGCCAGAAAACACGCTTTGAAGCTACTGTCGATTGAACCCCTGACATTTAGATTAGTACCAAGTTCTCTAACCACTGGTCAAAACACTATATAGCTATACAATACTCAGATAGTTTCAAAGAAATAATTGTACGCCTCAACACCGGCCTACATATGTTGTTGGGAGAAAGAACCCAACATTTCTATGAGATATGGCTTATTTTTATAACCAAACCCATCCTATTCTGATATTTTGTAGCTTTACTTAAGTTTAGTAGCATGTCCTTGGTAAAGGAGTGCGTGTTACCTGTGAATATAGGTTTCCAAGGCGACAATTAACACGTGTTTTAATCGCTTTATATGGTGTGCGACACTTGGAATTATTTGTTTTTTGCTTAGAATTTATTTCGAGTAACATATGAGGAAACAACCGGAGTGCAGTAAAACCTTGATAAATCGGACTGAGACCGTGGCAAATCGGGGTTATCAAAAATCCGGGTTAGCCGGAGATTAAAAAAAAATTAAAAGAAGACATTGTATTTATAGAAAAACTCTTTTATATTTATCAAAGAAAGAGTATTGTACAGTATACGAATGTACATATTGTATATACAGGTAAATTCTTGGTAAAATACTTGGCAAACAAATCTCTCAATTTTGGACGTATAAATTTTGTGAGCAGCTTTCGTGTCTTTTCAGCATAAGAAGCACAAAACATTATTTTGTTTTTTCTATAGGTACGTTTTTTATTGTTGGGATAGACTTTTTATGTATGCACTGTACTAATTTGATTTTTATTATTTCTTGTTTATTGGTTGTTATTGTTCTTCAAGATCCTCCCTGGTTATCCTGAGAGCAGTGTTAACGGGGTCCGACTTACGAGGGTCTACTGTCAAGACGGGGTCCGACTTACGAGGGTCTACTGTCAAGACGGGGTTCGATTTACGAGGGTCTACTGTCAAGACCGGGTCCGACTTACGAGGGTCTACTGTCAAGACGGGGTCCGACTTACGAGTGTCTACTGTCAAGACGGGGTTCGATTTACGAGGGTCTACTGTCAAGACCGGGTCCGACTTACGAGGGTCTACTGTCAAGACCGGGTCCGACTTACGAGGGTCTACTGTCAAGACCGGGTCCGACTTACGAGGGTCTACTGTCAAGACCGGGTCCGGCTTACGAGGGTCTACTGTCAAGACCGGGTCCGACTTACGAGGGTCTACTGTCAAGACGGGGTCCGACTTACGAGGGTCTACTGTCAAGACCGGGTCCGACTTACGAGGGTCTACTGTCAAGACCGGGCCCGACTTACGAGGGTCTATTGTCAAAACGGGGTCCGACTTACGAGGGTCTACTGTCAAGACGGGGTTCGACTTACGAGGGTCTACTGTCAAGACCGGGTCCGACTTACGAGGGTCTACTGTCAAGACGGGGTCCGACTTACGAGGGTCTACTGTCAAGACGGGGTTCGACTTACGAGGGTCTACTGTCAAGACGGGGTCCGACTTACGAGGGTCTACTGTCAAGACCGGGTCCGAGTTACGAGGGTCTACTGTCAAGACGGGGTCCGACTTACGAGGGTCTACTGTCAAGACGGGGTCCGACTTACGAGGGTCTACTGTCAAGACGGGGTCCGACTTACGAGGGTCTACTGTCAAGACCGGGTCCGACTTA
Source organism: Prosapia bicincta (assembly GCA_036971475.1). Taxonomy (NCBI): domain Eukaryota; kingdom Metazoa; phylum Arthropoda; class Insecta; order Hemiptera; family Cercopidae; genus Prosapia; species Prosapia bicincta. The sequence goes on from JBAIZL010000001.1 coordinate 32,950,297, forward strand.
CGAGGGTCTACTGTCAAGACGGGATCCGACTTACGAGGGTCTACTGTCAAGACCGGGTCCGACTTACGAGGGTCTACTGTCAAGACGGGGTCCGACTTACGAGGGTCTACTGTCAAGACCGGGTCCGACTTACGAGGGTCTACTGTCAAGACGGGATCCGACTTACGAGGGTCTACTGTCAAGACCGGGTCCGACTTACGAGGGTCTACTGTCAAGACCGGGTCCGACTTACGAGGGTCTACTGTCAAGACGGGATCCGACTTACGAGGGTCTACTGTCAAGACCGGGTCCGACTTACGAGGGTCTACTGTCAAGACCGGGTCCGACTTACGAGGGTCTACTGTCAAGACGGGGTCCGACTTACGAGGGTCTACTGTCAAGACCGGGTCCGACTTACGAGGGTCTACTGTCAAGACGGGATCCGACTTACGAGGGTCTACTGTCAAGACCGGGTCCGACTTACGAGGGTCTACTGTCAAGACGGGGTCCGACTTACGAGGGTCTACTGTCAAGACCGGGTCCGACTTACGAGGGTCTACTGTCAAGACGGGATCCGACTTACGAGGGTCTACTGTCAAGACCGGGTCCGACTTACGAGGGTCTACTGTCAAGACGGGATCCGACTTACGAGGGTCTACTGTCAAGACCGGGTCCGACTTACGAGGGTCTACTGTCAAGACCGGGTCCGACTTACGAGGGTCTACTGTCAAGACCGGGTCCGACTTACGAGGGTCTACTGTAAGTCCAGTCTCTGTCAAGTATTACTTATTAATTCACAATAACGAATAAAAATCAATCCTCAGAGTTTTTTTTAAATTTAGCTTTTTTGTATTAGTGTTGATATGAACATTTCGTAAATAATAATTGAAAGTTTTATTGCAATTACTGAACTATAGATTGTATATATTCAACTTTAAAGTTAAGATGAAATGTAAATGTCTTGTAGGTTTGCGTTCTCACTCTTTGCATTCCTCAATCACCTCCCCCTTAGTTAATACAATTAACAATAATTTCATGACAATACAACATATTAATTATATAAAAATTATAACCTATTTATATATATTATACCCTTTTGTACATTTCGAATACCAAATCATTATCATCGCTATAAGTACAATAACATTACAAAACTAACTCACTGAAAACAAGATTTTGTTTTGTTACTTCATTGTAATTATATCCTTTTATCTTCGTCATCGAAAAGTACATAAATGTACAGAGAGTTCCTGTAGGCTATAGGGTACTCGACTTCACTACATGATTCCTCGGGACAAAATAATCAAGAAATGTTTTATAAAATAGAGTCCTAGCACGCTTATTTTTTTGCAAATTTGTTTTTTTTTATTACTTTATATCTTTAAACACATAATGTACCATATTAAAACTTTTCAAGATTGTTAGTCTAACCAAAACCCATCTTAAAATATTGTTTCCGAAAAACGCCACTTCCTGTTTCAAGAAGGAAGGTAAATTCGAAGTTTAATTTAAAATAAAATACATTTATAAATAAATATATATTAATAATAATGAAGACCTATTTTACCTATAAACATTTTGAGGCTAGATTTCGGTATGTCATTAAAACACTCCGTTATTGAAAGTTTTGCTGAGAAAACTCCTCGCTTGAAAATACACAAATTGTGTTATTATTTTTGTTTCATAATCAGCCGATTAATATTCTTAGCAGTTGAAATAGCCGTATCATTATTGTTGATTATTAAAACAAATTTATAGCGGAAATTTCTTGTTTAATTTAACGTCACGAATCTCATCTTATGACGTTTGGTGGTGTAACTCATGCATGCTTTAAAACGAATTCAGATTTTATAATTTAGTTCGTAAAACAAACTACGCACCGCTTCACAGTTACAAATTGCACAGTATATTATTTATTTTTAAATAAATAAAACCTCTAAACCACAAGTAACATTTATTTAAACCTTATGTACATTTCGATTGCCCAGCAATCATCTTCAGAGGTATTTAAAAAATACAACAAAATGCGTTGTATTTTTTAAATACCTCTGAAGATGATTGCTGGGCAATCGAAATGTACATAAGGTTTAAATAAATGTTACTTGTGGTTTAGAGGTTTTATTTATTTAAAAATAAACATTACGCCACAGTTGCTTCATACAGTTATAGTATATTATTTATTATACAAACAATCGAACCAAACGACATGTTCATATCGGTCCAGGACGTAATCGATTACGAACATCCTATGTGTGTGTGAGTGTATATGTATGTATGAAGTAAATTAGTCCTCAGCCCTGTGTAACAGGATTTCCAAACCACTGGGCTGCCGACGAAGGGGGCAGGCCAGATTCCAGAATAGAACGTACGTTGAACTTCTATCGATATCAATTCAGAGATGAAGGGGAAAGCGTTTCATATTACGCTGTGGTGGTTTTTTTGTTATACATTACATACATAACTTGAAGTCAGTGTAGTGTAGGCTTCAGATCCTTGGAAAGTGCTTTAGAATCGGATTATCGTTGTTTTATTTTTCAATCAGGCCACCCACAGTTAAAATAATTTCGATTCGTAACTAAAAATTTCGAGTATATAACACAAAGTGTTCCATCAACCATCTTAATTTGTATGTTGACCCTAAAATTAATAACGAAGAACCAAATTTAATTAACAGAGCTCTCTAGTAACGTTTTGCCCATAAACAACACAGATGTAGAAGTGGGCAAGCTTTTCACGGATTCCATCAAATTGTGCTTAATGTATTTAATAACCAATTGTGCGCGCACGTGCGTGCGTGCGTGCGTGCGTGCGTGCGTGCGTGCGTGCGTGCGTGCGTGCGTGCGTGCGTGTGTGTGTGTGTGTGTGTGTGTGTGTGTGTGTGTGTGTGTGTGTGTGTGTGTGTGTGTGTGTGTGTGTGTGTGTGTGTGTGTGTGTGTGTGTGTGTGTGTGTGTGTGTATTCGTAAGAGTGTACGAATAAGACACTGGTTGCTAAAACTACCTCAAGCATCATTTTGTAAAACGTTAGGTCCGAAATCTGTTTTTTAAGCTTCCATCATCTGGAAAATGAAGTAGACCAAAATAGACGTTATTTGTAAAGAAGATAGGCGTAGGGCTTTATGCAGAAGGAAGGAGGCCTAAGCGCATTCGAAGCCCCGCGGAACTTTGTTTTCTACTTCAGTTCTCGTACTTTTGAGTAGACAGAAGAAGAAGAGCATCATAACGTATCTTCTAACAAAAGGACAAATTAACCTGAAAGCTGATCTTTCGCGGAATTTTTCCGGGTATTGTATCTTTCTTGCTACATTTTTTATAAGCCACTCTTCAACTTCTTTTCATTTCGTTGTCTTCCGATTAACCTAGGGAAGCATTTTTAGCTTGTGATCTGGCAATTATTTATCCCTCGCGGGAGGGTTACTACTAAAGTGTGAGCATGTCTAGACAAAGGAGACTTGCGAGCGACTTGATTTGGAGAATCTGACCCAGTTAAAGAAATGCGTTTAGTTTGCTATTCCACCTTCCAACGGATGCCAATGGATAGCACGCAGTTTAGTTCCCCTAACGTGGACAGCTGGCGCTCTCCTGCACAATTAGCTTCATCACATAAATGTATACCTAACTTATATACTTTCTGTAATCAACAACAGATTGTTTATTTACAATAATCGAAAAGAAATTAAAGGCAATAAATACATGGCAAAAGCGAGACCAGAAATCTGAGGAAACCTTGTGAATATTAAGTCACTGAGATGAATGCTTTAAGAGAATCGTTAACAATACTATAACAAATAGAATTAAAATGTCGAGGAATATTTTACAACAAACAATAAATAAGACGTACGAGTGTTATAAAAACAATTAGAGTTACACTCAGAAGATAAGAATGGAACGACTCAAGATAGTCCAAGATTGAATAATTCGTGTAAGAAGAATTATCATCTCCCCAAGAGAGAAGAAACACAGTTAGACTTCAAAGACGATGGAAGGATAGCGTATCTCTACATCTTGTTTTTTTAATCATCCACGAATGCTTAATAAGAAGAGGAAGAAAGGCGGAACAATAGAATTAACAGTACACATTTAATTCAACCGTAAACGAAATTTAAAAAACAGTTTGTAGGAAGAAAAATAATAATTTTTATGATTGAAATGGGGTACAAACTTAACGGCAATTTCATAATTACTGAGTAAACCTATTGAGGAATTCCTTCCTATCACATTTTCTACTAGCTAGGAGGCTCTTCTTTCATACTGAAAAATAGTGTTCCCAGAATAGACCCAAGGAAGAAGCAATGCGAAAGTGAAAAAGCTCCCTATTCCGAAGTTTTTTTACTGGAAAAAAATCAGGAATTAATAACAAATGCACTTAGTTACAAAGAGCACCTGAGAAAAAATAATAAATCAACCGAATGCGTACAGAAGGGAATTGGTTTATGTTTAAACATATCATTTATGATTTTCTGAGATTTCTTGATTTCTAACAAAACAAGATTACATTAAAATAAGTTCCTATTATTTCTTTGCCCTGAATATCTGTGGATAGTACAAAAAATAAAACATGAGACCGAAAAATTACAAAATATCAGTAAAATTTGAAATTAGTAAAATAATGACATGTCGAACGTTTATTTAACTAATTAAATTATTTCTAATAATTAACTTACCTGGAAACAACATTTCCGAGCGCAGCAAGCAATCAGTGTCTACCAAAGACCGCTTTGGCGGCTGAAAACGTCTCTCCACGTGTGTTAACTTTTATTAGATAGATTTACTTTATTTATAAGTTCATCAAGAAGTTATTCTACTAGATTCAAACGTAAAACTTTGGCCGATTGTCACGGACAACAAGTCCCCATAAAATTACTGTAGATCTGGAAATGCGATTAATCTCGAAGCCGTGCACTATTAAAACGGAAAAAGCTATAAATACTGCACCATTAAAATGTTTAGTGTTATTTTAAATAGATCTGTGATCTGATGCATCGGGAATGTTTAGTTCTGTACAAGCAGATGTTGAATCAGTCTATAACAAGAAATATGACGGCTGGTGAGGTGTGCTATTGGCATATATAGCTTTGACATTCAGCGAAAAGGTGCAAGTGACATCATCAGATAGCCTTATTTAGAAGACTCTTAGTTGGCCAAGGTTGTTTGAAGGACAACGTCTAAGGAATCTTGTTTCATTCTGGGAAATATTTGGGTTACAGCTTTCAACAAGTTTTAAACAATAATTCCTTTCACAAAATTAACCGTCGACTAAAATATATATATAGGCGAAAAATAATTTGAAAGTAATTATTTCTTCATTCCAGTTTCCAGACGTCATTATCTGCATGAAAACATCGCTAATAGGAGAGGCAAACATGTAGTGCGTATGTTGTCCTGTACACCCCTGCGTAAAAGCTACAATTACGCCTATAGTAGACTATTCTACCGTAAGTGTGGAGAAGCCATCAATATGGCACTGAAATGTTGTAGATATATTAGGCTATTCTACAGTAAGCGTGCGCGCCATGTTACTAAACATACGTTTGCTACTCTATTTTCTAAGTTTTTCCCTTCATCTCAATATGTTTATTAACTAATTCTTCAGGATTCTATTTCATTTACAAGTGAAAATTGTTAAATAACTCGTGCAACAGAGTTTTTAACAGATTATGATTATTAAACTCCAATTCCTCCAATACAGTCTTTTTCGCATTATTTTGCATTAGATTTCAACAATGAAAAATTATCTTTCCCCATTCAACAATTTTTGTAAAAAAATTCTGCACTGCTTGCTTTTCCTTCTCTTTTGTGTTTGCCTTATAATCATTGTCTGATACTGTATTTGACAAATTAATATTTGTATCACTTTGATTACAAATAATGTTTGTAACTTGTATCGAAATGTGACGGTCTTCTGTCGTTGTTGTGCGCACGCCTAAGTATTCTGTTGAAGCAAGTTATTTTTATATTTTGTGTGCTTAAGGTTAAGATCCTTTTTCATTCTTCGTTTTTATATTATACTAAAAATTGCTAATTTCCACAATTTTTCTCTAAACAGTTTTTGTTCCTACTGTTAATTATTGTTCTCCATATACCGTTATATCAACTCTTAAGAACCTCTCTCATTGATTGCCGGTCCTTCATCAACCGACTCCTCCAAGGCAAAATCCCCTCCGCCTTTTTTTCAATTCACTTCTAACAATGACGTCACCTTCTATTGTTCCCACTACAATAATATTCCTCTTTTTTTACTATGTCCATCTTATTCTTGAATAAGTTCCTGCAAATGTCAGGTACAACACTTCTGTGGCGTAACTCTAACGTTTTTTTTCTACTGTTTAACAATTAGCTTCGGGTCTTGTAAAGCAAACAATAATTTCAACACTTTTACTAAATTTTGTGAATTTGTAAACGGCTCACAGATTCGTTAATAAGCACAGATCTTATCCTTTCATTTCTAATTTGCTGCGCCTTAAACTAATATATCTTTCTGAAAAGTTTAACTGCTGATAATTAATGTATTCGGCATTTGAGTAGCAGGTTAGGCTTCGTCAACGAAACGATGGTTTCGTAACGCGTCAGCAAGTAAGGTAATAGTTTTTATTTAGATAGCTAGACAAATGTTAACAAATAGATAAAGTTTTTAAATTTTTATTTTAAAAATTAAAAATCAATCAATCAATAAAAATCAGTTGGTCTAACCCTGAAAAAACATCTTATTCTTTTGAAACAGTCGATAGCCTATTATTTTTTAAAAAAATTAAAGAAAGAGCTCTAGATTAAAACAATAGTCCAATCAATTTAATAATAATTAATTTTTCCTACTTATACAGGCTCGATTTAAAGAATCCAAAAACGTAGAGCCTACATTTAAAAAAATATTTTTATAAATCATAAATTAATATAAGTATGTTTTATTTAGAGTTTCACGAAATTATCCTGCGAATAGAATACTTTGACCTAATTTCCTGCAGTATGCTTAACACATTAAACTTTAACTAGCACGATCTTGGAATGGATGTGTAAGCAAAAAAACACAAACATCCAAGTTTTTATTACTAGGCCAAGTCTCTCTGTTCTTGGAAGGTGATAATTTATTAAAAGGTCAAGTTCAGATGAAGTCACTATTCATTTATAATTCTTATTCTGTTAATATTATTAAGAAACCCGAATCTGTGATAGGTCAGCTGTCTCTTTAAAAGTCAATGATCGTTGGTCTTTACAAACTCTGATAAAAAAAGCACATTAGGGTCTATTCATGAATTGATAAAGGACGCAATATGTTCTGAAGGGTAATTAAGCAGGAAATTTTCAAAAGTAAAAATGTTCTCATAAAAAGGTCATCGAGTATCAAAACTACAGTCATATTTTATATTCTTTATAATTTTTAATTTGATTGTTTTATGTTTTGGACATTTCCTTTCAAGCGATGACTCATGCTGTTATTTAGTTATGGTCAAGTCAATTATCAGTATTAATAACCACAGCAAAAGGTTATCTCAAGTCGCGTATAAATGACAACAATGAATACAGTCACTGCCTTCTTAATCTCATTAATTCGATAAACATTCAATTCTCGGTACCGGTAGCCTTATTCATATCTAATCAGCAAATTTATTTATATCTCTCAGTCAAAATGTATTGTTTTTAGTATTAAATCCAAATAAGGCTTGTATTCTTTGTAATTGCATCCATTGTGTAAGACACAATGACAAAACAGTCCTAAAGCTGTTCCTTAGAATTCATGGAAAGAAAGCATAATAACCAGCGTTTTTATGTTTTTATAATTCTGTTAATCTAACCTGTAAAAAATTCAATGAAAAGACAGCTTTTAAATTCACACTTTACTACATTGATCTTTCCTTTAGGATACGATCGGTAGTTAGGATTACAGAGATAAAATTTGTTCTTGTCTATTCGACTTTCTTCGAGACCTTACAAATTAAAATATAGGCTACATGGCGATATAGGCTTCACACACTAAAAGGGGCTACAAAAGCATTACATCTTACGCTTCAAAAAAATGTTTTAGACGAATATCGGGTCGGCTACTAGCTTCATAAATTATTTCGCAATCAGGAAATGAACCATTTAAGACTGTCAGCTTACAAACCCCATAAATTTGTTAAATGAAAACGGCTGAGTAAATCCAACTGTAATGGCAGACTTTTCAGAATTATCATTTACATCTAGGATATCCAGGACAAAGATATATAAATTGTTGCTAACGCAACATTGATCTTTTGATTTCTGTAAGAGCAGTTTATAGTTTCATAGTGAATTGGAACTCAATTTTAATTTTCTGCCAGTAACTAAACTTCCAACAAAAATATAATCACTATGCCCTAGCCCTTTTGTAGAGACTTAAAATTTCACTAAACATTTTTTTAAGAATTCTATTCAAATCTTTACATTTTACTTTATAAAAATGTACAGTGATAAAAGTTTAATTTGTGAACAAGATGTACTTGATTACTGTGATATTTATAAACAAAATTCAGTTGAAAATATGTAACATTGACATTTTTAAAACAAATGTATGATTTTAAAAATACTGTATGTTTTATGAAATATCTAGAGGGCTTATTTATTACGTCAATATTGTCATAATCCGTAATTTTTAACAAGAAAAAATCGATGGGAGGACTTGAGGAAATTTTATGAAAAAAGTCACTTTGGAATTTCTACGAAAAGGCGGAATAAACTAATTTATTGATGATTTATTTCTGAAAGTCAAACATAGCGGTTAAAGTCTTTCTGTTAAGTAAATGTTTGGAGGTTAAGTTAAACTCATTTTCAAAAGCAATTCCTATTTTATATTAAGAAATATCTTACATTTGGTTAAATTATGTGATAACGAATGATTTTATGCAACAGCTGTTTTATAGGTTATTTTTTTGTATTTCAAGTTAACAGTAAGTTAAAACTATGTCTAAGGAAAATTATATTATTTCTTACTGCGTTAACGCTAAATAGTTATCTATTGCACTGACTTATTAATGACTTGAGTTATATTTAATAATCAAGTCTTCGAAAAAGTTTTTTAAATGTAAATATATAATAAATTGTAAGATTTAAATTTTAAAGTGTCAAGTTATTATAATAAATCACATTACGTTTAGTTCTATTTTGAATGAGTTTAAACTCCTTTCATATAAACCATTTGAGTATTACATTAAAAAAGTAGAAAAATCAATTGAAGTATTCAGAGTTTTATAAGATTAGATAGATTACGATCTTACCGACTTCATATTGAATTTAGCCTACATGATGTTATTTTGTAAAGAAAGTTAAAGTTTCTTGTAAAAATTTCACTGTATATCCAATATTTTGAAAACCCAATTAACAATAGTTTATATTGGACGATACGTTTTATTTATTCCCCTTTAGGCGATCCACAACAGAGACCCAATAATTTTGGGTTTTATTTATTTATTTTTTGGTTTTTCGTTTAAAAAAACAAACTACACAATTATAATAATAACACTAATTAGCTGTAATTATCTAATTACAACATTGAAGTGATTGACTAAAGGTTTTGTCTCAAAAACCTTTTTTTTAATGAAGTTTACTTACTCTAATTGCAGTTTGGCCAAGTGTTAGCAGAAAGTTTGAACTTAAAAGATTCAAGAACATGTTAGACAACAAAATCTAAAACGCAAGACCTTTTTCAACGCCTTTGAACAGGAAAAATGTATATCTGAATGTAAACTATATTTAATAAAAAATATTAATAAATTCTTACTGATTACTCATTATGACATAGTTTTCAAAAAATAAGTTTTTAAGTACAACTCATTTATAATTTAAACTATGTAATTCTCTTATAATCTCCAGTGATTTACATTTGAACTGATGCATATTCGTACGCTTTTGTTCTTTACAGAATATAAAATGCAAAATTTTAATTAGTTTTGATTGCTTTTAATCGAGCTTTAATTTAACGCAGACCTCCATACACTTCACATGATCCAACTCACCCTTCCAGTTAACTCTTCTCATATTTTTCCTTCCCCACATGTATCCATCCACACATGGCGTTACCACAAGTAGCAGTATCTTCCTTGGCTAAAGAGTGTAAACTTTTTATCAGTCAAATTCGTTATCATTGAATTAGAAGAATTTATTGACAGTAACACTGATTAGAATGTATTAAATGATAACAATGTCTATCAGTTCCCCATGACTGAATCATGTATAATTTGAATAAACGTTTTTTAATTGCACTACTTGAGTGATTTACTTTGTTGCGTTTCTGGAGATCTACTGGAGCGATTTCAATAAAACGTTTTGCTTTCTGGCCAGAAAGTGATTCACTACCTATGCAATACAAAACCTGTATAAAACTAAACTTGCTGCAAGCACAGAGCCAAGTGTTAAGGCCAGTCCTATGCATGCGTTCGTTCGTTTCCTTTCCAATGTAATTCTCCAGTACAAACTTAGCTTCCTCCACTTTGTATCAGCATATGGCATATTCCTGAAGTCAACAAGATTGCCTCGAAGAGTTCGCCCGTTACAGTTTCTTTCAATGTATCCTTCAGCATACACACTGATCAAAAATCAGATGGATATGTAATCATTTTATTGGTGGCGAGATAACATTTTTTTAAACACATTTCATCACTTTTAAAATTGGAATTTCGAATAAATGCTTTGAACCCTAAATAGAAACAACTGTAATTATATATTCAAGAGTTTTGAGGGATGCCGTTTGACAGTTGAGACCTTTTAGTCTAAGAATCTCCCCTTACTTTGTAAAAGTACCCTATGAACCTCCAAATCCTTAGCATAAAGGAAAGAAAAAAAACCTTGTGTTAGCAATACTTAATACGCAACGTTACCAACCAACGTGGCTGATTTTGTCTGATGAGTAGACCACTTTACTACTAACCTAAAGATCCCAGGTGCACCAATGAAGGCTTGTGTATTTCTGGCCTCAGGTTAACTCATCCTGTGAAAATGAGAGCATATACTACAAGGGTAATAATGGACGATTGGTGCATAGCGCTTGCCAAATTTACCTTCCTTGAATACCGTATAGCCTAAATACAGACAACTGTACCATGTCTCTACTATGCCATCCTAATAATATTGGACGGTAAATTATTATTATTATTATTATTATTACTATTAATATGTTAAATTTAACATAATTTAACATTTCCTTTTTGACACTTCCATGATAAAGAATTTTTTAACTTTTAGTCTACTTAACGTCTATTTTTTATTGACTATGGTATTCAACCTTGTCAATCTCCTTTTACGGAATTAGCGGATGGTGAGATTGTAGGTACAGAAGTGACAGGACCCAAAACTTAGAGAATTTTTCTACAAACGCACAGATACTACAACTTTAACCTGGTCTTCAATTTTTCAAGATACCTTTTTTTTGAATTCTCTTAAAAACGTTTTCATCAAAAAAAAGTTCAGATATTGACCTCTATCCTACGCAGAGCTTCTTGGACGAGAACGCAAGGTAATCTGTAAATCGAAAAGATTGCCTACATTTACCGTGCATCTAGTTCAACGGATACCCCTCTACAGATATACTGGAAATATTTCTGTTCAAGACATAAATTGACTGAGTTTTCCCTTGATGGAATATTTCCATAAAACAATTTCTTGCGTTTAATGTCTACTATTACTACTCAAAACAGTAGTTTGTGATGGATGGGTTGCGATGACAGCTGGTTAAGCAGTAATTGAGTTTGTGATGGTTGTAGCTATACTATATACAGTATAAAACTAAAGAGAAGATAAAAGTTCTGAGAAAATTTTCTAAATAGATATGTGCGATTTCACGAGTGATCTGGTTATTTTACACAGGAGACAGATTTTGTAGTAGACTAGTGGACTGCAACCCAGAGAATGTTTCCCCTCATAACAAAAAAGAAGGTTAGACTTACAGACTATTTTCACAGAAATTTGAAACCTTTCACGTTTTGAAAAGAATAAGTGTTCAAATGAGGAAATTGTTTCCAAAATACAATTTAGTATTTTAATAGATGGCATTTAGCTCAATTCTATGGTTTCAACGAGTATGAGCTCAACTGTAGATTACGATGGCCGTGCCTTACAGAAACTCTTATTGGCCACGCCTAACAATAGTCCGTCTTGCGGTGTGTATCATTAAAAACCAGTTATAATACCACTGCCACCAAGATAGGCTCTTGCATACCAAAACACATGTGTAGGGTGAAGTCAAATAGAAACCGGATTAAGCTCTTCTCTCATGTAACAGACTGACAAAAAACGTTGTAGGCATCCGGCTGTATCCTGATCTATGATTAGTTGTTTTTTTTTTTTTTTTTTTTTTTTTGTATAGGGACAAGAAATTGTCCAATTTTTAAAGCCAAAGCCTTACAAAGTTTAAAATTGTCTGACAATGAATCTCTTAAGACTGTCTGAATTCGCATTTTAATGTCGTTTTATTGTGTATGGGGGGATATTATTGTTTATCACTACACTGAATTCGTTATGGTAAGACTTAGGTAAACAAGACTTATAGTTAAGTCCTATTTAAATGTAATTTAATATTTTTATTATGAAGTTGAATATTAAATATTTTTGTTATAGAACTCCATTTATCTTAACGTACAACAGAAAGTAATTACACTTTTGGGATCAAATTGGCAAAAAACCACTACTTACCGATATTTTTCAGTAGACGCGTTTCACAATAGGTCAGAAAGTAATATAATCTAGAAAGTAACATAAAATTAACTTTTTTTTTATCATTATAAATAATACATAACTCAAATATATGCTATTTCCAAATACAGTATATACGAAATTGGATTTGGAAATTATTTAAACAAAACCTGAAAATTACTACGAAGTAGAATCGAAAACTGTACTAAGCAATAATCGCCATGTCTGGCTTTCAGAAAGTTTCGGAACAGTTAATTCCGCTTATGGAAGGAAATGTGACGTATGAAATATGTGACGTCATATTCCTACAATTTTACTGCCATCGAAAAAGTGCTAAGCGCATCTAAAGAAGTTTACACTTAAAAGTAGTTCCGCCAGAATTCTAAATGCGTACAGAATCCCGTGGGAGCAATAACACGTGTTTGTTACATACTGGATCGCTGCCTTTATGATATCCGGCATTAAACTTAATTAGAGTTGCCAATAACAACATGCATAAGTATTTCAATTCGTTCAAAACTGATGTATATATGTAAATATGTTTTTCAACTAATATTAATTTGAATCATAAATACTGACTGTTATATCTTTTACCATACAGTAGCAATAACTATCTAGCCTACAGTGGCAGTAAGAAAAAAACCTATAGTGCCCCATACTTTTCCAAACTTGGAAGCGCGGGCCAGAGGGTCACACACACACACACACACGCGCACGCGCGCCGACCCGGTTCGGCTAGATAGGTAAGTCACTTAGAATGTCTTAGCCTAGAAAACTAAAAACATTTAAACTTTAACATTTATGTAATTTTTACCGATATTTTTGGTACCTACATGATATTTCTTGGATATAGATGTCATAAAAGACGTAATTATGTAAGTAATAAAATTAATAGAATAAAATAACAATCATTAAATATCTATTTACAATATTTATCAAATATTCATTAACTATCGACATAACTACGTCGCGTTTGATTCTATTTCTAGGACATAATAAAATTTAAAAAATGTAAGTAAAAATTACCTAAATATAATTTTAGGCCTAAAAAATTTTGATTTATACCTACGATTTCTACCCATGCCAACTTCTCGGATTAAATTTAAATTTGAACTACAGCTGATACAAATATATCTCTAACTGTTATGCTATTTTTTTCACTGAGATGTTATTTACCAAAAAATAGTTACTGAGAACCCGGGGTGAGCTTTTTTTACTCTACTTTTACTTGCACTTAAAGTATATAGTTTTAGGATCTGTTATCAATTAGACCTATACTTTGTAATATTTAGATTAATAAATGTCAAGTAATGTTTAAACAACGAATACGAAACGCTACTTCGTTTCAACGAAATTTATTGCTTTTGAAATAAATAGAAATTGCTTTTATGTTAAAATATACGACATGTTTAGAAAGTGAATGCATTCATAACTAGAAAAAAATGTTTCTATAATGAAAAGTTTTTGTTTACAGGAAGTTATAGGCCTACTATAAAATGTTGCTTAGAACTTTCTAAACACATCACTAGCTCAGATGTTTGTTTACGCCTGCCTTTGAACGGATGTATAAATTATAAATGTAAAAGTTGTACTCCTGCAGTAAGTCTTCGACCCTCGTTTGGCAAGGTGCCCGACCCTGCGTCCTTAGTATTCAACATCTTGGTCGGTACTTTCTAACAGCACGCCGTGCCGTGAGTAACCGTAGTTGATCTATATTCGCTGGGTCGCGTTGCTTTAGTGGTTTGGCTTGCCCATGTCTTTACACTTGCAACAAAAGTTTATCTTTTGTCTCTTTATCTCAGTCACAGATTGTATTTCATATAGTAGAAACGTCATATGGTACTTTTCTGTCTTGTTGATATCATAGATCATTTTAAAACTCTGATATTGGTTTCACGTTAAAATAAATCTTGGAGTATATTTTAAAAAGCGGAGATCCTACCCAGAGTCTCTATTTATTTCCGGTAGAGAGTAGAGGCAAATATAATTTTACCGTAACTTTTTAAATTTAAAAGTAAATTATACGTTAAGCAGAAATGACTGAGCAAAGTGTTATACATTCAGAAAATACAATCAAGTTTTAGATCGTATGATATTTTATAATACAACAACTTTTATTATACAACAATTTATATTACAATTAGTTGGTGTTTTGTAGTATATATTCATTGTCCTTTTCATTTTAAAATATCTTGAAATGAAATAAATCTGTATTACTAAAAAAATCCCTATATGTTTGTTTTTTTCACAAATGTTCATTATTTTTAATTGGAGGTTGAATTGAAATAATTATTTTCACTAGTTATGAAATCTAACATCTAAAGTTAGGTATCAAATATTAACGGTGCCTAGTTCGTTGAAAAATGACAAAATTGAACAGACAAGGTACACACAAAAATTAATTAATTTTACAGCTTTGTATAACTGAAATAAAGCATATGAACAATTCCTTGTTCAATATTTTAATGAACACTTTTGATCTTTCGTTGTAAAAAGACAGTCATGTGAAAAAATCTGGAAATAGAAACAGTGAAACCTGGTAATAGAAATCTGAAATAAATATCAATAAAACGGTGGCATTATAATGGACGACTTATTTGCCACATACTGTCTGTCAGAGGTAAACTGTGTTGGAAAGACAGTTGTGAAGTTTTTAATTGTGTTTGGAGAGTTAAATTGAGTTGGAAAACTAATTGAAAAAGTTATCTTGTAAGAGAAATAAAGCAGCTAACTTTACAAAATTAAGTGACAGTAAATACAAGTTTTCTCAATGGTATTTTATGCATTTTATTTGTTTTATGCCCAAGCATTTCATTGTAGAAGTCTAGACCTAGTATAACAAAACAAACAAAATATGTACTACTAATTGTCAGGGACCAAGAGCCTCAAAGCCAGGCCGTAAAAGTGTATTAATTATGTTGTGGAGGAGCTACTCCGGTTTTGTTAGTGCTACATCCAGCATAAACTAGATGAGAACAAATGAGACCTCATAGCGCTGTAATTTTTTCATTTTATTTATTTAAATTATTATTTAATAGCGTTAAATCTGCACATTGGTAGGTATCTACTTTTTGTTTTTAAATATTTCAAAAGTTATAATATGTCCTTTTCTAAATATATATTTTGTTACCCGAAACAAATTGAGTAATACGTGATGTTTTTTATACAATCTTTAATTTTGAAATTTGTAGTCCATTAGGTTCAGTGAAACTTAATTAATCACTTTAACATTGGTTTATGACTATCCGAACTTTAAATTTTATTACATGCTATTTTCTGTATCACTCGTTAGTAGCGCTCCTATCACTTCAATAATAAATATGTGCCTTCAACTCTATATGCTGTGAAAAAGCAACTCAAGTTTACGTTGCGTTGCCATCACCAGTTGCCTTCTGTATGTCCGCAGGCTTTAGTGTCATTATTGAAGGTACGGTTTTGTATCCATACAGTATAGTACCTCTCTGGCCTAAGTGTCTAAGTGTTTCCTTATCGTTCTTCATGGAATAATTCATGTAAATAGTTCAAACGTAGTTTATTACTCCTCTTCTTCGAATAGAATAAAAACATTTCAATCAATGACCGGCGTCTGACAATATCAAACTTAGAACGTAACTCTGGGCACTCTACACCATGGACTGTACCTAGCGAAAGGACGTTTCTTGCCCAACCAAGTGACGCAACGCAAGGACAATGGCAGGACGCTCCTTACACAAGACTCCTTATTTTGTTTATTTGTATTATTGTCAGTCAGGCTCTCTTCAGAGTTTATAAAACGCCCATTATTAAAAATAGATTTTTTTCTCTATATCACTCATTCAGAAATATTTAATGCCCTTCAATTAATAATTTTACCCGACAAGCGGATTAATGTTTTTTTTTGAGGGAAAGGAATTACATTAATATTTTTCAGCAAAAGGATACTCATAATTTCCTGTTTAGTAATTAATTTTTGAGTAATTACAATTTCGATTGTGTTGAGAACTTTTTCTTTACACTCAAATCCTTTTTCATTTATTCTCTAAATTGAAATACCTTCCTTACTTTAACTCCGACCAAAGTATCCTCAAACTTTAACTACAAAGAAGTAAAACGTCAATGATTTACAAAATGACGTAATTAGTCCCTTACCAACTGTCTAACGAACCGTAAAACTCAAGAGCAATCTGTGAGGTGTGGTTTTATCTTGCATCCCAAGTTTGAAACAATGGTATCTTATGCTTGCAATTTGACTTTTATCGCGTTTGAATGATAAGGAAAGGATTATAAATAATAAGATTAACGTTGTGCATAAACCATCTGGTGTGGGAAATATAGAAGAACATAGCCGTAACATGTTTAGGGTCGTTTACCAGAAGTCAATAGTCATGTTCTCTAGTGGAATCCTTAGCTGTGTCTACCCGTTAGATTCCCGTTTAGGAACCAGGGAACGGACATACGATCCTTGGTCCTGAAATAATTTATTTAAAAACTAAATTTGTATGGATGGTCGCGTAACCATGGACCACTTAACCGTGCACTTGGTCTTGCAAGATTTCTCGTGTACTACCACTTCTTAAAACATGTTATATATTCAGAATGTTCTATACATCAACAGCTTCTGCATCCGATTTATCTACACATACATCAAGATTGTTTCTTATACCATAGCTAATTTATCATCGAATTTATCTAATATCGACCGTCTCATGCAAGTCAGTGTTCTGACAGTCTTTATCATGTTTGTAGGAAAGAATTTATACTGACACTTTACCTCCCGTCTCGCCTACTACGATCTCTCAAGGCCAAGTGCACGGTTACGTGGTCCGCACTATGTATAAAGTGTACATGTGTCCTAATCACTTTTGCAATCATTGGAGGTGTCTGCCAGTTACACTTCCGTGTACTAAACGGACATAACAATCTTTGGTAGGCTACTGAAAATAGAGATAAATTCTTTGGCAAGCCCACTTGATGAAGTACATAGTCCTACTCTCTATCGGGGAATGTATCCCTTACATTACAGTATATGAAGAAGGATAAGTGGAATTAGAAAATGGGATGATAATCCCCTGATTCTAGAGAAAGGGACGGGATCCCTTACCCCTAATTACTGCGATGCCTTAAAAATATGTTCTCGGTTTGGTACGAACTGAACGTGTAGGCAATTTGTAAAACCACCTAATGAAGTCCTCAAAACTGTTAGTAAATTCGCTAAATAACGTTTTACATCGCGAATCGAAGATGTTTTTGAGCAGACGATTTTTTAAAGCTTTAAAAATGACGTTTAGAGTTCTACCTTATTGTTAATGTCACCCTTAATTCATATGCAATAACTTATAAGTACCATACGTGTAGGCTATATAACCATATTCGAAGTAACACCATGAGAATGTTTATTATTTCGTAATTAAATGTAAAATATTTGTAGACTGCATTCTTGTGTTGCCTGTTTGTGGGCAAATGATACTTCCTCTATGTGTAGAGCTTTGTTAACTAAGGCTATTCTGCCTAGCATATAATTAGGCTTCGTGTAATTGTGTTATTTCATTTCAAACTGAATTGTCTAGGTAGTAGAAAATAATATCCGTATACTCTTGGGAAAGTTTATTTTTGTCCGGTGACGGGAAAAAGGAAATGTTAATTTGGTAGAGCAACAACGTAATTAAAACACAGAGTAACAAACAAAATTGAATTACTCACAACTGGGTGATACACAAAAAAAATAATTTTGTCTGTGTTCTAACATGAAGATAACATCGTTGTAAATGTTGTGTAAAGTAATACAAATCATGATAAGATAAAACTGGGCCTCTGGTCGGAGAGATGATGAAAAATACCATGCACTCTATATCAGGGACAGATCTAGATGTATTGAAATGTAGGCGTGAAGAATATTGCCATATCGCTTTGTACGCTGTATGATCATGAAATGCGTGATGTCGTAGGCTATTCCGAAAGTTGACCTTTGTGTTGCACTTTATTTTATTAAATTTTAACTTATTTTAATTAGAACATGTTAATCAAGTGAAAATAAATTTTAGTCGTAACTCTGTAAATTGTTTCAAATTGACCCACCGTCGTGACGTCAGCCTAACGAAGCATCCGGGCACAGTTTCTGCATTGTAGTAGGCCTACACTGAGCATTCCTACTTCCTCCACACGCCTTTCAAGATCGGAGTCGAGTCTAATATTTATGCAATAAATTGAAAAACGTAATGTGCAAGAACTGAGATCCATGTTCAATTTATTTTTTGTAGTAAGGTGTTCAGTGAATATGACTATTTGACGAAAAGCGTTCCTTTAGTTAAAAAGGGTCGAGTTCGTTTAATCTCGTTCTTTATTAGACAATGTTAATTTGTAACTGCTTAACATATCAAGCAGATGAAACTTGCTTCGCCTGACACCCGTTAATTTTATTGGATTTTATGTCTTCCTTTAATATCAATAGCGTCAAATAAATTAAAATTAGAAAGGTATTTGGAAGTAGCCTTGGTGGGAGAACAAATGAATTCAGCGTTGCCGTTTTGTGAAAATATTCTGCCGCTGTACAGTTCACATCTTCGACAGCAGATAAAAGTTGAAGATAAAAGACGTAATGACGGTTGTCTTGTCGTCAGGAGATGAAGGTGCCTTGTGGGATTACAACATAACATAAGAATAAAAATTTCTGTCTGGAACCCGTTAATTTTTAGTCAGAATTAAATATTATTGAATAATCACTCACACAAAATTGTACAAAACAGTACTTCACAACAATTAAGTAGATTTCAAAGCCCTTTCGTGTCAAATAGATTGCTTGAATCGTTATTTCTATGCGATTAATAAAAAAAACATACTTCTAGGCTAACATCTTCCAAAAACTATAGGCTATTGTTTGTATAAACAGTGATTTCTAGGAAATGTTATGTTGTAGGCTACATACTAGCTTCTTTATACAGGGTGACCCATAAAAACGGGAATTTTTGTAACGCGTCGTGGCAGCCGTGAGCAGGTGGCAGCACTGCGGGACAGCGACAGTGTACAAGTAAAAAGTAAACAAGCCGCCATTACAGTAGCCATGGACCAGTGGAACGAGCAACAGCGTGCGTTAGCTATATGTTTTATAAAAACGGTGATAGTTTGAAAGCTGCCCAGATTGAGCTCCGATGTTTTTACAACTTAGGACGGCATGATTCCGTTCCGTCAAAACATGCCATTAGAAGTTGGATTAATAATTTTGAAGAGAGTGGATCAGCTTTAAAGAAGAAACCAACGGGACGGCCAAGAAGTGCTCGTACTGCACAGAACATTGATGTTGTACGCCGATCTGTATTGAAGAGTCCACGCCGTTCGATTCGTAAGCAAGCAGCTGCGGTTGAAATGTCCCGTGAGAGTGTTCGCAGAATTCTTCATTTAGAATTAAAATTTCACCCCTACAAGCTGCAGATAGTGCAAGAGTTGAAGGAAAATGATTACCAGTCGCGATTGCAATTCTGCCAACAAATGTTAACACACATAAACAATGACGATGAATTTCTAAGCAAGTTGTGGATGTCAGATGAGGCCCACTTTCATCTCACAGGTTATGTTAACAAGCAGAACTACAGATACTGGGCAGACACAAATCCTAATGAACTTCATGAGCGCCCTTTACACGCTAATAAGGTTACAGTATGGTGTGCTGTTTCATTACATGGGATCATCGGACCTTATTTGTTTGAGGATGAACGGGGGTTTGCAGTGACTGTCAATGCTGATCGTTACGTGGAAGTGTTACAACTTTATGTTACACCTGAATTGAACAATTTTCCAGACGTTCAAGAATCCTGGTTTCAACAGGATGGTGCGACATCACACACTGCACGGCGATCAATGGAGGCTGTGCGAGTATTGTTTGGTAACCGT
Source organism: Prosapia bicincta (assembly GCA_036971475.1). NCBI lineage: Eukaryota > Metazoa > Arthropoda > Insecta > Hemiptera > Cercopidae > Prosapia > Prosapia bicincta. Next base: position 32,970,776 of record JBAIZL010000001.1, read on the forward strand.
GTCATCTCAAGATTCGGTAACGTTTTCTGGCCCCCTAGATCGCCAGATTTGACCGTGTGCGATTTCTTTTTGTGGGGCTATCTCAAAACTAAAGTGTTCACAACTCGACCAAGAACTGTAAATGAGTTAAAACAGAGAATTTGGGATAAAATTCACAGTATTCCAGTTGAGATGTTGCAGCGGTCAATGAGGAATCTCCATCGCAGATTTCAAGAATGCATTCGTAGAGGATGACGCCACCTAAAGGATGTTGTTTTTAAAAAATCATAGATTCCATCAGTGTTTCATAAATGGCAAGTTTTGATATTTCATGTAATATAAATAAAACCATTTTCTACCATCAATCTTATATTTTTAGATTTTTTTTAAAAATTCCCGTTTTTCTGTGTCACCCTGTATTTTGACAACCAATATGTTATTCACGAAATATGTTCACTGTTATAAACGTTTGAATAAGATGCAAAGTTTTAAGCAATCGCAACAACAATAAAGGCATGCGATTATGTGATAGGCCTTGAAACAATTTCCCACGGTTTAATTACGGATATCCTAAAAACAAAGCTTCCGCCTCATGGACATCCGAGCTATTGCAGTGTCTCACGAAACCGGTTTGGATAATTGCTAACGTTTATATTTATTCCTGAAAGTGTTGCTATAACTTATTTTTTAACAACAACCTTTAGTGTTCTACCTACGATTCACATAAAATTAATACTAAAAACCATATGTTTAAAATTAGGCGTATAACGAAATTCCAACTTATAACTGAGATAAATTTATAACAAAATTACTGAGGCAAAACTTTTCCGAAAAAGCAATAACGATTTTCATCAGTGTCTACATTGGCCACTAGGCTGCGTTCTTGAGAAGGCAGCGGTTTAAAAAGGAGATGTTAAAAAGTGGTCAACGAGTGTATATAATGTAATATTACCTTAAATAAGAGTTTAGTCGAATGCCCTGGTAAAAGAAAAAACTATGAATAAACAGATTTTTTCTTACCTGAAAAACATATCCCCTAAACGAAAAACTTAGAAACCATTGTTTTTTTAGGAGATGGAGGTTTTAAAACAAAAATATAAACTATTCACTCAGCTATTCAATTAAAACTTAAAACCTTTCACTAAAAACGCCTTAATGATGGTGTATCTATTTACACCGTTCACAATTTACTATCGCATTTGGAAAGTACATCGATGTTTAGTAACTAAAGATGCCGTAACCGATTTGTCAAAATTTTACTTGTTCTTTAACTGCCAAAAAACCATTGACTTTAAAAACTTATGTAGTAAATTCACTTTTCTCGTTAAATGTGCCTAATCATTTTCATTATTGACGGTTATTGACTCGTTTGAGATTCAGTTTACAATATTCAAAGCTTCGACTTTATAAATTTCATTTCTATGTTAACGTAAAATTTTTGTCAAAGGGATCATGATCAGTGGCATAATATAAAGGGGGGCCGATAAGACCCCGGTCCTTCCCAAAATATATAAAATTTATATTAATTAAACATTTGAATAAATATTACGAAAGTTGAAATATTATTAGACGATAAAAATTATCATTCTTTGTTTAAAATTAATAATGTAACTTTATAACAAGTAATTTTATAATAATTAATTAACTAAGAGTTTGTAGTAGCAACACTCACTGATGATGATGATTTTGTCATTGAAACGCGTCTGAGTTAATAAATTATTGATTTGTGAATGTTGTGTACGTCTATTATATGTATTAATATAACCTCACAAGCTAAGCTCAAAGAATAGTTATAAATTGAGGTTACCTAAAAAAACACAATGAAAACAGTTGCCGCCCCCCCCCCCGAAATAAAATCATATATACGCTATTAGCAATGCCCACTAAAATTGCCCTAATTTATATCTCTAAGAAGGCTACAGTCGCTGAACCAGAACTGGAATGAGAAACAGCAGCAGCCAGTTACTACAGGTTTTAACTTATCAGTGAAACAACAAGTGGCTGACTAAGCGGTAGCAGAGACTTGTCTTGAGAGCGATGGATTAAGACAATCAGAACATCATCTAGACTCCGAAACAGACAAGCAAGTCTACAACTTGCTCAAAGGAGGAAGAGTTGGCGAAAAGAGCACCTGTGGAGAAGAACGCATATCGTGTACCAGTGATATTACGGGAGTGGCATTGTCAATATTTTCATTCCTTATTACAAGAATTTTGCAGCTTCATTAATTTTTCATAGAATTCATCATATCTCTACCTGGCGTTGTGTGTGTGTGTGTGTGTGTGTGTGTGTGTGTGTGTGTGTGTGTGTGTGTGTGTGTGTGTGTGTGTGCGTGTGTGCGCGTGCGTGCGCGCACATGAATTTGCTTGTTTATGTGTCATCAATAAAAAAAAAAACATAGAAGTTGACAATAGTACATTATTATACAAGTCAAACATTATTTACCCAACATTCGGCGTGACAAAGAAAGCGACGCGTGTATTTGCCTTGAAAAACCAATAAAGATTACAAAGTACTGTCTTATCTCTTGAAAGAACAGGTACTAGACGCAGTTAAAACAGTTTGCCTCATTAAACAAACTGGGCTGACTGCCTTAATTCTGTGTCAATATTTACACGATAACTTATGTAAATAGATTTAAAGAACACAGTTATACTAGAGTTAATATGCCTGAATATTATCGCATTTAAACAGCGAGAGACAAGACAGTTTTAATATGGTTTTCGTTCAATGTTTGTAATATTAAACAAGCAAAAATGTATAGCGTTTAGTTACATATTTATAAATACAAATTGTTTTTGTTAGGTATTTGTAGCATGCTGAAAACATTTCTTCCTACACTATTTGGGATAACATAGAGAAAAGATTTTTTTTAAGTGAAAACCTTCATAGCGACGCCTACAAAAACTTATTAGATAGACAATATCGCGTCAGTATAACTTCCGTCAGATTAATAACGCCAGTATAAATTCTATCAGGTATTTTTACATGAATCACCTCAAAATTATTTAATTGATAATATATGGTTTCATCCAACGGCTGATTTAGTGTTATAGTTCATGTTGTAGAACAGCTGTTTTGCACGTAGGTTATATTACATCATTTAATGAACATTGTTAAGGATTTTATTGATAATAACAAAGGGTTATTAATAAAAAGTTTGAATCAGTAAATAAAAATATATAAATTTATTTAAATTTTGATAAATCTCGATATACATATTTCAGTAATAAGTTGTGTATTTTTAATCCAACATTTGAAATGAAAACATAAAGGCGAACTGATTTCAATAGAATTTGTTAAAAAAATTTTGTATTCAGTAAACATCAATTAAAGTTTTTTTTTAATAATAAAATATAAAGATTAGAAATATCTATAAATTCATATTTGGGGATTTTTTTGGAAAATTTTACAAAACTGTTAACTCTAATTTGTTATTTGTAGTTCAAATTTTGCTGTTAAATGTAAAAAAAATCTGTGTTATTGTTTCTTATATTACAACAAATGTTTAGTAATTTCTCATTACACAAAATTAAATGCTTTTCTCAATTAAAAATTTCTGTAGACGTTGTTAAAAAGTTTTCCCTTCTGTCAGCACTAACTAGAATGCCACAACCTAATTTTTTTGTTGCAAAAAAAATTTACGTTACCCTTTTACACTACAGTGTAGATAAGGCTTAATGAACAAGACATTTTTAAATAACTTGCACACTATCGTAACGGACAGGTGCTGACACAGGTATTTTTTAATTTGCCTTATAAGCATAGCGCAAGTGTTTAGACCGTGACTTTCTTATACGTGTAATGATATAATTACAAAGAAAACTCGACCATATCTTGGTTTGTGTATAGGTGTATAATATTATGTTACGTACCTTTTAGCCGTTTTTATTCTTCTTATTTATTATTTGTTAACAAACGTTATAAAAATCTTTAAGTTCTATATATAGCCTGGCAGATAGATACAAATATCTACTACTTTTTAATTTATTTTACTTGCTTATTATCAAACTGCCTTTAATGAAGTAATTTCTTCTTTAAACTGAACAGGTATTTTGAGAAAATCATTTTAAAAATGTTCTCTATATACATTTCTTGTATATTCACTATTATATTCGTATGTTGGTTTTCTCATATTAGAGTGAAGAAATATGAGGATAAGTTTAGATGTATTTGTTACATTGGTTTAACCTCTATTGATTTAGTCAACTAATATATTTAATTAATGTACTTTTATAGTGGAGTTAATATAGTGAGCTGAATTTACTACCGGAAAAACACTTAGGCCTATATACACACACGACACGACATAGTCCATCAGTGATCCTTACACATTAACACTGGTGATTCTTTCCGAATAACAAGTTAGTGCAACACTTACAATGATATAATTAAATGTTAAAATCAGGATCACCGATTAATGCTTTCAAGTTACTGAAACATGTATGATCAGAAATATCTATAAGTATTGAAATTATATAAATAAGCATTGTTAAGAATTGAACTGTGTACATTAATGTTTTTTTTCAGTTATACTTTTTATCATTAATTATACAAGCCATTGAAACCGGATGTTCATTAGGAGCAATAGGTGATAGAAATAAATCGTCTTCAGTGTGCACTTGCGCAATTAGGGCCGGAATGAATGAATGCCGTTCCTCGTGTAGTCACAGAATACCGGTTTATGAGTCATACAACGCAAGTTCTAAAAATAACTCGCGATATTTTCTTCTAAAGTATGTGTTGTTTTTGTTGAATCAAAGAAATTCCAAAGCGCAATGAGCAACTAATACTTGCGTACGGGCCTAGCTTAAGTGTAAAATTACAAAACGAACTAAATTTTCAAAGTAAATAATGAGAACAGTAAGTAAAAAATTGCTCAAAAGACTACTAAGTTGTGAAGAATTCATTGTTGTATTGGCTACACGTATCTCAAAATAATATATTTCTTCGAAAACAACTGACTTTATGTAATTTATCTATGGATAAAACAATGAGACAATCACAAAAGAAAAAAAATGAAGGTCAAAATTGTTTGTGTAAAATACTGCAATTTTATAATGCTTGACAAAAATTGTACAAGCTCCGATTTTTTTTCGTTTTTAATTCATGAACATCGTTAAGTGTTACTAAAATTATAACTAACGATGTGGAAAATCCACGATGTAGGAACACGGAAAATTAAACGATAGTTCAAAAATTTTAAAATGCTTAATAACTTCTGTAATACTAGACACAATATGATTTTACTAAGTTCGATTTTTTTTTACAACTTTACTCAAAAATGCAATATAAACAAGAAGCAGTGACTAACTATAACCACTAGTAGTTAAACTAAATTTGAGGTTAAAGTTAAATATCGTCGTTCAAACATAACCTTACTTATAAAATCACACTCCAGGAATAATTCTTCAGGAATCACAGTATGTTACAGATGTATATCAATATACCTAGAAAGTCTCCGGTTAAGATACGTTTGGGTAATCAACAAAAAATCTTGTTTCTGGCACTCGGCAGTGTCTTGAGGGAAGTGATAACAAAATAAAGCTAAAAGCTTTGCAAAAGTTTTAACAAAAATCGTCAAAAATATGAATGTATACACTTCGTATTCAATTTTTACATCTTCATTAATTTAAGGTATGTATTTAATAAAGACTAATTTTTATTGTAGTTAATAAATGTAAAAAAAACCTTTATTAAATACTTACTAAACTCAAATTATTTTAACCACAATTAAAATTAGGTCTTTACAATGTACAAGATGGGCCTAAAATTGTTTTCCTTTCAAAAAGGGAATCAAAGTATCAACTGAACAAAACTATTTAATAATAATCTACGTGTAAAACGACTATTCTACAACATAACATATAACACAAAATCAGCTGTTACATGAAATCATATCTTGTAAGGTATATGCTGTAAAGTATGCGTTTCAGAAATAGCGTGACGTGAAAGCAATGATTTAATCTCATCCTTTGTTCACCGCACGTAAAGAAGTTATCACTTCAAAAATTAACTTTCCTTATGTAAACTCCACGATTGCCGGAGTTAAGAATTTGGGATCCATTTTGCTACACGGAAAATTATAAACTAGGTTCATAGTAGAATTCTGCAAATACCCTGATTTCAAACATGTACAAGAGATTAAATAATTAATAATCTACAGTTTTACGTGGTATCTTGACCGGGCTAAGATTCTTCCTCTCAGTTACTACATGGGAGACACAGGAAGGTCCAGCTTCAGAATGTTACCCTGGACTCGTACGCCCTACACTCTTATTCTTCCTCATCTACCACAACCATTTAGGCAACGAGGACTAAATGCGCCGTTTCCCTTGTATCATAAAGTCCTTACGTTCAATAATAAACATTGTTTTGTTTCTCAAATTCAAACAAAAAAGATACAAATCTTATGTGTGTTTACACAGAAGTAATAAATTCTCAGGGTAAATATTGACATTGGATAACTGGCGTTTTGGTAAACAGATAAACCTTAAGCGTATGGATAGTTTCTCTTTACTAGAAAATAGTTCAAATTATTTCCGGCAGTCATGCACGACTCTGTCCAGACCGAAACTTGACAATAACCCGCCTAATAGACAAGCCGTGTAGCAATTTAGAAATAATTTGTCCTACTATATTAGCAAACTTCACAACAAAGCACCTACTTTCCTAATGACGCTAGGCTGTAGCAAGTGCGTAGGATGTGTAGCCTGCATAACTAAAGTCAGGCGAAGTTGAGAATGATGCTTCTACCACTGACCATGTTTCATCTTTACTTACTTTTTTTAGACAATGTTCAAGCAATTTATTCGTTTGTATATTTCATTGAATTTTACTTTTGTTTTTATAAGTCTCCATCATAACTTTAATATCTTTTTTTCACTCTCTACCAGCGCAGCGCCGCGCCAGGCAAACAATGGCACGCAGACCACATTCGAGAATTTCAAGTTACCCTTTTAAGTGTACATTGTTGTTTTTTTTTTTTTTTTTTTTTTTTTTTTTTTTTAGAAAGAAAACAGAAAAATAATATCGCATTTTTGTAATATTTGTTTTAGATAAATATATAGTAATATTGTTCACACTCGCAGTACAAAAAAAGTGTAAGCCATTTCCTATTTTCTTGCTACAAAAGTTACAACTTTTAAGGATAGCCATAATAATTGTTGTTCATGGAACCCAGCTCGAAAAAATGCGTGGTGTTAAGATAGAGGTAATGGCGATAAAAACCTCATTTGTTTTTTCGTCAGGAAAAAATACAAAATAATAATATTAATAACAATAATAATAATTCGTAATAATATTATTATTATTAACATTAATCAATAGATAGTAACACTACTACTACTACGGTAAAAATGCAGAAGCCCGGCGCTAAATAACGACTTTTTAATGAGATTACATAGATTAATTAGTTTTATTTTTTAGTGAACTCTTATTTTTCCTTAAAACATTTAAAAACTAGACATAAAACGAGTAAATACCCTACAAAAAATTAATTGCTCTACATGTTAGTAGGTTTCAAAATTAATGCTTTAAGATTTCTAAGTTAAAAAAGGTAAACTTTAAACATTTGTGAAAACACGAAAGTCCTATACATTTTTCTAAACTAAACATATAACTAAAATATGTAATATGTTATTTTCAGTAACAGTTAATGTACATCTGCAAAATCCATAAGCCTTTACAACGTAACCTAATTACAAATGTTTTTAACATATGTTGTGTATTTTGTTTCATGGACATGTACCAACTGTGCATGTTACCATTATTGAATATAACTAATGTTTTGGTTATGCTATACTTCGCATGTTACCATTATTGAATATAACTAATGTTTTGGTTATGCTATACTTCGAAATACTGTGTAATTAATTTGAAACTATAATTGCATAACAATAGAATTTGCAAAAATCTACAATAAAGTATTTTTTTTTTAACCACCGAGAGCGGACATTTTCGACTGTACAACTTGTACTAACTTCAATCAGTATCTCATGGATGATGATTGCCTCCTGCAGTCAAGTATTTTTAAATTTATTGTAAGAAAATAAACTTAGTTAAGTAATTTATTATAAGCTCGTGGAAATCGTTATTTTTACTTTAAAGATTCACTGAATGTCAGGGATAACAAAATTTATCAGTATTTTAAGAACTCAGATAAATAAACCAATATAACATTCCACTATTTAAATACAGTTGAATGAGAAACGACTTTATTAAAATATACAGTACAGTGTTTGTAAACAATTGCCATACTTTTCGCGGCAAATAACACTACATTTACAATTATAACGTTTTTCTTACAATACTATAGTTATACATTGTTACTTTAATAAATACTACGAGTATGAAACAATTAAAATATACTCACCAAAAGCACTAAAGTTTTTACAGACGTTATTTCACAATTATATATAAAATCAACGCACTACAGAACACTACAAGCCTTTACCAACACTGACATTTAACAGTCTGTTGCGGAAGGCGAGCGTGATTCCACAGGCAACAAAACCTCTCCCCTCCACTTCCACTGGCGTGGTGCTCCCTTCCTTTCTGATGACTCACAACGTGTTTAAAAAGAATTCTTCTACGCTTCCCTTGAATCCGACTGGAACAGCGGGCGGTGAATAATTAATTCACGTATAAGTTAAGCTGACAAGTGGAGCTGGCTAAGGCTTCATATATCTATTTTTTAACGGTTTAAAAGGACCACTGTTACTTCTTTAAACGTTCAGTACCTTAGTTTTATAAACGATATTTAGATTCAGAGATCTACGAAGATTAATTTCAAAGCTTTGTAATTTGAATGTGCTCTCGGTTCCTAGAGGTGGGTTTCCAAACTGATTATTTCAAGACGCCACAACTTAGGTACGTGTCGGCTCGACTACCTACTCTGGCGATCCCACCCAAATGCATGTTGTCTTGCGGTAGGACAAAAAATATCCAGGTCATTGACACTTATGCGTTGGAGTTTTATTTCAAACCAAAACTCTATGATCAAACACTAGTTTGCATCAAATAAAATAATGATGTTGAAATATGATAATATCATGCATTAATATTTTCCAAATTGGTCCTTAGGTATTCCATTTGTTTGATCAATTCAAAATCGTTTATACCCGATTTACTAACCACGACCGTGGGTAGCTATTGTAAATTGAAGAAATTTTATTTTTGTTTACCAATAAAGTCACTTTAATTAAAACTAAGTTAGGCCTACGTGTGTAAAATGTTTGAATATACAGTAAATAAACTTAAAACAATAATTTTATCATTTAACCTAGTTGTTCCCAAAAGTTTTTAACCCATGGCTCCCTTGAGGTAAAAATATTTTCTGGCGGAGCCCTTACAGACAATTGGCTATTAGTGCTAAATTTATTTTGTTGGTAGTAATATTTCAAGTCAATTTTTATCACAATGAAAATATTGGAAAGAACCCCAATATCACAAAAAAAAATCAAAAGTAACAAATAAAGCAAGTTACTTAAGATTAAACCCTCATGTACATTTCGATGGCCAGTAATTTCGATGTCCAAGGTATAGTGCTCGCCACGTATTATGGCATTGGCGCATACGTTTAACGCTCTTTCTACTATCAGCAGATAATATACAGTTTGGAACGCATTCGAAACCTCTAACACCAGTCCAGTCAGTGAGCATTACTAAGGACGACAGTGACTTTAAAGTTTATTTTAATGTACAAGTGAACGTAGGGGAAGTGTAGTAGGAGCAACTCAACTATCGTAGCCCTACACTTCAAGCTAAGTCTCTCGCACAAGTATAGCAGAGGCGCACGCTTTGGGAAACGCTGATTTAGCCTGAATAGTTTTCTTTAAAAAAAAAACGTTTTCTAAATCTGTTCATCTTCCATATTTATGTACCATTATTGATAAAAAAAACACTAATTTTAAACTTATTTCTATACTCCCCTTTCTAAAAACATCCCTATCAACTTTATATGGTACTTCAAGTATAGGGTGATATGGATTGCAACAATAAGCGTGGACCCCTTCAATATTCATTTGTTGTTCAATGTTTCGTGATGCAACAGACATGGAACGAGGAGTTGAGAGATTTTGACAAAAATGTTTGAATCTATCTTTGTTAAATGAAACAATTACAGATGTTTTGGTTATGAAAATGTATTATCCGACAGTAAATTTGACTCTATTTATGGAACCAACATTTCGTTTATCTGTAATATCTGTCTATAAATAACAAACCATCCTACGTGATAATAAGCATATAATGTGAAACAAAATATCTAAGACAGATAAACAGAACGAATTTACAAAGGAAGAAGCAAGTTAAAATTTCTCGATCATTTCACCATTAACAATGCCTAAAGAAATCTTGTACATCAACAAAAAAGGGCCACATCTCTTCATAATAGAACGATTTGAAATTTACAAAAACATAAATAACCCAAAACACAAACATATTAAACGAACAAAACCAATACAAATCACACATCCTCTTTGATACTATCGAAAACCTGACTTTAAAACCGTCACCGCTTAACCTAACAACTCCATGCGGAAAGTTTGACACTGATGAAGATCGATCCACGGAGCGATCGGAAACGTTCTGTCTCAGTGAGCTTTTACAAATTTACAAAATAAATTTAAAGTTCGGAAAGTCATAAACTAATGTAAAAGTGATTAATTAAGTTTCACCGAATGTAATGGACTACAAAATTCAAGTTTAAAGAGAGTTTGCCTACAAAATAAATATGAGTTTTTAAAGCCCAGTGATTGTGGAATGATATTTTAATTTCACTCTACTCGTCTTTACAGATCTCTTTTTACAAGTACAAACTTGATATTACCTATAATTTAAGAAGATTTTGTAAATACTTCAAAACACTACTTCAATTTAATGCTTATTTAGTACTCTTGATAAAGAGTACCTATTTAAAGAGTACTAATTAAGTACTCTTAATTTGGAATGTTTCGATCAAATTGAATTGACTCATACTTTTCTAATAATTCTGAACGCCGATACAAACCCCTCTCCCAGCAGGGATTCTGAACGCCGATACAAACCCCTCTCCCAGCAGGGATTCTGACCGCACTACTGATAATGGTTAATAATGAGTTTCCTTTTATATGGATTGCGAAACTACCATCAGACTCCAAAACAGAAGAAACCTTTTTTCCCTTTAAACCACTACACTATTACAATGACCACTGACTATGAGACGGAAGATGATACCGACATAACAACAAACGCAATCATTGAACCTAATGAGGAACAAGTTTTTTTTTGTGAAGGAAGTTCTGATACAGAGGAGGGTGAGTCATGAGTTCAAGTTGATAGAGCTAATGGCTCAGACGCTCATTGCATATTATACTTAGCTATAAGAGTAGTACAGTGTATCAACATTTTTCTATATTTTTACATTTTTCTGATTAGGACTTTAATTTTTTCATTTTTAAATCTGTGTGGGTGTACATTTTATATGCAGAACCCACCGGCAACGGTTTTAGCACTTATAAATAATTTGTGGTAATTTTTGAACTGATTATATTTATTAGTTGATGTTTTTATTTATTTTTAAAATTTCGAGGTCCTCATACGAAGGAAGTTATTATCCCAAGAAGGATATGAAAGGATTGCGAATATAGGGATAAAAACTCCTCGTAAAGGATAAATGGTGATCACGGCAACACGTGTGCGGGGACCTTCTGTCTGTCGGGATCGTAAAGAGGTGTGTTACTCCTCGTAAACAAAGATTAGGTAGGGATTAGGTAGGTTTAATGAGTGTATATAGTGTCCTTGGTACTAGAAACAGGGAGAAATTATGGAATCCCCCAAGGATACTTAATCTCAACCTGGAAGAGATGTGCTGACAGCTAACCGGTGGTACAGTTAATAAATAGGTTATTAATATCTCGCAAAATACCACCATCAACAAAAAAATGTTACTGAAATTCTTTGCAACGTTTGATAAAAGAGCCCGCTTTTAACTATAAACTTATAAACTTCAGAAGGAACACAGGAAGGAAGTGTTTATCTCATTGATAGCTGCTATCTATTTTTATTTCAGTTATTCCACTTAATAAACTTAACTCCGACGCGTAGAAAGTTGCTCAGAAGTTCCAATGAAGAGCAAAGATCGAGTTTTGAAGGGTAATGTAAATACATCCTATAGCCTCTGTAGAATGTTATACAATATTTTCATTATGTTGTACAATGTTATACAATACCAAGAGCACAGTGATACAATATTTTAATTATTTTGTACAATGTTATTTACATTCTGAAGATTCAAATCTTGAAATTCAAGAAACGTACTTAATTGATTGAAAGTAAAATAACTTATGTATGTAAGTAAATGTGGCTCTTGCTATTCTATTAATGGGTTATGTTCCAAATTATATGAGATTAGTTTGTTACTGCGGAAAGTCTAACCCAAGATTTTACTTTACATCCTTTAATGAAGGTATGAAATAGTCAGTGCTATGATTCGCACGAATATTTTAATGTTTTGAATGTTAGATCATCAACAATATAGTTCTCGCAGTCACTGCAGTTCCAAGATACGCTCATCCGTGGTTAGATATAAAATAGACGTGTTACTCACAGATGCGTAGGAGTGTCTGAGCGTTTGCCTGATTTGTTAATATACTGTAGCTACTTCCTGTTGTTAATTAGCTTGATTTTGCAGGGAAAATAATAAATGGCATTGTTTTCAAACGTTAATAAATTTCTCGTCGTTTTCTTATTTAAGAACAAATAAAGATGCTTTGTTAAGTAACGAGATTTTAAAAATACTAAACATAATATATGTAAGAACTGAAGGTTGAATGTATGCACGAAAACAAAGGTCTTGGTCATTCAAGAAAAACAAGAAACAAAAAATGTTCCAATTGAAAGTGAAGCGATTGAAATTTTCAAAACGCCTTGGTTAAATGGGTTAGAATATAACTTATAGAACACCACGACTTACAAAATACACTAATTTCACGAAAATAAAAGTTTTTTTAGTAACGAAAAACAAGAAAAAAAGTATTCGAATTGAAAACGAAGCTATTGAACAATTTCAAAATTTCAAACGCTTTGGTTAGGATGATTATAATGACTTACAAAATACACGAGTATCACTAGAACAAATTTTTTGTAAATAAAAAAGCAAGAAAGCAAAACTGTTCAAATTGAAAATGAAGCGATTGAACCATTTCAAACGCTTTGGTTAGATTGGTTAGAATAGATTATCTTACAGAATATCAGGCGTTAAAAAATACAAGAATATCACGAAAACATAGGTTTTTGTAATTAAAGAAAAACGAGAAAGCAAAACTGTTCACATTGAAAATGAAGCGATTGAACAATTTGACAATTTAAATACTTGGTTAGATAATAATAATTTACAGAATATCAGTCCAAAGACATCTAATTCCATGGGAAGGAAATAACTGTCTATCCGAACCAGACCTGTCCCATTGGAGACTACATACTACCTGGCTCCTTTAGTCTCTCCCTTCTTTACGAGGTCTGTTATTATCCTTCTTGTGTATCACCTCAAGGATCACGACGGACAGTTCCAAGAATTTAATTATATCAGGTTACGTAAAAAAAGACATAAATATAAGCCTTCCTCTTCGCCGGATGCCACGGAATGTTTACAGTCAAGGTTTTTTGTTAGAGACACGGTCCTCTTAAGTTACGTTCTCTCTACTATATGTAAATAAAAGTAACCTTTTATGCGTCATTATAACGTTAATTACGTTGCTATTTATTACGAGGGACATTATTTACATGTCCAAAACCAAAAGCTGTATTATTAATATGGTAATATATTGAAAAATAAATGTTTCCATAAACAAACTGTACTTTCGCCCGATGAGATGTGTAGGGATGCTGCAACGGATTTTTTATTTTGATTTTATTAGCTAGCTTTCTTCTACGGTAATTTTGCAATGCTATTTAAACTAATTTAATGACATTTTTGAGACTTGAAACTTTAAGCATAGCTTAGGACCTTAGTCCATGTGCCATTTGAAAGTGTGGAGGTAACGGGAGATTCACTGGGTGTTTTACAAAAGATTTTCCTAAAGAACACGGACTTCCCATGATAAGTATAAGCTTTCTAGACAGAGTATAGTAGGAACTAAGTAAAAGAGCAGTGGACCAATTGGTTTTTATATGTTAAAAAGAGCGGCTAATCTTCGGACTTGATCGCCCGCACGTGGTGCCCCCTGCTCTCGACTGAACGATCAACAGTCTGCGCTATACCCGAGCAGACCACAAGAGCAATAAAGGCTTGAAAACATCACAAGAAAACCTGGCTGTTGGAAAGAGATGGCAAGAACTTTGCACCAACCCCATTCCAAAATACTTGCCTCGGCCTATCAGTGTTGCGCTGTTCCGTCTAACCACGGGACACGACTACCTTCAGGCGCATATTCATCGCATTGGGCTGGCGGACACGGATCGGTGCCCCTTGTGCCAAACAGGAAAGATGGATGGAGACCACCTTCCTGCCTGCCCACAGCTCGAAGCATACAATAGCGACCCAAAAACCAGATTCTCCAAGCTCTACTGGTCTGCACGATGCCAAATGGTCGAGTTACCAAGGGCAGGCGTTGGATAAAGTAAGTAAAGTAAAGTAAGTATCTTCGGACTCACAGCAGAAGGCTGAATCCAATCAAAGTATAAGAATCAGACAAGTTAATAAAAAGGTTAAAAAATATCAGAGTGAAAAATTGAATACAATCCTTGGGTTTATCGCACTCTTAAATGAGGAAGCCCCAAAGTATGAGGGGAGGGTTTGCTAAAATCGGATAAACTTAAATCAATCAATCTCAATCACAAAAACAAGACACCACATTGTATTCGAAACATAGAACTCCTGAGATCGGCCAGTTAGAACTATTAAAAGAATTCTACATCGATCATGTTTTTAGATATATTTCGAAATAGCCCTAATGATTAACAGCGAAATAAAAAAAATAAAAAAATGGAACAGATGTGATAAGGTAAATGGTATCATCCATTGCTAGAGTGGCATTCTATATATGGATAAGTGGTGAAAAGCAATAAACTCCATAAATGAGAGATTGTGAGTATCACAATGAAACTAAAGGGGAAAATATTTTAATCTTATGCGTGTAGGGATTACCAGCTGTCAAGCTCGAGACAAAAAAACACAATTAAAAAAAACGCACACACAACAGGAACAAGTAGTATATAAACGAGGACAATCAACTTTGGTAGAGAGTTTGAATGGAAAGATAAGAAAGAGAAGGCAGACAGTCGGAAGGGTCAGGGAGGAAGCTACACGCGAACAATAGAAATATCTGAAACAAACCATTTAAAAATAACTATTGGATAAAAACAATACAAACATAAAAATATTATAAGTTGGAACTATCATTAAAATACAACTCGTTGGAGAACGGGGAATAGAATATAGAATAAGCTCGGTACAATTACTTGTGCCTTCCCCAATAATGATTACAAGTAACAAATTCAAACTAACTTTACATATTACTACTGTAAATCATTTTGTATCAAACATTTTTTTTATTGAGAAGGTGTTTTGGTACTTAAAATTACACAATTGTTGGGTCGTCGATAAGCTGTTTCGCTAAGAACCTAGTTTTATAGCGTTATTTTTTTCTCCGAATATTAATTGATTTGGAGGGGGCACGTGCCCCCCTCTGGCTATGCCCCTGCTTTGTGTGTGTTGACCACTGCAAAAAATTCGTTCCGGCTTTGTTGATGTGACAAATGAGTTGAGCTTTAATTTACAGCTTTTTAGAATATATAATGCTTGACTGTGGTTATAAATAAGGCTAAATACACCTTAGCTGTATTTAGGCTGGAGTTACTGAGCCATCTGTGTCAAACACATTTGCCCTTTGTAACTTTACTGTCTTAGAAATTAAATAGAACTTAGGGTGGGATGTAATGGGACCACGCCCTTTCGAAGAGAGTAGGGTGAGTTTGTTATTTCTCCGCCCTTAAATCTCTCGAAATACTGAAGAACAATAAATATCGTAATTCGATACTTTAAAGTAGTCTATAATGCTACAAAAATACACAATAAAAAATGATACATATATTAATTCAGAAATAAAATAAAATTATCAAACTACTTTACTCACTTTTTATTATCATCTAACAACAAGGATACTAATTGAATAGTTGAAGAATACATCAATCGAAGTGTACAATGTTGAAAAGTATTTTTTTAAAATATATATCGACTCATCCATCTTCAAATTTAGTTATTACACTCAATATTTATTTATCAATATTTAAACACTTGTCGATAGTAGCACTTTCTTTCTATATAAATGAGAACAGTCGTTCCACGAGATTTGTTTCGTTCTCAACTCAGAGCTAACAGACCTGTTGGGTTGTTTAAGTTTAGTGTATATTATATACTATATAATAACTCAACAATATTAAACTATATTAAGGACGAGAAAACAAACCCAATAACATTAAATATGCCCTCAAGCGTGCGTGGTCAGGATTCTAAAACACCTTTAGAAAAAGAAAAACACCATGAAGAATTAAACAACACAAAACGTGTAGAAGTTAATGGATACAACACCTAAATAACATATCAACCGCCTGAAAACAGTCGCTCAATATAGTTTATATGAAAACTGTAAAAACCCATCTACAACGTTCTACGTACAAAACTCAACCATACAGATCAACCGAAACACAAACTATAACATTTCCTAAGTACATTAAAAAAATAGCCTACCCCATAGCCTACACGACTTCAACAAACAATTGAAACTCAACACCACAAACAAACACATATACAACTGTTTTGGTGTATATAAACTGAATGCAAGCCAGTCCCTACATAAGGCAAACAGGAAGATCATTTCATACGTGACCAACAACATTTTAGAGCAAAACAAATATAACACTAACAAACATTTCTGATTACCTCATATCTACACATCACAACTACAAACTTATCAATTAACTTACTAATTTTGGCACATTAAATAAAATAACACAGTCCAAATTCAAATAAAAAAATTATGATACAATGTGCCTAGATATTATAAAAATATAGTCTAGAAACATTTCAAAATACACCTAACACACATATTCAGTTCCGAATGACAGCAAACACTCACGCTTTTTGACATCGTTACCCCTAAAAACCCTCTTTACAACCTTCCCCACCCTTAAATAAACCAATAAGTCAGTTACAAAAAGAGTTACTTTCCACAGCTCCTGAAAGTAATCTCATTTAGACCAAAAGTAAGCGCTATAGCATATGCTTATACCTATTGTTACATTATGACAAAGTGTACATATTTTATGTTATGTTATGAAGTGTATATTAAGTTAAGTAAATATTATGTTGATAAAAAAAAATAATTTAATTTTTATAACTTCCCTATTGGATCACAAAGCATGTTTTTAGAAATTCCCCACGAAAACAGAGTACTCTGGAGTCATGATTTTTCAAAAGAAAGACAAATCTTTAGCACAGGGGTGTGGTCCTTTAACTTTTTCCATATCTTCATATGGATTTTCATTTAGAATTGTTGTTAAGGTAAAGACAGTTCAATGAACTCATGACCTTGAAACAGAGACATCTCTCATGTCTTCGTATTCTTTAAAGTCTTTATTTATGTATGTCTTATTTATTTTGATCGGTCCTTAAATACTGAACGTGGAGTGTTTTAGTGTCGTGAAAAACAATAGGTGTCTAAGTAATGAAGAGGTGACCACATGTCCGGCACGTGTCAGTGACAGTGTCCGTGGAGGGATAATTAATATCGATGCCAACTATATTTCGTTTTCACTGACATTTTGATGGTGCATGCAACGCTTGTTTCAATCTATACTGCAACTCTTTCTTTTGGTGTTATTGCTATGACCTTTCTCCAGTCGCAGTTTTGTTTTTTTCAAATGCATTTCCAATTTACTGAGCAACAAATTAGAGTCATTTTCAGCTCTTCAGAACTAGTTATAGAAGAAAGGCCCACTTTCATGGTTGTATTACGTAGCAAATTCTTCTTCACTTGTGCTTTCTTTCCATGCTTCGTGAATCCATTTACGTTGTGTTAGGTGGAATTTCTTCTTCTCTACCCAAAATTACTAAGTCTTGTTAAGAAAACAAGGGCATTACACTGAAGAAATGGAAGAGTACGAAGTGACTGGTACATATGACCGGACCTGATGACGGACGAGAGGAGAATGGAGTAACGGCCAGGACGTAAACACATAGGCTACATTATTTAGCTATTCAAACTATATTAGGTTTTCGAAATATAGGCGATTGAAACGGGTTAGTCAAGGGATTTAGTTAGAATATCAGATAATAACGCTTAAGGATTTGTATATAAAAAAGGGTGAAACACAGATGGGAAAACAGATTAGACGATTTTGTAGAAGTAGGACTTCGACACTTTTACTGGTTTCACTTGGAAAATGTCAGGTACCAAAGAAAGCCACTGTGAACCTGCCAGTAAACTCTTGGGTACCAAAGAAAACCACTGTGAACCTGCCAGTAAACTCTTGGGTACCAAAAACAAAGGGCTTAATTATGTAATTTTATTTATTAAAATGTAATAATAATTTCGTTTATTTGACCATTATGTTAAGATCAGTCAATTTGACCGCTATTAATTATGAAGAATAAGAAACGACTTAAAGATCTAAAACTGGGATTATGCTCGCTTGATTGGGTCACATACCTAAGGGCTTAGAGGCTCTTCTAAGGCTTAGAGAGTATACTATTATTACATAACAATATTATGTTATTTATTGTTATTACTATTAGAATATTATTATTTGTATCAATATAATTCTAATAATTACAATGTAATTCAATATAATATATTTTATTATATTATAAAAAAGTCTATTATAAATATATTACTAACATTTGTTTAAATGAAATACATATTTAAAAAAAAACACTAGAATAGAAAAAAGTTGACAAAAACAAAGTAGCGAGGAAACATAATATAACAGAAACAAAAGAACGAAATATTAAAAGGTTAGAAAAGGTTTGTTAAAGATATTTTACCCAAATCTAACTACTTCAACAATTTTAGTAGACCTTACTTTTTTTTTAATAGAAAATTATGTGTTTGCACTAATATCCTCGGTTGTTTCAATTAAACTGCGCAAATTAAAATTAATCTATTCGACGGAAATATGTTCAGTATTCTGATTGAAAATCCGTGTGTGACTAAAGGCATTTAACATATAACCTCAGACATGGCTAGACTGGCCACGCCCTGTTCAGAGTTAGGCCTAAATAGATTCATTAACTCCATACTGACCTAGAAGGTTATTTTGTAATGTTATACAATGATGGTTTTCCTTGAGGCATTTTTAAGCGCAAGCTGAGGTATTGTTTGAAAGACTATCTGTCACATGGCCAAGTGAATGAATAATGAAGCCGGCGCACGCAAGTGTCTGATTCATCTGTGGTAATATAAAGATAAAACGAATAAAGAATCCACAATTATATCATGGCGTATTTATTCTCTGTGATACGTTCCATACTACATCATATCATTACAACTGTCCATCGGATGTGTTTGTAGCCTGTAGCACATTCGTTTGTATTTTACACATTGCTAGATTATATAAGTGGACAAAGAGGTCACTGCAAATTATATTTCCCTTGAAGAAAAATATTAACCTCATAGCAGTGATCTACAAGTCGGTCTTTTGTTTCGTTCTGGAGTTCGTGGTTGCCTTTAATGTAAAACTTGTTTCTGTTGCATAAACACAAGTTACGTAGAAAATATAAGATGCATATTTAACACAGATAAAATCTGTTCCAAGTTTCGTCAAACACTATCAGCAGTTCTGCAAAACAACAAGTCAAGGGCCGCGGGTTGTGCACCCCTGACCGACTGATGTCACATCAGTCTACCTGATGGCACGCCTCTTGTCTGTAGGTAGATTCAGTGCACTTTTCCACGCCCGCCCCTGAAAATCTTCTAAAGCTCCCGGTTTGAGAATACCTGATATACAGTAACACAGTAACTATAAAATGTAGCTTGCAATTAAATCTGTATATAACTTTTTGTGGGTGATCTAGGATTATCTGAAAGGACGCAAAATGTAATATTCCCGATAAGAAATAAATAAAGGGCATTTATTCTACTTAAACAATTCAGAGTAATCTAAGCATATTTTTATTATTTAACAAACAGCATTTTACAGAGAAATAATTATTTATAGCTTATCGACTCATGCTTCTTAAGTAGTAGTAGTTGGCAAAACCGTTAATTTCAATGTCCTATTTACATCTGTTCTGCTATATGCAATACACTACAGTGAGTTTTGCATGCCTGCCTAAAGATATTTGCAATCAATTTTTTAAATTAAATAATAACAAGAAATTAAAGTACTTATCTTGTAACATTAACTTTAGTAAGAGTACAAAATTATCGATATGAATAGTATATTTTTAAATTTCTTCTATTAGCACACACTCTCCTGATATAGCCTATATCTTGTACAAATTTTCAATCGTTAATAAAATACGTTTTTATTCATCCAATCAAGTTCAAATACATTTTTTTAAAGCAATAATTAAATTATAAAATTTGTGAGGTCTAGCCGGATTTGTATTGAGAATCTA
Source organism: Prosapia bicincta (assembly GCA_036971475.1). Classification (NCBI taxonomy): domain Eukaryota; kingdom Metazoa; phylum Arthropoda; class Insecta; order Hemiptera; family Cercopidae; genus Prosapia; species Prosapia bicincta. The sequence continues at coordinate 32,991,354 of JBAIZL010000001.1, forward strand.
CATGTTTGAAGTCTAGCGCGCCTTTGCACTGCGTCAACTTTCCAATACCTGAAAATAAATTTCTCAAAGATGTATATGAATTTTTCCCCCATCTAGTTGTCGTCGAAACCTCCATTGTACAACCTTAAACTGTTGCCATGATTATCACACAATATCATAAACAGTACTCTAGGGTAACTAAAATAAATGTTTCTTTGTTAACCTCAATAGGAATTTACTTAAATTTTTTTTTTATATTTCTTGTTTATGTTTTAATTAATACATGAAACATTCAAGTATATTTTCCAATGTATAGGTGGAATTAAGAGTACCTCCTGCGGCATTGCTTGTAAGAACTGAGTCCAGACAGTGGGATCTTTCAAGTAGACTGAATCATGGCAGGCGTTTTCATGACTGCTTTCTACTGACACTATAAGATATGTAGAAATTAAGAATTATTAGAATACTCTCTGTGTTTTAAGAGCTCTTCTATTCTTGTAAGTTTTTAGAAGAAGTAACGTTTAGACTTCTGCTCTTTGGACATTTTAGGTAAACACTTTGAAGATTCGTCATAATGTTAATATTTTGGAGCACTCATCATATTTACACGTACGGCTTATTATAAATCATATATTCACAAGGGGCAGTGGCGAGCGGTGGGATGAAGGCAATGAAGAACTGCTTCAGTAGAAGGCTGTTATTTGTAACACGAGGAATGTATTTTGTACCAACAGTAGGTAACGATGCACATTTATATAGATTGGCCTGAGTACTCAAAACACTTCGGGCGTCGATTCCGACCTTCCTGAACGTATGAAGCTAAACACTAATAGGTTGGGCAGGATGGTTGAGAACGCAGATAGTATAGCTGGTCACTCGTAAGCTAGCGCGCGACCGATCGATAGAAAACTAGCCTTATTTAAAAACATTTGTTTTTGTAGTGCGTGGTGCATCAAAGGCCATCGCTAAGAAATTGCCGGTTGCGGTCGTTTAGAAAACTGATATAAGTAAATTTGTTCAAAACTTTATGTATATGATTTGGTTATATGAAAAACCAAATAAAATAATATTTATAGCGGCCTTTTGGCCTTGTCAAATCTAAATTATTGTAACATAAATACTGTACCTTATATTATGTCTGTGGAACGGTCTTTTGCTTCCTCTACCCTTCTCCCTGCCTCACTGTGCTCGCCCTTCGAGGTCGCGCCAGCTTACGTTTAACAGCAATACAGAGTGAGGGGCGGAAGGGAGCAAGAGGGGAGGTGGAATAAACAAGCTGCCAATAAAGCTAGTTTCTGTTTGCATATTGACTAAGACATAGGAATGGCCCCAACGACTCAAAAATGGAAAGTAAAAGAAATGACGTGTCAAGTGTCGTCATATGAGGTAGTCATAAAAGATGACTATCTTTTATCATAGTTCACACTTATAAAACATTATTACATGTATAAAATTTTAATCAATATAATAGTGCGGATAAAAAATAATACTCTAGAGTGCCTGTATTCATTTACAATGGAAAAGTGTATTATTAAAAGTTTTATAGGCATTCCATTCTCTTATCAAATTTTGAAGATAAAAAAAATAATGAAACTTACTAGGCCTGACAGTGCAGAGATAAAACGTTTACCCGAAATTTTCATATAAAAATCATGAATGGTTAGCTGGTAGCAGTTGTTTATTGTTTGGAAAAAATAAAAATACCAGCTGGTCAAAAAGGGTATAATCTTAATCCAGAGAGGGTCAACCAGTGACTCTCTCACTTAGGTCATATATTCATGGAATGAGAACCATTAGCAGAAATAAAACTGAAGTGTAGTCAATAAATTTGCAGCTAAGGACAGAAGAATTTAGTTAATTTTCCTAAGTGAAAACATTTAGATAGAGAAAGTTTAAAAGTATTTTGTTACTTTATATACGCTATAGGCCTGCAGAAATATGTTTTAAAACACTTGTTGTACATTTAACAGTTATTTTTTTATACAAATACAGTACAATAATATTCAGCTTTACCCTAATAATTTATTTACTCCCTTTTCCCTTTTATCATACCATATAATCTAAATAAGAATTAATAATCAATGTTATCATAATATAAAATATCACTACCATCGGTTCTTTTTTTTTACCCCCTAAGGAGCATTGTTTCTTTTAATAGATATATTACCGCACGCCACTCATATCCACATAAATTGTTCGACTTTAAAAATGTGGATTATATTTTATGGAAGAACGTTTCAAATGTGAAAAATATGTGAAGAATAATGGGCCAAATGCTCTGAGTAACATCGAATTGCGTAAGTAGGTGAAAGTATTCATGGACGAGCGGATAAACTACTTGGTGTTCCGCATTCAGGTACCATTAGGGATCTTAGAAGATCGCTCAATGCCGTCAACTGAGAGATTCGTGAAAGCCGGCGATTGCAACTATAGCTTTGAGTTTTCCGAACAACTTCACACAAGATTACCTCTGGAAATTTGCCATTTCGCAAATTAGGCTTGCGTTAGTTTTCAGGCTGTTTAATAAAAGACACAAAATAAAAAAAATGCTTTGTTTTATTGTGATAGACCAACCTTCAGAGAACATTGTCAAAGGAAACAAGACGTGGGTTTCTTACATGACGCTAGAGTCAAAACGTCTGCATTGAAATTGCGTCACACATAATCAACCACCAGTCAAAGTCAAAGCGAAGCAGACAATCTGAACAGGGTAATTATGGCATCCGTGTTTTAGGCTAGACATTGAGTCTTGTTAGTTGAGTTTAGCAGCAAAGAACAACAAATGCAGTTGCTACTGCGCTAGTCTGACTAAACGTCAGTTAAATAACTCAGCTTCACGTTGACTTTAAAAAAAAAAAAAACTATATTCAGGCCTGCAGCCTGTTACACTTGATTTACAGGAACAGTGTTAGAACTTAACATAGAAATTAAGACAATACAACTTTCCTTACAACTAACAGAGTACGGCTCACTACATGGTCAAAATCTATCTGCTCTCTGTTTTCTAAAACTAGCTTATACTGTATATACTTTGTCATTATATGCTTTGGTATTTTCCTCACGGACCCTTTAAACACCTGCTCATTCGTAACTCAAGTGAGAATAGTTTATTATCAAAGGTTTAAGAATAGCTTTCTGTTTCTCAACAAAACTGTCGATGTGCAAACCAAGCGACGTGACCTTCCGACGATTGAAACTTAGTTTGCTACGTGATATTACTTCAGACCACATTCTACCATTCAAACCAAAATCTGATCAGATCTTTTGGAAAGGAACGGATCGATCACCTACTGATGACGAGCCACAGATGACGAGGGGAAAGAAACTCACTAGTAAGCCGGGTTTACACGATGACAATCGAAGAGACAATTGTCGGGGCCAGTTGCGTGAATGTCTGAGGCCAGTCCAATTGAATGAGAAATTGTTCAAACGGCGAAACTATTGCCACGCCAGTTAGTGACGAAAAATGGCGGAGTGCTTATCGTCTGTTGTGTCTCGTGGTGAATTGAAAGTAATGAGTGAGGATCTTTGTCGGGAATTTATCGCTGAGGCTTGCGAAGTTCTCGAGGAAGAGTTAAATAAGAAGAGGGAGTGGACAAGGAAATGGCTTTTGCAAAGAGACAGTCAAGGAGCGCCATCACAACTGATAAAAGAATTACGAATGGATGATATATTGGAATATAAAGCATGTTTAAGGATGAGTCCGGAGAGTTTTGACGAACTATTACCGCTTGTTGAAAGTAAAATATCTAAACAAGACACAATAATGAGGAAAGCACTGCCTCCTAAGTTAAAATTAGAAGTAACGCTATTATTTCTTGCTACAGGAAATAGTTACAGATGTTTGCAGCATTTCTTCCGAGTGTCAAAACCTGCAATATCAGACTTCATTCCTAAGGTGTGTGAAGCACTGTGTGACAGCCTTCCGGAATATATAAAGGTAAGATAAAATAATGCACTCTGTATCAGCAAACTAATTGGTGTTTATTAAAAAACAAATTAAATTAAACATTACAATGAAATTTAAGTTAATGTAATAAATAATAGTGTCAATATAGTCAAATTGAAAAATAATCGAACGCTGGCTATATTATAATGTTTTAACGTTATATATTACACGTTTTAACACAATATATTAATTGAACGTTCACTAACACTATAAACTGTAACTAACCTAACCTAACCTAACCTAAACTAAGTCCAATAGCCGTCCTGCTTGTACCCAAGAGCAGAAAAAGTTTGGGAAAAAGTAGATTATCCGGGTGTTAGCGTGGGCGTTACAGTTATGCCGGTAGACATTTCTTCTTCTTCCGGAAATGTCGCTGAAGCTAGTTGAAGGACGAGATGTGTTAGCAGTAGACATAGTAGACAAATCTTGTTTGGTAGATGTACCGTAAAGGTCATTAAAACGACACTTTGTTAAGACATTGTTTATCTCCATTTGGGCAGTTATTGCCTGAACAGGACTTATTTTATTTGTGCCGCCACATGGCGGCCATAAATGTCCCACTCGTTTTCAGTGTTGCCCAAGCGTGTAACTGACTCACTTAAAATTTTCAATTCGCGAGCAGTAGAGGCGATCTGTTGTATTTTAGACCATGGTTTGAATTTCTTCTTTTCCTGTTTGTCTGCAGATGTTTGATGCTGAGACTCGGTAGGTGACAAACTTCGTTTCGAAGTCGAGTCATCCACCTCATCATCTAAATCTGGATTACCCTCCTCAGCAATCAGAGCTGTAGGATTGTCATCAGCCGTGTTTGTGGATGTATTGCAGTCACCACTCATCTGGAACGAATAGAATATTGCTAATGAAAATTTACAAAGGAAAAATAATAAAACCTATATCCGTCGGCCAAAGTTATTAAGCTAAATATCTGAAAAAGCATAAACATCAATAACAAAAAAAACACAAGTTTGTGGAGATAGTGTAAGCATTTCTAATATAGGATCGTAGCATCTGCAAAATCACTCGTGAAACACTCTGAAATGTGCATTTGTTATTTCTCATACAAATATATGATTTTTACATATTTATAAGGCTAAATCTTAATTATTGATGTTAATTTTATTCCTGTTTGATTGGCATTATTAAATTCATTTATAAGTAAATTGAAAAATCTTAATACTAATCTTAATGTAATTTTAACAGGTTCCTCAGAGTGTTAAAGAGTGGAAAAACATTGAGCAGGGATTTCGAGATCGGTGGAATTTTCCTGGGTACTACGGAGCGATTGACGGGAAACATGTACACATAAGAGCGCCAGAAAGATGTGGAAGTACATATTTCAACTACAAGAAACACAGCAGCATTATCCTCTTTGCATTGGTTGACCATGATTATCGTTTTGTTTTTATTGATGTCGGAAGCAACGGTTCTATGTCAGACAGCACAGTTTTTCACAATTCTTCTCTATTCCAGGCACTTGAAAGTGGATGCTGCCTACAGGTGAAGTTGTTGTTGGAGACGATGCGTTTGCACTAAAAGAATACCTTATGAAACCTTATGCAGGACAGTTGTTGGATTTCGAAAAGAAAGTATTTAATTACAGGCTGTCAAGAGCGAGACGCATAGCTGAAAATGCATTCGGAATTTTAGTGAGTAGGTTTAGAATATTTGAGAAACCCATTCCCCTTCTACCTGAGAAAAATGACAAGGTGATTTGGGCTGCTTGTGCGCTTCATAATTTTCTGCGGAGCAAATCGGGCTCAACTTACATGGCTAAGGATGCAGTTGACGCCGAGTATTTTGACTTACGTCGTATAATTGAAGAGGGCTGGAGGCAAGAAACAAACGGGTTGCAAAGTGTAACACGAGTAGGTTACACTACTCATCAACAAAGCATCAACAAAGCAAAAAAGCCAAAGATCAAAGGGATGCTTTCAAAAGTTATTTAAAGAAAATTTAAACATTGAGGGATTCGGTGTAGCAGAAGTAAAAGCAAAGATAAAGTCATTTCGCAGTACATTTACTGTGGCAGAAAAGTGCCAAATCTGGATGTGGACTTTTCTTATTTAACTCTTCCTCGAGAACTTCTCAAGCTTCAGCTATAAATTCCCGACAAATATCCTCACTCATTACTTTCAATTCATCACGAGACACAAATACAATAAGCACTCCGCCATTTTTCGTCACTAACTGGCGTGGCAATAGTTTCGCCGTGTGAACAA
>JBAIZL010000001.1:33002500-33037500 GCA_036971475.1 Prosapia bicincta
GAACTACGAAAGAGACAATATATGATGCTGGAAATAGGGTGAAAATATGACATCGCTTTATTAATAGATATTGCTTATTTGAAATAATCCTTCCTTCGTCCGTGGTGAAGAAAGATTAACCCACAGCCCGAGATTATCTCCAAGCGACCTACGTAAGTCCAACTAGAGGCCTACAATAGATTGTACCCTGTTCGTGTTTAGGAACGAAAACGTTTCGTTGACTTAGGTATATCTCATCCTAACTCGGAAGCGCCCTAGAGGATTAAGCGACCCACGTAAGTCCAACTAGAGGCCTACAATTATTGTACCCTGTTCGTGTTTAGGAACGAAAACGTTTCGTTGACTTAGGTATATCTCATCCTAACTCGGAAGCGCCCTAGAGGATTAAGCGACCTACGTAAGTCCAACTAGAGGCCTACAATAGATTGTACCCTGTTCGTGTTTAGGAACGAAAACGTTTCGTTGACTTAGGTATATCTCATCCTAACTCGGAAGCGCCCTAGAGGATTAAGCGACCCACGTAAGTCCAACTAGAGGCCTACAATTATTGTACCCTGTTCGTGTTTAGGAACGAAAACGTTTCGTTGACTTAGGTATATCTCATCCTAACTCGGAAGCGCCCTAGAGGATTAAGCGACCCACGTAAGTCCAACTAGAGGCCTACAATTATTGTACCCTGTTCGTGTTTAGGAACGAAAACGTTTCGTTGACTTAGGTATATCTCATCCTAACTCGGAAGCGCCCTAGAGGATTAAGCGACCCACGTAAGTCCAACTAGAGGCCTACAATTATTGTACCCTGTTCGTGTTTAGGAACGAAAACGTTCCGTTGACTTAGGTATATCTCATCCTAACTCGGAAGCGCCCTAGAGGATTAAGCGACCCACGTAAGTCCAACTAGAGGCCTACAATTATTGTACCCTGTTCGTGTTTAGGAACGAAAACGTTTCGTTGACTTAGGTATATCTCATCCTAACTCGGAAGCGCCCTAGAGGATTAAGCGACCCACGTAAGTCCAACTAGAGGCCTACAATTATTGTACCCTGTTCGTGTTTAGGAACGAAAACGTTTCGTTGACTTAGGTATATCTCATCCTAACTCGGAAGCGCCCTAGAGGATTAAGCGACCCACGTAAGTCCAACTAGAGGCCTACAATTATTGTACCCTGTTCGTGTTTAGGAACGAAAACGTTTCGTTGACTTAGGTATATCTCATCCTAACTCGGAAGCGCCCTAGAGGATTAAGCGACCCACGTAAGTCCAACTAGAGGCCTACAATTATTGTACCCTGTTCGTGTTTAGGAACGAAAACGTTTCGTTGACTTAGGTATATCTCATCCTAACTCGGAAGCGCCCTAGAGGATTAAGCGACCCACGTAAGTCCAACTAGAGGCCTACAATTATTGTACCCTGTTCGTGTTTAGGAACGAAAACGTTTCGTTGACTTAGGTATATCTCATCCTAACTCGGAAGCGCCCTAGAGGATTAAGCGACCCACGTAAGTCCAACTAGAGGCCTACAATTATTGTACCCTGTTCGTGTTTAGGAACGAAAACGTTTCGTTGACTTAGGTATATCTCATCCTAACTCGGAAGCGCCCTAGAGGATTAAGCGACCCACGTAAGTCCAACTAGAGGCCTACAATTATTGTACCCTGTTCGTGTTTAGGAACGAAAACGTTTCGTTTACTTAGGTATATCTCATCCTAACTAGGAAGCGCCCTAGAGGACTAAGCGACCCACGCACATGACTTATACTTGTAATTGTTGGATTTAGGCAATTTTTATTGACATTTTTTGTGAATACATATTTATTATTAGACATATTCTGCAAACACGACGCTATTAGGTCGATATTTAATGAATATTTAATGTTATTTAATGATTATCGGAAATCTATATTTAATGATGGTTATCTTTTCTATTATCTTTGAGTGTGATATAATTAAGTTGTGTTTGCTCTCTGTTTCCAAGGAATATTATGTAGAAAATTCAAAAATATCAGTAAAAATTACCTAAATGTTATAGTTAAGAGAAATTGGTGTTGTATACCAATGCCTAATAATTTAACAGGTTTATCGTAATTTAAAATTAATCAACCGTGAGAGGTAGGGCGCCGGGCAGTGTCATCACGAGGTGTGTATGTGAGGGTCGCCTAACTTTAGGCACTTTTAGGTTTGGATGGAATATAGTTATTATGCTTGTGTACTTCTGTTTAATGTATTACTCAAGTGCTATTAAAAATATTTGACCTCATTTGGTCTTGAAATAATTAAATTTATATTAATAACTTAAAAACTTCATTTTCTTGATTGTTACCTGAATATATTATACATTATTATGACAGAAAGAATATATTATACTGCTTAATTAAATTACTTAAAAAAAACATATACACACAAACACAAACACACACACACACACACACACACACAGACACACACACACACACACACACACACACACACACACACACACACACACACACACACAGACACACACACACACACACACACACACACATACACACACACACACACACACACACACATGTATATATATATATATATATATTTTTTTTTTTTTTAATTAATTTATTTATTTATTATATATGAGTATGAACTTATTTAAAATCGATTTAGCATTGTTTTTGGCTGACTGGCTTTCGAGAGGTATACAGTTTATTTTATTTGCAAGAATGCTAAAGCTGATTTTTTAAATGGACCGAAAAATACACATACTTACTTAATATGATTCTTAGTGGTAACGTATATTGTGATGTTTCAAAAAAATGCAGCAATATACAATATTTTGAATTTTAAAATTACATAATTTGTTTACACCGGAGTAATTTACTTTTAAGAAAGGGTTAACCTACGTTAGGCGTGGGCTCCATACACTGTTCGTGGCCTTGAATTCTACAGTTCATGACAACTGTAATTTGAAAATTATGAACTGCACGTTTTAAGGATTGTCACACCTACACGGCACGGCTTGAGTGGGACTGGTTCAAGCCCACTGCTTTGATCTGCGATCACTTTAGCCTTTCTCGAACACTCGTATTTCATGGTGTGGCAATAGCCTACAAGAAGATAAGAAACGTCCAGATGTACTTCCGTATACTTCAGCATTGTATTAGAATTAACTTCACGGTGTTACAAAGTTTTTAAAAGTACTGAAGACTTCTTACTCTTCTCTAGGCGCAAAGATTGGTAAATGAAACTGCAACCTGTCGTAACAAAACTATGTTTTTGATTTGGCATTTACAATAAAGATTACAAAAACTCCAATACAATATTCTAGATTCCAAAATAAAATTGGAAATATTGTATAAGCAAATAAAAGTTAATCATTTGCTTTATGTCATTAAAATTAATAAGGAAAAGCAATACAGGTTTGATTGCTTCATTGGAATGTGGAAACTGGATGTCGCTGCTTTAATCACAGCTAACGCGCCTTTATCTATATCTTCTTAGTTATCCGTAGGAGTAATAGGCCTACCTATCCTCCAGAAGGGTTGGAATGTCGTGTTATAAATGGTATTAAAGTAAGATGAAGCCTTGTTGTTTTTCTGAGGAGATAGTTTCTCATTCTAGGGAAACTGGGAGCCAATTCACTCTCCAAATCAAATTTTGATAATTGAGTGTTTTGAAATGCCATGAGACACGAGTTTTGTTCTAAAATTGCCCATGAGTTAACAAAATAAGTGGATTAAATTTCTTCTTAAAATTAAATTCATTCGATATTTAAAAAGTACTTACTGAATATGAAATTTATTTCATAAATGTATAGTGCGGACCACATAACCATGAATTTGCCCTTGAGAGATCGCAGTAGGCGAGGCGGGAGGTAGAGGGTCAGTGTATAAATACTTTCCTACATATATGATAAGGATTAAAACACTGACTTGCATGAGACAGTCAATATTAGGTAAATTCGATGATAAATTAGCTTCGGTATGAAATCACAAGCAATCTTGAAATATGTGTAGACATATCGGATGCAGAAGCTGTTGATGTATAGAGCATTCTGAATATGTAACATGTTTTAAGAAGTGGTAGTACACGAGAAATCTCGCAAAGACAAGTTACGTGGCCTGTACTACACAGGGTGGTATTTAGAATATGAGATTTTAGAATTACAAAAAATAACAAGCTAGAAGCAACCTTTATATTTTCATTCTCTATAGTTCTATAAAGATACATTGAGTCTACGAGACTATTACAACTATACTATCAAGGATGTCAGCCATGCAGAAAGGCTAAACGGATATTGTCAGTTTAGGCGTTCTTCAGAAATCTAATTTCTCAAAATGTTGTCATTCCTAAGCGACCTAAGGTTCCTGTAAACTCAATAGGTTTGTTATAAACACAATCTTGAAGTTAATAATTTCGTTATTAATATTGTACTTCATTTAATTATGAGTGTTTGAATTTAATTTTAAATTTATTAAAAAACTAGTAAATTTTAACAATTTTTTCGACCTAAATTGATATGTTAACAATAATAACCTATATAAATATTGTTAATATAGGGAGAGCGTAGAGCTAATAGTAGGAATTGAAAAATACACAAATGTTTGACAGAAAATCCAGTTTCACCACATATTGCTTTGTTTTACCCTACACAAAATACAATGCATACTTATTGGCATTAAATGCTATTTTGTAAATTGATTTTTTAATTTTTATTGACGTGAAAATAGACGTTTCTGAAAATAAACTGTATCTTTCAAGCAAGAGTAACTAAAAATCCCTTACACACAATAAATGATATCTGTCTATTTCCAATATAAGAATTCTATTTTTGCAAGTAAAGTTTATTTTGTTGGTTTCCTAATCAAGGTTTTTTTAGTCTGCAGATTTGGAACAGTTTTTTTTCCGTGTTACAATGAACCTAGCGTGAATCCTTCCACTTTCTTTGTTAATGAAAGCCAAATAATTAATTCGTTCATTTTTTATCCATTGGTTTTCATAGTGGTTTCCTATGATTGAGGAAACTTGTGTTTCGTAACACCTACGTAGAAAGACGAGTTGCCCGGAAGTTGCGCGGTTTTGCCGATTCTTGAGCGGACATGACAGATCTCTTTCATTTTACTCTTTATGAAAACATATTTACCTCACACATTGTTTTAATATTTAGAATTATTAACATTAATTAGTCTTATTTAAAATCCCTTCTCTAACCATTTGCGCATAAGTCAAATCAATTGATAACGGAATGTCGTGTTTGAAAAGACAGCTGCAATTAATAGTCAATGAATGGGACAGCTGTTGGATTTTTTTTTTTTTTTTTTCCAGGCGAAAAACCTATTGAGGTTATCATCGCCTAACTAAAGTTAAGTTTTTAAAATAAATATTACATAAAACTAATCAAAAAAAAAAAAAAAAAAAAAAAAAAAAATAGATGTTTAAAACTAAAATGTAATTATCTAAAACTAAAGAACCTAAAATTATAAAAAATTTAAATATTGTTAAATAGATTAAGGTGGCGTAAGAAAGCGAGGACACGGTCGATAGCCGTGACATCGTCTCTTAAAACCACCTTTAAACTACCTCGAAGATCGTAACGTATATACAAATTTGCCAGCTCATTACAATCAAGCAGGATATGCTTGATTGTAATATTATTTCTACAAAACGGACATAGTGGTGGATCCTCATGTCGCATCAACCATCCATGCGTTAACAAAGAGTGGCCGATGCGAAGTCGAGTAACCACCACTTCCTCCCTACGATTCGAACGAACAGATGTCCTCCATGGTCGGACGGTATTTTTGATGTCCCTCAGCTTGTTTCTATTTACATTTTGCCATTCTTCGTTCCAAACAGAGAATAGTGTAGATTTAACTTTGCATACAAAATCTGATGCCATCACACATTGTGTCGATGGCAACATACCTGTAGCTAATTTTGCACCTTCATCTGCTTTAGTGTTTCCGAATATTCCGCAGTGACCAGGCACCCAGAGAAATGACACCTCGACACCTCGTAATTGGAGCCTGTGTATAGAGCACAAGATGTCTCCAACTAAAGGGTTCTTAGTGTAGTCTACATTTCCTGAATAGCCTGGAGAGCACTTTTGGAATCACAACACACAAGATATTTAGATTTTGCAGACGGAATTGATCTTAAAGCTTGGAAAATTGCATAAAGTTCTGCAGTAAAAACGCTACAGGCTGAGGGCAATCCGTAAGTGAAAGTTTGTCCTTCCATATAAAATGCACAACCTATCCCATTGTCCAGTTTTGAACCGTCTGTGAATATAGTCACAGTATGTTGGTGAGTTTGTTGAATCTGCAAAAACTCCTGACGATAAATAACGTCAGGAGTATTGTGTTTTAGGTACATGGACAATGAGAAGTCACATTTTGGCTTTTGTATTGTCCATGGAGGGATGTAGCATGATGTTCGTTCGAATATAGGTGGATGTTCTAAATTTAGATTCCTAAAAATGCGCAACGTTCTTATTCCGAAGGGAGCAGTTGAAGTTGACGCACATTGTAACGATCCTCGAGGTGGTTATCAAAAACTGCGTTGAATGCCGGATGTTTAGGTTTACTTCGAAGACCAGTGTAATAAGAAATTTGTAGCATTTGACGTCGCATAGAGAGAGATGTTTCTCCAGCTTCAACTAGAAGGCTGGAGATTGGGCTTGATCTAAAAGCACCAGTAGAAAGTCTAAGACCAGCGTGATGTATTGAATTCAGGAGTTTCAGAACCGTAGGTCGAGCAGATAAATAGGCTATACAGCCGTAATCTATGCGCGATCTTACAACGGCGCGATAGAAACGGAGCATACAGGTTCTGTCTGCTCCCCAATTTGTACCACTTAGAACTCTCAACATATCCAATATCTTGCTGCACCGGGTCCTCAAATCACGCACATGCGGATTCCATGAAAGTCTTTTATCCAATAAAAGACCCAAAAATCTCACATTATCCGCGGTTTGAAGCCGCGTACCATCAAGATAAAGAATAGGTTCCTGGTGTTGCCTGCGACGACTAAATGCTATACACTGGGTCTTCGAAGCCGAAAACTTGAAGCCCGTAGATTTGGTCCATTCTTGCAATTTATTAATTACTAATTGTAAGGATCTTTCCGCTGTTGCCATACTTCTAGCAGCCATATATATACAAAAATCGTCTACAAACAGGGAACAGTTGACCGGTGACTGTACGTTTGAAGTGACGCTGTTAATAGCAACAACAAACAGCGTCACACTCAAAACGCCACCCTGTGGTACACCATTTTCTAGTTCGTAACGATCAGAATATATGCCTCCTAGACGTACACGGAAAGTCCTGTTATTCAAATAATTTTTTATAAAAGCAAGAATGCTACCTTGTATACCCCATGATTTCAATACGTTCAAAATTCCTCTTCTCCATGCCATGCATATGCCTTCTCAAGGTCAAAGAAAACAGCTACCAGTGTTTGTCGTAAGATGAAGGCATTCTGTATAGCTGACTCCAACAAAACCAATTGGTCAACTGATGAACGTCCTTGTCTGGAACCACACTGAACGTTAGAAAGAAGTTTGTTTGTTTCTAGATACCAGACAAGACGACGGTTGACCATCTTCTCCAGTAGTTTGCATAAGCAGCTGGTAAGAGAGATGGGTCTGTAACTACTGGGATTAGTTTTGTCCTTTCCTTGTTTTAGAAGAGGAATTATTGTCGCTTCTAACCATGCATCGGGAAAACCGTGCTCCTCGAATATACGGTTGTATATCCGAAGGAGCACTACTTTTGCCGACGGTGGTAGATTTTTAATCATGGAGTATACAATATCATCCGGGCCTGGAGCTGAATCCTTCGTTGACGAGAGAGCTGACTCTAGTTCGTCGATAGAGAAATCGATATTCAAACAAGAATCTTCAGACAATCCAACGGTGAAAGGTAAGGCTTCCTGTTTACGTTTGAACACCTGGAAAGTGTCCTTGTATGCAGAAGATGAAGAATGTTTTGAAAATGATAACGCTAGCACATTGGCAATTTCCTCAGAGTCCGTGGTCAAAACACCATCCGAATGCCTTAATGAAATTAATGGCATCGGAACGGAAATGCCACAGACTGATCGTAATTTCTTCCATACTGTAGATGGAGCTGTAGTTCTTGTAATTGTGCCAATGTACTGCGACCATGATTCTCGTTTACTTTGCCTAAATATTCTCCGTGCTTTCGCACGGAAGATTTTATATTTTTCCAGGTTTTCACTCGTTGGATGTCTCTTGAACTGGTTCAAAGCTTTTCTCCGTTGACGAAGGATCACAGTGTACTCATCATTCCACCACGGAACAGGTGGTCGTCGTGGTTTGGATGAGGTTTTCGGAATTGCCTTTCCGGCGGCATTCAAAACGGTTTTTGTAAATGAATTGACAATGTCATCAATGGGAGCCAAGTAATCCACGTCCAGTGATTCTAGATCTTGTGAAAATTGTTCCCAGTTGGCTTTTTTCAGGATCCAACGGGGATGTCGAACACAACAGGGTGAGGAGTCACAGAAAGAGATCTCAATAGGAATGTGGTCGCTACTGTAAAGATCAGGCAATGCTGACCATTTTAGCCTTGTAGCCAAGACAGGACTGCATAATGACAAGTCTACAGCTGTCCATCCACCTGTTGACGCTGCTAAATGTGTCGGAGAACCGTCATTTAGCAGGTATAAATCCAGTTCCGATCTGATGCTTTCGATCAGATTACCTCGCGGGTTGCATTCTGGGGAACCCCATGAAACATGGTGGGCATTGAAATCGCCCACTAATAAAAACGGAGTCGGCAACTGATTCATAAGGTCTACAAGATCTCTCTGTTGCAGGTTGTCACTTGGTGGGAGGTAGACACAACAGAGAGTGAGTTTGTATGGAACAGCTGTTTGAATTGCTACTGCTTGTAAGGGAGTTATTAAGTTCAGAGAAACGGCGTCGACACAGTCACGGGCTAGAATGGCTACGCCACCTCTAGCTCGATTTTCTGTAACGAAGTCTGATTTGTAAACTGAATACTCCCTTAGATGGAAATTGTGCGATTCATGAAGATGTGTCTCCTGAATACAAATGTACATAGGGGACACATCCCTTACAATTAATTTGAGATCCTCAATGTGACCTCTAACACCGTTAATGTTCCACTGAATCACGGTTTGTTTAGGTGTGGACATTGTATTTTAGTGAAATGGATTCACCTGGCTCTCACTGCCGTCATTGACAATTTGTTGGCCTGGAATGTTGGACGTTCCAGGCAAAGAGTCATCAGAATCCATCACCACTATTGTAGTGGTGGAATCTGAGGAATTTTTTGACTCAGAAGGGGAGTTAGAAATGATCCTCTTTTGAGTCGCTTTTAATTTTGCACCCACTTTCACAGGTGCAGTTTTGTTGTTATTGTTATTTTTATTATTATTACTCATAGTTGGAATAGGTTTCGCACTTGTCTCTAATAGTGTCTTGCTTCTTCTAACTCTACCAGAGGTATCTGGCAATGGAGATTTCTTCGCACATTCAACATTATTATTTAAGTTGGAAACAGAATTTTTCGTCACCAAAGCTAATAGCTGGCTAACTTGCTCCGTGAGAACTTCAATTTTCTTGTTTAGCCCAACGCAGTTGGAACACGACTTCTCAGTGGTGATAGCTGAGGCATAAGATTTCGTTTCAAGTCTAGGTTGAGTTGACTTGAACTTCTTTTTCGCTTCGTGGAAAGATGTTTTATTCTTTGCCATTATGCTGAGGATCGCTTTCTCCTCCTTGAACTTTGGGCAGTTAAAGAAGCGAGCAGGGTGATCAGCAGCACAGTTTGGGCATTTCGGAGCACTTGTGCAAACCTTATCAGTATGGCCTTCAGATGCACACTGTCCGCATACCTCTGGCTTGGAGCAAGAAGAACTTACGTGTCCAAAACGTTGGCATTTAAAGCACCGGCGTGGATTGAGAACGTAAGGCCTAACAGAAAGCCGTTGATAGCCAGCATATAAATATTCCGGAATAGATGGTTTCCCGAATGTCAGGATAATTGATGTTGTTGGAACTCTCTGACCGTTTTCCATCCTCATAATTTGTACGACATCTGTTACACCTTCTGATACCAGTTCTGATTTGATTTCGTCCTCACGGACACATTACAGATCCCTGCATGATATTACTCCCTTTGATGAGTTCAAGGTTTTGTGGGGAGCCACCGAAACCTTGACCTGATCAAAGAAGGAGGTCATTTTTAATAATAGCTGTGACTGCTTCGAATTGCTTGTTTCCAAAAGCAGTGTTCCGTTCCGTAACTTCCTTATGGAAGAGACGGGTCCTGCTGCGCATCCAGTTATAGCCTTTTGAATTACAAAAGGCGATACTTTAGAAAGATCTTTCCCAGCTTCTGCGCAAGACACAATTAAGAACTTTGGTGACGCTAAATCCATTTCTTCCCTATTTACTTCCCTAGGCATTTTCGGAGAAACCTCACGACGCCTCTTTACATTCAACTGGTTGGACATTTGTTGGTTTTCCATAAGTTGTTTTTAAGCTAACCATCGTGTCAGGCGTTACGGGCGAGACTATGAGAACGGGTACACCCATGGATCACTTTCGATCATTTCCAACCCCCGGAACTCTGGGGCCCATAATTTCCTCCTTAGCTCGACTGGATGGGCATCAGTCGAGAACTCGTAATACTGTGCACAGGCTCCGACACCTGTGCACCGCGGACACTCCCTGACCAAGGACCGAAGTGGCTAGCGGACCAGCAACCGCGCATACGTCTTCGGCAGAGCAAGCTCACAGCAGCGTCCCAGACCAGAGTTTGTCACGCTCTGGACTTTTCAGCACTCCCAACGCACAACGGTTCTGACCATTCAAAATTCCCTAAGAGAAGATGTAAGTGTTGAAATGTGTATAGATTGTGTTGGTGTGTGTACGTGTATGTGTATGCTTTGTGAGTGGTGTAGTGTTAGGCTAGGGTACCGCGAGGGACGCCAAATCCCTCGTAGGTGCGGCTAGTCCGCACCCCCCCCCTGCGGGGGGGATAGCTGTTGGAAGAGCAAACATATTAACATAGGCGGGAAGAACATAGAACGATCAGAGGGACCACACACTAGACATAAAGTGGTGTATAGAAAAGGCATGATCAGCTTTCATCAAAAGAAGGATAATATTTACAGGTCACGACTTAAAAATACCAACTGAAATAAGACTTGAAAGATGTTGCATCTTTACAGAATCGTTATACAGGGTAGATTCTTAAATACTGAAGAAAGCTTTAATGAAGAGACTAAGAGAGTTCGAGATTTAGTGGTTTGCAATGATGAAAATAGTCCAGGTCCAACTACCTTAAACTGAAAAAAGTCCAGGGAGTACTTTTGGAAAGCAATTTTTTTTTAAATAAAAAATTTCATTTGCATTTTCATTGTCATTTCTTTAATTATTGAGCTAAATTATCAGTACAATACTATTTGAAATACTGTATTCAATTCAGGAATATATATTCCTTGTAAAATAAATGTTTCAATGTAAACTGCGTAGAAAAATTATAAGTAGTTTTTAATTACTTCTTTACATTTCTATCTATTCTGTTTTTTTTTTCAATTTATTTACAAAGTAAATATTGTATTGTTTTAAAAATGAGGAAACTCACTAACTCAAAAATGAGCATGCACGTTACAAATTGTATTGGAATAAAAATTTACTTCTATTTGCTTCATATCTGCATAGATATAGCAACATTATGTTTGAAATATATTTTGTTCAAATATTTTACCAAAGAGTTTGGACCGAGGTCGCCAACTACGGGTTACTTATTGTAATAAAAGCAAATCTTTAGATAAAACTATTACCTGAAATCATTCCTTCTAGGGCAGTGGCTTTAAAGTAAGAGCGGGAATTCTACCAAGCCTATAGCGACTGTTATCTAATTTATGTCACTTTAGAATATGTGAGACCTTTGGAAGAACTTGTGCTCTCCGGGGTGCACTGATAGTTATGTTTATATGAAAGTGATTACAACTCGTTTAAAAAATGACAATGAAATTTCCCTCGTTCTCCACAAGAGGCTGCTTTCAGTAAAATTACAAGGTCCAGTGGAGCGAACCGAAGAGGGAGGTTGCCAGCAACTGTCTTCCTAATGACGGCAATTTATTTAACTTTCAATTTTTAAATCGCTCCTCGTAAAGGAATTATATTATGCGAGTAACTGCCTGCAGAAAGCGAATTCTTTGTGCTTACGCTGATTTAACGCTCTCGAAAGCGTTTTGAATAATGTCTTCATTACTATCTAATGTATGAAGTTACCGTGTAAAGATTTCAATTCATCAGGATTAATAATTCCCTATCACACACTCTTTATTACCGCTTTAAAATATAATTTAGTTTTAAGAGGTTCAATTTAAAAATAGGCTACTTATTGTTCATAATGGTGATGGTTTAATTGCTTTTAAATTATTTATAAATAATTATTATGAATTCTTTAATTTTGTAGTCCATTACGTTCGGTGAATCTTATTAATCACTTAAACAATAGTTTATGACTATCCGAACTTTGAAACAAATTTACTAAATTCAAAGTTCGGATAGTCATAAACTATTGTTTAAGTGATTAATAATTTATTATGAGTTAAATCATAAATAAATTTTAAATCTCAGAACTTATTCACTTATTAACCAATGTATATGAAACCGAATATATGATAACTTATCAAATATTTCGAGGACTCGATAATAACTAATCTTTCTTAATCTAACGTTTTTCCTGAAGACAAAATCAATTAGGAAACTCATTCAACAATAAAGCTTATTGAATTCCAAAAATCATTTTTGCAGAGGCCAATTTTACTCTCGGCCTCTTTTCTTAGCTTTTAGGGTAGGCCTACTAATAAATAATTCATCGCTGTGTATGCTATAATTTCACTGCATACAGTATGAACCTCGCTAAATAAAAACAAGAAAGACCAAACTGTTTACATAAACAGACATTGCGCCCTATGTCTGTTTACTCTCAGACCCTTCGGACTTTTGTGTCAGTATCTTAAAAGGCGTCTAAGCACACAGATTTGTTTTTAAAGCCAACAGATCTCTACCAACCTTTTACAAAATCTCTTTCTGAAGCTGAACTTTTAATGCGGGTTTGCCGGATCTTTAATGTTCATGATCTTGTAAGTAATATCTTTACTTGCATCATTAATCTTTGAGCAGAACGTTTCACCTCTTCTTGCGAGTTATACTTTACCCAATACCCGCGCCTCGCTGTTGAGCCATTCGGCGTCGAGCCTCCCAATAACGACCGATTATGGACAGCTGGTCGTCCAGGGGTAAGTTGTATGTGGTCCCCACTCAAGGTACTATCTGGACAGAGTTGGGTGTAATGTAGCAGGCCTCCTCGTGGTGCATCCTGGATAAAATTAAATCTCCGCCTGTAAGGACTTCCCAGAATGACCAATTCTTGCGAGTTTTAGCCAGTCCTAGGATCTCTACTAAATATTTGTAATAATCAGTAAATTTGTAAAAACTGTTTCACAAAAATTAAAATCAACTTTAGGCCTTTCCCAAGTGCATTATGATTGATAAGTTACGATTGAACCGCGTCCCAGGATTTTATAATCAACTTAATAAAACCTCACTGCAGCTGCATTTTGAAAAAATTGTATTTGTTTTCTTTATGTCTAAACTAGACTTCTACCCAGGTCCAACCAGTAAGAACTAGATTTGTCATCCATATTTAATAGCTTCTGCAAACATTATGAGGTAATTTTGCTCCTCATTGTTTCAAAAATAAACAAAATTGCATAATACGATCTGATGGAAAACCAAGTGGGTGTAGCTAAAGTTTGTGTCCATTAGATTCTGCCATTCTGTATATTTTTTACACTAGCAATTTCTAATTATCATTGACTCCATATTTTTCAATAATAATTCAACATTAACTAATGCACAAAAGAAACCAGTATAAAAAGAAGAGTTGAAAAATTGTTATTGACAAAGTAATAAAATTTGGCTCAAAAGTGGTAAAATAAACTAAAAATAAACTCTGTGTATGTGAATGTCACTAACGAGAGAATTTCAAACTTATTCGATTTATGAATAGCTTGTTCCGTTTTGCTGTTTCAAGATACAATAAGAACGGAAACTTAAATACAGAAAATATATTGCAATTGAGGTCCCTTTTGGCAATAATTCCTATGCCAGTGTTGACTTAATATCAGTCAACTCTAGTTACACCAGACAAAGTAAGGGCACGTCGCAGAAAGCTCCCTAAATCAGGTACGCCTTGGTATAAATGTACAGAAGTGCAGAACATGAGTGTGGATCCGAGCACCGAGAGAGTGAGTTTGGAGGTATGGAAGTGTACCTTGTGCATAAGTCAAACAACTCGGCCGGATGAAGGGAGACGAAGGACTTTCGTCAGGCGTAACTGAAAATATCTTAGGGTGGCCTTGAGTTTTATCCTCCTGATTATTTGGGATTTCGCCAGCATAAGTAAAAGAGATGTAAGAAGAAATAAATTTAAAGGAATTTATTTAAGTAATAAACTGACAGAAATGCAACTAGTCTTCACCTTTTATATAAACACCGAATATAAATACTCAGGGCAAATAAATTTAATTTTGGAAAAAGTGAATATTCTAGATTTAAGTAAATAAACGAGATTCATTTTTATCTTGACTCGTCACCTTTATCTACTGCACCGAGAATAAAGTACTACCCTAGCGTTACATACAGTACTATGGGAGTGCTATTTAGGCTCATGGGAGTCTGTGTCGAGTTACACGTAACAACCTCTCCTCATTCTAATGAAGACCAATATTTAATCCATAATATTAAGGTTTATGAATCAATACTGCATAAGCAAGCAATATAGCTTTTTTCTTTGAATTTATGGTTCAATGCAAAATACGTGGATAAATAAGACAGGAAGTAGCACGCTTGAAATTTTAAATAAACATCTGTTAAAACTCTATTTTATGAGTCATTTATACATTTTCGCGTTACAGTAAATATAATACTAAAAAATTGGTTGATAAACATTTTAGGGCGTCTAATATAGGACTAAAATATATCCCTCCTCAGACATGTTAAACAAATATATATTTGTTTCAAAAACATTATCGCAGCCTCGGTTACAAATTAAGACAGGCGGTCAACGTAATGTTGGCGCCCAAATTAGTAAGGCAATATGCTGGTTCGCTTATAATAGTGATGTAGTAGCCTATAATTGTATAATATACTACACAAATATCTGTGTTTTATTAACAAATATTGACTTTATATAGATTTGTATGTTTTTATAAATTGAGGTTATGTTGTATGTTCTAACCGTTATTTATGGTTTACTAAATTTAAAATTGCTTTGTTTTTTGTTTATATTAAATTTGTAAGTAACATATGTCAATACGAAAAAACCATGCTTTACCTAGTGCAATCAATTACTTTTATCATGTATCAATCGAAGTCTATCTGTGTCAAGTAATTTTTTGCCGCAAACAACAAAGACATTACAGAAGTAATGGTTTTCAATAATGTAAAGCCTTTATCAAAGACATTCTAATTATGTTCATGCATACACTTACTACATTAATAGGTTGTGTGTCATTGCTTAACATAATCTTATCTTTAATGCAGTTGATAAGAAAGGAGAATAGCTATTTTTGTTTACGCTAGCGACCTATGTTAACAGAACGATTCGTCTAGGTTAGACACAACAGGCCCATGTTTAATCAGAACAGGTGGCTGAATGACGGCTTACATCGGCATGCAAACATTTCAATTACAACAGTAGGCCTAAACACTTTTATAGACGCAGTTTGTTGTTCGCCGAATATTAAATAATAAATGTCACTACTACAATTAAAGACAAAACTTAGTTTAGGGTTTTATTGTATAGGCCCTACAACGTATAATTGAAACTAAAGATTAGATGCTGTATATTGTGGAGTGATTATAATTATTATTTTTGTATTAGGGCTGGCGTTACGGAAGAAGTGAGAGTTAACCTTCTCTACGAAGTTTAATACTTTATCTTAAGAACTAACTAAAAGCACCTAAAGTTTATTGTTTTCAGTAATGAATATTCCTCCGTAGGCCTACATGTAATAAATTATATTATATAATTAAATTTGAGTTTTATTATTTCAGAGGTGGAAGGGAGAGTAGAAGTTTTATTTCCCGATAATCCAGCGCCGGTGATTATCGCCGATTAATCATCAAGATTGAATTATATATATATATATAGCTATTTTTTACTGCAAACACATTAAAAAAAATAACCTAACCTGACCTGGTTTTCTTAGGTTAATAAGTGTTTGCAGTTAAAAATAACTTCAGATTCGTGTTCAGCAAAGTAAAATCTATCAGGAAAAACATTTCCCCAATCGGAGCGTTAATAAACACCAAAATCAGGTTAGGATAGGTTATTTTTTTAATGTTATGTGTTTACAATTAAAAAAAACTTCAGTTTCGTGTTCAGCAAGGTTAAATTGATCAGGAAAAAAATTTCGCCTATCGGAGCAGTAGTCGCTGATCTTAATATATATATATATATATATATATATATATATATATATATATATATATATATAAGTTGTAAGCGAATTATTGGGGGTCCTCGATCTGATCTCTATGCAAGTGGAATTTTTAACTACAAATCTCTGTTGTATATCAAAAGCTTAGAAATAAAATAATAATGTTATGTAACACTCTTAAAAATAAGGTGTTCCATATAAATTCATTTATATATTTAATTTTTATTTAATAGTTGTATCGTCCGAATATAAAAGAAAATTTTTGTTTTCTTTGTACGATTGTAATTCTAGGGTAAGTTTCGTAGCGCCCCTAGTGGGTAAAAATGTAAAATATCGTACGAGTTGGTAGCTTAAGTTAAAAAACTGACATCACCCGATGTGACGTAAGCATGGTCTGATATCGCCTGATCTGACGGACCAATCAAAATATTCAAAATAATAACCAAGGGTGGGAATTTCCGTTGGCGTGCCCTTGCAGAAGCCCCACTTCTCCAGAGGTTCTTGAACAGAACACACGTAATGGCATTTTCGGACATAATTTAGAAATTTGTAAGCTTCCACTATTCAAAATTTAAGATGTCAAGGCCGGTACCAAATTTTATTAACGTAACTAAAGAAGAAGTCAGAAGCGATTATTCGTATGTTCCAAATAAGTAAAAGTTTATATAATTTTTGTTTAATGAGCGCTGATTTGCAAGAGCGATGTGTTAAGTGTCAGGTGTACAAAATCGATGTGCAATAATTAATGATGTGTTTAAAGCGTTTTACAAGTGATGTGCACACCAGGTACGTTTTAGATGATAATAAAGAAAATGTATTTTAATGTTAACTAAGTTGAAGAATTTTTAAATGATAAACGGTTAACACATGAACGGTAGAAATTGTCCTTTGAATATTCATTTCTAAAAATTTAATTGAAAAACTTAAGTTACTATCTTCTCGATAAATATAATTTTAAAGGTTAATAAGTAAGTAAAATGTATGGAATAATTAGCAGTAATTAAAAGATAATTACTCGACACATTGCTGTCTTTTGTTCTACTGTAATTTGTCACTGATTAATAAATTGTATAACATTGTATTTTAAAACTATATTTTCATTTCCCAAGCAAGCAACCTAGTCCGTTACAGTTAGTTAGATAACATTATCTGTGTACAGCTGTGTACAGCAAGTCTTCAAAGTATTGGTATAGAAAGGGTAGGAAGGGTGCAACTGCTTTATCAAACTCTGTCGCTGTTATTACACAGTTCCAAAATGAATGACCAGATTTTGTCCTGTTATATAATTGAAACAATTGCCTTCGAGTAACCAAAACGCCACCTGCAATAGGCGGCGTTAGATTTATTAAAACGAGGAAATGCCATTAGTTAAGCCATTAGTCCTAAGCTTTGTATTTTAGTATACATTAATTTATAATTAGCCTTACTAGTCATTTGTATTAATTTGTTAAGTAACATTGTTAGGCAACTATTCTTTGAGCTTAGCTTGTGAGGATATGTTAAAACAAATAAAAGAGATGCACAAGACACAAATTAATCATTTATTTACTCAAACGCGTTTCAATGACAAAGTCATCATCAACAGTTGTAAGTTAGAGTTTGTAGTAGCAACACTCACTGATGATGATGACTTTGTCATTGAAATGCATTTGAGTAAATAAATGATTAATTTGTGACTCTTGTGTATCTCTTTTATTTGTTGTTACATTGTTAGGGTTTAGTTCTTTGTTTAGGTTACAGTTTAGTCTTTTTTAACATTAACTAGAGTAAGTCATGTAAGCTAGGTTAACTCAACCTTTGTACTAGTGTATATTTTATAGTTGAAATATTTGTGAAAAAAGACAATCAGATGGTTCCCTCTGAGTTGTGTAAAAACAGTTCCAGAACAAAAACACGTTGTGCCCGTTTGTTCCAAACCAAAAATCCTCCTGCCACTTTGCAAAACTTAACTCACAAATCACCTGATCTACCGCCAGTGTTAGCACAGGGCCACCAATCCCCTTCCCTTTCTGACTTACTGGAAAGCAGCAATAACAAATACATATCTTCGAGAATATTCATTATAAAAAAAATATATAATCAAATAAAAACTGATAGTGATTGGTGTAAATACTTCTGCTTACTCAAAGTGTCTTTAGAATTTACTTATTTATTTTGATTGATACCGAAATGCCTACATCACTTGGTAACTGGCAGGAAGATGTGAAAAGGCAAGCTGCATATAGGTTTAAACATTAATGCGATTATCTTTTAGATTTTAGAAGTGGAGAAAAGTAATGACAATAAGGGTCGTTGTTTTGAAGATGCTGTATCTCTGGCTGCTTTAACTGCCACCTGTAAAGGGTGGAAAATGTTAAACAACAAATTTTTTCCATATTGATTGTGTGAGGGCTTTACAAATCATTAATTCAAATTTAGAAACTCTTGGTTTTTTCCTCCCAGGAGTTTGAATTAAAGAGATAGAAAAATTATGGTATAGCAAACTTTAGCATTATTGCTTGCAAATGATGACAAAATTTTTAGCATAAATGTAGTTTTATGTTTCAAAATCGTTTTAGAACCTTTATCCTAAACACAGGAGTAAACAAACTTTTGGAATTGACATTTTGTTTACTGTTTGGTAGCAGAAAATATGGTAAATATCAATCTATTAGCAGGATAAAACTAAAAGAATTTATGACCGAGAAATAAAAAAATTCAATTGCAAAAATAAATATTTATTTTTAAATAGGCCCTACAATAGGAGTGGTCAGTTTTTATCGCAACTACCATGAAGTTTAAATGCTACAACTTTTGGCCGTCTCAAATTTAGATTTTATAAATAATTCTTCCGCTAAAGTCACTAGATTTATTGTGACTTATTTTAAAATTCTAGATTCCTCTGAGACCTCGGTTTAGGTGTGACCCTATACTTATAAATAGAAATCCGTAACTTATTATTATCGTTATATTGTTATTGTTATATATTATTATCGTTATATTGTTATTGTTATATATTATTATAGTTATATTGTTATTGTTATATATTATTATCGTTATATTGTTATTGTTATATATTATTATCGTTATATTGTTATATATTATTATCGTTATATTGTTTTTGTTATATATTATTATCGTTATATTGTTATTGTTATATATTATTATCGTTATATTGTTATATATTATTATCGTTATATTGTTTTTGTTATATATTATTATCGTTATATTGTTATTGTTATATATTATTATCGTTATATTGTTATTGTTATATATTATTGTCGTTATATTGTTATATATTATTATCGTTATATTGTTTTTGTTATATATTATTATCGTTATATTGTTATATATTATTATCGTTATATTGTTTTTGTTATATATTATTATCGTTATATTGTTATTGTTATATATTATTATCGTTATATTGTTATATATTATTATCGTTATATTGTTATTGTTATATATTATTATAGTTATATTGTTATTGTTATATATTATTATCGTTATATTGTTATATATTATTATCGTTATATTGTTATATATTATTATCGTTAGGCCTATATTGTTTTTGTTATATATTATTATCGTTATATTGTTATTGTTATATATTATTATCGTTATATTGTTATATATTATTATCGTTATATTGTTATTGTTATATATTATTATAGTTATATTGTTATTGTTATATATTATTATCGTTATATTGTTATATATTATTATCGTTATATTGTTTTTGTTATATATTATTATCGTTATATTGTTATTGTTATATATTATTATCGTTATATTGTTATATATTATTATCGTTATATTGTTATTGTTATATATTATTATAGTTATATTGTTATTGTTATATATTATTATCGTTATATTGTTATTGTTATATATTATTATCGTTATATTGTTATTGTTATATATTATTATCGTTATATTGTTATTGGTATATATTATTATCGTTATATTGTTATATATTATTATCGTTATATTGTTATTGTTATATATTATAATCGTTATCAAAATTCGAATATATTAGACCCTGATCTATTTATGAAGTGATCAGAACTATTTAATAATGTAAGATTTTAATCATAAGAATATAAACATTAATTTTACAATAAACAATAACACATACTTTTTACAATCAACAACATTAAAAAAAATAGAGCTAACAGTTTTGTAAAATTTTCAAAAGAAATAGCCAAAAATATGAACTTATACATTTTCCATTTAATATTTATATCTTTATTTGAGCAATGTATTAAATAAATACTTAATATTTATTGTAGTTATAATACAATAATGTAGGTAACAAAAACATTTATTAGGTGTTTACTGAATACAATTTTTTTAATAAATAATTTGAAATAAGTTCTTAAAAAATATCATAGATGCTCAATAATGTTTTCATTTCTAAAAATTTGTTTAAAAATACATTGCTTATTATTATTTTTATATTGAATTATTTAAACATAAAATATATTTATTATAAATATATTATTTATATATTTATATTAAGTATATTATTTAAATATAAAAAAAATGATTTATTCAAAAATTTAAAAAATTTAAATAACTTTATATATTTATTAACTGATCAAAACTGTTTAGTAATAACCTTTATCCTTAACAATGTTCAATAAATAATGTAACAAAACCGCTGTTTTATTATTTACTTATAATAATATAGAAACAGCTGTTGCATGAAACCATATTTGCTATCATTTAATTCATTTGAGGTGACTGATAGCGTAACCTGGCAGTAATAACACTGTCGCGATATTGTATGTTGATGTCCATCCAATAGGTTTTTGTAGGCGCTGCTTTAAAAGTTTTCACTTCAAAAATGTTGAAAACTCGTTTTAATTTACATCAGGATAAATAAAATAAGATTCCTTCTTAGGACTGCAGTTAATTTTCACAATAATCTCCTGAAAGCGCTTCCTTTTACTTTTTAAACCACTAATAACTAATATGATACGACGAATTAGTTAGGATGCTTGATTAGATAGTTGTATATAAAATTATAGCACCACTAACCGGGGTAACCGTTAGATATTTAAATAGTTCTTGATACATGTACTACTCCCAAATTATGAATAAAATAAATTCTTACATTTGGTAAAACATTTTTATTACAAAAAGATGGTTATTGTTAAAGAGAGAAAGTACTAGATTAGGCGCGATGAAAATCAAGTTTTACAAAGCAAATCATGTTACTTCGGCAATACATATTTCTACCAGTATTTTACAGTATTTCTACATTATATATTTTTATTGGGTTATGAAGAAGTACAAAATTGTTTGTCACTATCCTTGTCACATTTGCTACACAAAGACAGTTGAAGTTATTTGCTCTGGACGACTAGGTGCACTGTACTCGTTAGACTTTTTGCAGTCCTTTCTTTTACTGCAGTAAACTATGGATTGTACGCCAACAATACGTACACTTTAGGGGGTATTTAGTTTCAGTAGACTGATCTTCTGTATTGTAAGGAATATTTTAACGTTTAACCGTAAATATTGTGAGACAATCGTATTGTTGCGACAATCATAAATATTGTGAGGTTTGAAACCATAAAAATATTAGGGCTAAATAGGAGTAGAGAGTTTCGGAGATTTCATGATTACTCGTTTACATCATCGTGTTCGATGAGAAGATAGGAATCGTTCAATAATTTGTAGTCCTCAATCTCTTCTAAAGAACAAGAAATGAGAGTCCTAGTTTTTTGTTCATTTTTGCTTTCTACTCAGTACGCACACAACTCTACAAAAATGCTAACTGTATATAAAACTGTATACTACATACTACTATATAACTATATGTAGTACTTTATCTAACTATATCAATAATAAAAGATTTTATTGATTGTTAGAAACAAATAATCAAAGCTTTTCGCCAGCCACAGAGGAGGAATCATGAAGAACAATTCAATCTGAAATACAAGACTAGCAATCGTAGATCTAATAACACCGTTGCCAAGTCTATTACATTGTTGTCAAAAATACTACACTGCTGCCATACACTGAATATAGTATTGTATTTGCATGTGTAAATTTACTAATTTCTTTTTAACATTATATTTACTATAATGTGCCATTTTATTAAACAGTTCCATTCAAGTTGACTATCTGTTTCCTTTTCGTTAAATCACATATTCCACATAAATGGAAATTTAAAATTTTTCCAATTACCTGAATTTTGGGATTTAGAAGCTGAATCCATTTAATACTTCAATTCTAAGTTTTTTTTGGTGGATGTCATTTAGTAGTTTCTGGGAACACGGCTTAAGTAGAACTCACTGTCAGATTTTTACTTGGAAACCACTCTGGCAGTACATGTGGCTATAACATTTATTAAGATGATATAAATATAGGTGATTATAATCGTGTCGGTTTGTCATTCTAAACAATAATGTATGATGTATGAATGTGAAGCTTCATACGTTGTTTTTGTTATTAGAAGTAAACAACGTAGTATACAAGAGGCCGTAAAGTAATAGATGCGGTCTAAAAAGTTTCAATTAAAATTGTTGGCATAACTCATCTAACTGAACAGTACTTTTATAGAAACGAGCGTAATTATTACTCTAGGCATGTCGCTTCGGCGTGGGCAGTTCATGGAAAGAACGACCGAGGAGTTGAGGTCATGATTTCGTCATCAATGCATCTGATGTCATAGCCTTGGCACGGCTTTGGCGTAGAACGAATACCGATACCTAAGGCAGTGTTGTTTTTCTATCAGTGACATCATCTCTGACGTATAACTGGTCTGATACATTGGTCCAAAATAGCAATTGCTACAGTTCTTGAAGACTGTAGATAGAGTGGTTATAGTAGACCTTATTATGAGTAATATATTTTGTTTCGAAGAAAATAATATTGGTCATGATAATTATACTATTTTATTGGAGTTTTTTTTGTATTTCAAGTGTCTAAAGTGTAACAGCGAATTTTACTCTCACACAAATAATGTAAACTTATTTCCATGACATCTAATTCTAATAAATTTTTCATTATCTTGGAGAACGATGGAAATTTTTCAGAATTATTTTTATTATTTATTTTTGTAGTAAAACTTTCAACATAAATATATATGTTATGAATTCTTTTCAAGTTAGGTAGTTAAACCTGCATGTATTCCTTATTCCTTTTATTTAGTGGCAATTAATTCAATATTCGTTTTTAAATGTATAACAAAATAGGGAATTACGAGGCATGTTTTTAAAGTAAGTACCGTTTCTAAATTTCCCCGCCGCAGATCTGCGGTCGGCGTTTAGCGCATGCGCGCAGTGTAGCTACATCTGTTGGGAAGCTACAGACGCCATTGTGACGCCGTTTGATCGAGTCTTAGTTTGTTTACGTGATTTTAAAATGCCGCAGACAATCGAGAATCCCGCCGACTGTGAAGTGCGTGGTGTGATTCGTTTTCTCTGTGCTAAAGGCTTAAAAGCAATTAACATTCAACGTGAAATCAGTGAAGTTTATGGTGAAAACATTATGAGTGAAGGAATGGTGCGGAAATGGGTTAGGGCCTTCAAAGATGGCCGCACAAACGTTCATGATGAGGAACGAAGTGGGCGACCTTCAGTCATTACCGATGATCTCATTCAAAAAGTGGACTGTAAAGTGAAAGAGAACAGACGGTTCACAATTTCGTCCTTAGCTGTAACATTTCCTGCTGTATCAAGAAGTGTTCTCTACGAAATTGTGTCTGAACGTTTAAACTATCGGAAACTGTGTTCACGGTGGGTACCGAAAATGTTGACTGATCAGCACAAAACCAAACGATTGGGCAGTGCATTGAGCTTTCTCGAGCGTTACCGTAACGAGGGCGATGATTTTTTAAGCCATATCGTTACAGGTGATGAAACGTGGGTAGCCTACGTTACACCAGAATCAAAACAACAGTCAATGGAATGGCGGCATTCAACATCCCCTAGGAAAGTCAAATTCAAGCAAACAATTTCTGCCCAGAAAATCATGTGCACTGTCTTTTGGGACAGAAAGGGTGTGTTGTTGGTCGATTTTCTGCCTCGCGGTGAAACGATCAATGCAGCCGCGTACTGTGAAACTTTAAAACAACTGCGCCGCGCAATCCAAAACAAAAGACGTGGCATGTTGAGTGCAGGCATCGTTTTGCTCCACGATAATGCTCGTCCACATTCAGCAAATCTAACGCAAGAGCTCATCACTTCATTTGGCTGGGCACAATTGGACCATCCTCCATACACTCCATACAGTCGCCTAGCGACTACCATTTGTTTCTACACTTGAAGACGCATTTAGCGGGGAAGCGTCATTCCAATGATGAAGAAGTAAAAACGTCTGTGCAGCAGTGGTTGTCCAGTCTGGCGGCAAGCTTCTATGACGACGGCATACAAAAGCTGGTCCCAAGATACGACAAGTGCCTTAATAATAATGGAAATTATGTAGAGAAGTAGAGGAAAGAATGCTCTTTGAGGTAAATAAAGTTTTGTTTGAAAACATTTACTTGTTCATTTTTTATATCAAAACGGTACTTACTTTAAAAACATGCCTCGTATATCAGCCATTACAATGTGCAAATTATGTTGGAAAAGAGTTGAACTAATTTTAAAAAACAGTGATTTTATTTATTAGGAATATAAAACATTTTAAAATACTTATCCCTATTTACCGATGTATTTTAAAAATTTCACTGTCAACGATAAAACAACAAGTTGGAGACACAACAAACTATAGGACTAAATATTTTGTTCTATATCAGTCCTCAATAATATGGGAATATACCAGGTCTAGTAAGAAAGTTCCTACACCTCGTGGAAAGATAAGGTAATAAATACAAGTGGAATATGGGGAAGAATTAAGGAAGGGGCATAGAGCTCTCGTGATACTGGGTGTAGGAGCGCATTCTTGAGGTATATTTACTCCTACCTGTCTTTATAATCCTTTCCCATGAAATGGCAGAAAAGGATTGTTAATATAGATGTGAATAAGGAAGCGTCATAGAACCCTTGGAATATAAGGGTGAAGATGGCAACACGTGTACAGGGCCCAGTACTTAAAGTAGACCTAGAGACGTTGGTGTCATAAAAAAGGTTCTATCCTTTACAACGTCATGTAAGACTAAGTTAGGTAAGTGCAAAAGAAGTTATCTAGCACTATGGAAAGGGCATAATGATCCCGTGGTATTAAAATAGGAGAAAATTTTGACATGGCGGGGGCAGTATCGCTTAACCGAGGTAGAATATATTACTATAAGAATATCTTTTAAATAATATTAAAAACGCTTTATGTGGATTTTTTTCTATGAATAATCACAAAATAATTTCGATACCAAATTTTCTGATATTGGTTCCTTCTTTGTAAGTTTAAACTTTTATTTACGAAAACATACAACAATAGCTACATTCACTGTTGGCAAGAGTGAACCGTTCCTCATTGTCACTATACATCACCGTAATACCTAATGATCGGACCAAAATAACAAAACACTACCGTGTAGGTCGTTTATTGGGACAACAATGTAGCTTGCAACGAAATTACTTCGGTAATAACATCCTTTGGACAAAGGCGGAAGCGGGATCTATGTAAAAGAGTAGACAATTATATCGACGGCATTGTTCTGATGTTATAGCTCACTAACTGTTCTATTGTTTATGAAATATTGTTAAATAACAATGACCACACAATAATTGCTAATAAAGAAGAAAATTTAACTGTGGTTTTGACAGACAGAGTTATAATGAAGTGACTGTGGGACAATGAAACTCATTTTTTATCAATTTTTTCAAGTTCTGACTTTGACATCTGACTCTCAGCTCGTTAAATGTTTAACTATCCTGATATTTGTTTTATGAGTAAGAGATTGGCTTTAATTCCAGGTCTACACAGTTAAATCCAGACCAAAAAACAAACGCATTGTTCCCTGTCCTAACCACTTTCAAAAAGAAACTGTACGGCGCAGATCGCTTGGTGGGTATGGTGAGGTGCGAAGAAATGCGCAAAGTTGAGAGATTTTAAACGAGATTCAACCGTTGTCAGTAATAACATTATTTAGTAGGTAGATAACAGATTGCTTCAATGTAGAAATTGATACATAAAATGAACAAAGTGTACTAATTTAATTAATCGGTAAAATAGGAGTTTCATGGTTCGGTATTGTTAACGATTGCTCTTATTCCCTCCCACTCTTTCGTTATTCTCATGTTAAATTTGAAGCGTAAAATATTTCCAAATGTTAGCCACTACTTACTGTTTGTGACAAGTAGCTCTCTTCGTCACTGTTTCACAAAAACCTATCCTGACTGAGAACTTTGTAAGTATATTATAATGTACGTGTATTTATGTAGTAATATAAAAAAAAACATTTACTTTTTACTGTTTTGTGTGTGTTGCTACGTTGAGATATGGTTTTACATTTTGCAATGTAGACTCTATTTATGTTTTGCAGCTCTTAATATCTCCTGTTTTTTTCTCTTTTAAAACGTATTTTATTGTAGAAAGAAATTTATTGTATCGTTTCGATTGAATCGAAGTTGACTATCATTCAATCAAGTATTACCCGGACTAGTAACCTACAAACAAAACCGATAACTCTGAATTCATAGAGTCATAAACCTCGAGCATATTGTGTTTCAAATTAGTACCTATCAGTACTAATTGCAGTAGTACCTATAGTAGTACCCAAGCACTG
The DNA here is from genome assembly GCA_036971475.1 of Prosapia bicincta. Lineage (NCBI taxonomy): Eukaryota > Metazoa > Arthropoda > Insecta > Hemiptera > Cercopidae > Prosapia > Prosapia bicincta. Next base: position 33,029,655 of record JBAIZL010000001.1, read on the forward strand.
ATGAGGACGACATCATCGTTTAAAATAGTCTTGTTGTTTTAATAAACTTGTGTGTTTGTTTTAATAAACTAATATGTAGTGAGATTTAGAGTTAACTAATTTGATTTTTACCATTAAATGTGAATTGTTCTCACTTGCTAAGGTATAATTAACTTAATACGTATAGTTTACCAAGTTTTGTAAGTCTACCATTTCACGCAAGAAACTGTGTTCAATTTTTTTGCGTTGAGAAAATCTTCTATGAATTCAACTTCGATTTTATCTAAAAAAAAACATCGAAAATAATCTCGCATTTGTAAAACAATGGCTGTTTTCGGAAATTTATCAGTAACAATTCAATTTGAATATCTTCTATATACAAAATAGAATGAGTATATATTCTATAGGAATTAGTTAATTGTATTTATAGGCAGATTTCAATAGTGCCGAGCCACAGAAACTTCTGGAGTTTGCAACTAAATTTTGATAGGTAGTAGGCCTAACATTTTCTCAAACATTTGCCTCCTTATGGTGCCAAGCAGAGGAGACCAGATCAAGGCCGCAGTTGCTGTGATATACGTACAGAGCTATCTATGATTTGGAATAGGTATATAGTAATGTTGTATAAAATTATACCCAAACCTATCCTAACTAGATACTTCATAGGTATATTTTAATATAGGTATATAGTAATCTATACTATTATACAAAAACCTAATGGTGTGTGTGTGTGTGTGTGTGTGTGTTACTCTATCATGTAAAAACTACTTGACCCATTGAGCTGAAATTTTACATGGACATTCTTATGGTCCCTGGTTAACATATAGGACTATTTTATTTCCACATTCCATCAGGGCACCGCCCCACTCGCCTAGAAACCTCCCATAATACTCAATTATCTATACTTTACTTGGCTTAATCAGCTGATAATCACATGTAAAAGTTACTTTTAAACACATTTAAACGGCTGATATTTATTGTTTGTTGTTATTCATCTTTTGAGGTTAGTTATACTTTACAGTTGTTATGTTACAAGCATAAGCTTTTCCTTCTCTTGGTTTTTCAAAACAATAATCGGCAAATTTATAGCTTAATGTATTTATTTGGATTTAATCTATATCATTATAATATACAAATCTAAAATCTAATTGTGTGTGTGTGTGTGTGTGTGTGTGTTATTCAATCACGTAAAAACTACTGAACACATTGAGCTGACATTTTACATGGATATTCTTAGGGTCCCTGGCTAACACATAAACTTATTTTTATTTCAAAATTCCATCAGGGCACCGCCTCACTGGCCTTGAAAACTCCCTTAAGACTCAATTATCAATACTCCATTGTATACTTTTCTTAATCAGCTGATAGTAAATGTGTTTGTAATCACCTGTAACAGTTACACTATTAAACAGGTAATAGTAAATGTTTGTTCTTATTCATATTTCAAGGCTATGTATACTTTACAAATGTTATGTTACAAACAGGAGCTTTTCCTTCTCTTAGTTTTTTAATACAATAATGGGTAAATCTATAAACTATAGTTTGATATATCTATTGGGATTTATTTTCAGTAAATTAAATGACCCAAACACAAATACAAATTAAATCAGCACAAACATAAGTCAGCCCCGTACGAAGGGCGGTTACTTTGCAAGTGTTGTATAAAATTATAACAAAATCTATCCTGACTGGATACGTCACAGGTATATTTTAATATAGGTATATACAGTAGTAATATTGTATAAAATTAGAACCAAATCTAGTCCTAGTTACTCCGCGTCCACTTCACGCTATACATGCCATTACAGACTAACAACTATAAATGTAAAAAAAAATTAACTTTCCGTATTTCCGCGGAAAAAAGTTGATATTCGTGTTGTACACATAAAACGGTTGTTACAATTTTTTTTAACAACGTCAATAAGACTCAATATTTACCATAAATACAAACATAATCTGTTATGATATGCCATGGATTTTACTTGGAATTATTGCAAACATTCAAACTACCTCTTTTGTATAGCAAAGTAAACAGCGTTTAAGCCACACAAATGTTAATTATTAGTATTGCTATATTTTTTTAAACGTACAAATTTTTATAAAATTAAAATTAAACCTACAAGAAAAATTCTTCAAAAAAATAATAGAACGGAGAATGACAGAATATCCAAATTACAATAAAGGATGAATTGCAAAACTCGATGTTCAAAAATTGTCAGAATACACAGCTCTAGACTTTATACAGTGGATGATTAGACTCACAAATAACTTAATCTCAATTACCCTTAGTAAGGATGTAATTATCATAATTATTGGTTACAATTTAAATTTAATTATTCAAAAATAATCAAGGAAGTTACGAAAGTTGTGATAAAAAAAAATGTTAATGAGAGAAACAAACTTCATTTCCGGTATTTGGAAAAGTGAGCAAGATAAAACTTTATATAAATCATTTCTGTTTATTATTTTGACTTGAAGAATCGCGTAGAGAACTTTGATAGAGTTTAATATGGACACGGTGTATAATAACATTCAAATGAATTCTTACATAAATCCGTCACAGTTAATAAATCACCTAGATTCCAGTAACATCTCACTCAACTGCAGATTGGCCACAGGTTTTCATACTGATGCTAACTCACTAAACAGCTATTTCAAGAGACATTATATATATCTTGAAACAAAAAGATGACTTTAGTTCCATTTCCAGAGCTGTAAGTCACGATCAGCAGAAAGTGTGTTGAATCTTTTCTGTTAGTATGCTTTTAGTACACACAACTGAACTGTGTCAGGACAAAGAGAAACTAAGACAACTTATCACTAGTTGTATTCCTCTATGCACCTGCGATGACTGTACTCGTAACCTCGATGTGTTTATGGCTTCATAATTCAAAATGACATCTAGTCCAAGACTGATAAATGGCCAACTAATTTCTTTTAACTATTTTACAAAGATTTCTCTTCAAGCGGATGCGCACAGAGAGGTCGTATTTAATACGCATAACTTACAAATATGACTTACTTAAATGAAACTTCGTTAATTTAAATTGAAAAATTAAAACTGTACATTAATGTCACCGCTATAAATAAAAACTTTAGCAGCATAACAGTTGTTATCATTAACACTTGTTCTGAAGACATCGAAAAAAGTCTTAAAACCAATGAAATCAATTGAAAAAAATTATTGAATTAAATAATAATTCAAGGCCATGTAGTTGCAGTTTAATATATTTGTAGTTTATAAATTTTTTTTATTGTAATTATTTTAACGAAGTAACGCATATTTATTATAAATATGAAAATTATTTTGAAGAAGAAATATTTTAAAGACGTAACGAGTAAGCCTACATGCATTGAGATTTTAAAAACGTGTTTGGCTTTTTTTAATAAAATTTCTTCTTCTCTTTTACGCGTGAAAGTCAACGTAATAAAAACCATTTCGATGGGATGCTATCTTTATTATATTATAAATTAACAAGAATGTTTTAAGTAAACAGTAAAGTAAACTTAATCGCTTTAAATAACAAAGAGACTATATATGTACAGCAGAGGAGAATTCAGAATTTCGTCTGGAGTAGGGCATGCAAGAATTGTAGGCCTATACAAAATTCACCACGGAAGTCTTAGTCTAAGAAGTGACTGTTTTCAAGTAAATTAAAAAACACTTGTATGTAAAAAAAACATCCTCTATAAACTTTAGAATAGACTTGTATTTACGCAAATTAATAAATGTTAGAAAAATCCACTTAATGGAAAATAATGCAAATGAATCAAGTGTAAATTAGACTATTTAGGGGGCAGATCCTCCTGTTGATACCCACTGTTTGTTGAAAAGGTCCGATTATTGATTTACATTTATCGGTTTTGATCCATTTCTATCTAAATTTTGTAGACCTTGAACTTAAAATGTATTTGAGCATTTATTTAATAAGTCAGATTGTGAAACATCTTTTAGATCATGTTTTGCATAGTGCTCTAGCCTCTTCATTGCGCTTTGATTGATGAACTTTCCAAGCATTATCCTCTCTTCAACGTCTAGTTTCTCTTAAAGGTACTTCTATGCATTTATAAGTAATCTGCTTCATTTAAAATGTCTAACTGCAAATCTCTGGTGTAGTGAGTAAACACAAGTATCTACTTCGTCAATAGAGAATACATTTGTCAAGGTGCGACACTACGTATATGAGTAATGAACCTCACCTTTGTCTATTTTAGCTTCGTGGTTTTTGATTTAAGCTCAGAGTTGTTGGACTTTAGATTGGTGTTTTATCTTAGAATGCGGGATCTTAGCCTGGTGTTATTTAATCACACATGACGTTGATAGATCTTAGGTTGTTGTTGTTAGATCTTAGCTAGTATTGTTGGATCCCAACTTTGCACCCTAAGGAAATTAGCTTGTTCTTGTTGGATTTTAGCTTGGTGTTAATGGATCTTATACTGTGTTGCTGTATCTTAGCTTTGTATCGTTAAATCTTAGATTGGGTTGTTTGATCCTAACTTAGAGTTGTTGGATCTTACCTGTGTAGTGTTGGATCTTAGCGTATTGTTGTTCCCTCTTAGCTAGTGTATATGGACCTTAGCCGGGTGTTGTTCGAACGTGTCTTAGGTTGTTGGATCATAGCCTAAAGTTGTTATATCATAACTTGATATTGTTGTATCTTAGATTGCTGTTGGACGTTAGCTAGGTATTGTTGTTTCCTCTTAGGTAGTGTTTATGGATTTTAGCAAGGTGTAACGTGTCTTGGATCTTACGTGTTATATCATAACTTGATCTTGTTGTATCTTAGATTGTTGTTAGACCTTAGCTAGGTATTGTTGTTTCCTCTTAGGTAGTGTTTATGGATTTTAGCAAGGTGTAACGTGTCTTGGATCTTACGTGTTATATCATAACTTGATCTTGTTGTATCTTAGATTGTTGTTAGACCTTAGCTAGGTATTGTTGTTTCCTCTTAGGTAGTGTTTATGGATTTTAGCAAGGTGTAACGTGTCTTGGATCTTACGTGTTATATCATAACTTGATCTTGTTGTATCTTAGATTGTTGTTAGACCTTAGCTAGGTATTGTTGTTTCCTCTTAGGTAGTGTTTATGGATTTTAGCAAGGTGTAACGTGTCTTGGATCTTACGTGTTATATCATAACTTGATCTTGTTGTATCTTAGATTGTTGTTAGACCTTAGCTAGGTATTGTTGTTTCCTCTTAGGTAGTGTTTATGGATTTTAGCAAGGTGTAACGTGTCTTGGATCTTACGTGTTATATCATAACTTGATCTTGTTGTATCTTAGATTGTTGTTAGACCTTAGCTAGGTATTGTTGTTTCCTCTTAGGTAGTGTTTATGGATTTTAGCAAGGTGTAACGTGTCTTGGATCTTACGTGTTATATCATAACTTGATCTTGTTGTATCTTAGATTGTTGTTAGACCTTAGCTAGGTATTGTTGTTTCCTCTTAGGTAGTGTTTATGGATTTTAGCAAGGTGTAACGTGTCTTGGATCTTACGTGTTATATCATAACTTGATCTTGTTGTATCTTAGATTGTTGTTAGACCTTAGCTAGGTATTGTTGTTTCCTCTTAGGTAGTGTTTATGGATTTTAGCAAGGTGTAACGTGTCTTGGATCTTAGCCGGGTGTTGTTGAAATGTGTCTTGTGTTGTTGGATCATAGCCTGGTGTTGTTACATCATAACTTGATCTTGTTGTATCTTAGCTTGTTTTTTCTCTTAGGTAGTGTTTATGGATTTTAGCAAGGTGTAACGTGTCTTGGATCTTAGCCGGGTGCTGTTGAAATGTGTCTTGTGTTGTTGGATCATAGCCTGGTGTTGTTACATCATAACTTGATCTTGTTGTATCTTAGCTTTTTTTTCTCTTAGGTAGTGTTTATGGATTTTAGCAAGGTGTAACGTGTCTTGGATCTTAGCCGGGTGCTGTTGAAATGTGTCTTGTGTTGTTGGATCATAGCCTGGTGTTGTTACATCATAACTTGATCTTGTTGTATCTTAGCTTGTTGTTGGACGTTAGCTAGGTATTGTTGTTTCCTCTTAGGTAGTGTTTATGGTTTTTAGCAGGGTGTTGTAACGTGTCTTGGATCTTGGCCGGGTGTTGTTGAAACGTGTCTTGTGTTGTTGGATCATAGCCTGGTGTTGTTACATCATAACTTGATCTTGTTGTATCTTAGCTTGTTGTTGGACCTTAGCTAGGTAATGTTGTTTCCTCTTAGGTAGTCTTTATGGATTTCAGCAGGGTGTTGTAACGTGTCTTGGATCTTAGCCGGGTGTTGTTGGAACGTGTCTTGGATCTTAGCCGGGTGTTGGGACGTGTCTTGGATCTTAGCCGGGTGTTGGGACGTGTCTTGGGTTGTTGGATTTTAGCTGCTTCTGGTAATTGAAACAAGCTCGATGTTGAATCCTAATACATTTTTGTAGGGCCTATTGATAGACATCTAAAGACTTAATTTTGTTGTTGTTTGCAGAATTTTTAATTTGTTTTGCAGTCATAAATAATAATGTAGATTTAGAGAAACCCATCAGCGTATGCCAATGGAAGATAAGATCCATGGTTCTACAAACTAGCTGATATATTTAGGCTTATATCTAAAACTATAATGACGAAAGTAAAAATATTTGAATTTTGAAGAACAAAATCCTTTCTTTATTTGCTTTCTATATTTTTACTTGATTATTTATGTAATTCTAAGTTTTTTTGCTTTTGAAACTGTATATTATTTTTTGCTGTTGGTTTTTTGAGGGTTTTTATGTTAATGTATGCATAATCTGTCCCTCACAAAGAATGTAATTGTACTAACAACTTACAAACTTATTTCAATTCCTATCTACTAAGATATTAAAAATAAATTTTTGCTTTATAACGGGCTTTCAATAAAACTGACAATACTCAACCCCAATTAGTGCGCTATATCGAGATTATTCTGTAATGTTGAACAAATGGTGTCGCTTCAGTTACGCCCAGAGACATTTGCATCACTTTAATGTTGTTGAAGAATGGAACAACATTCAGCCCCAATTAGTGCGCTATATCGAGATTATTCTGTAATGTTGAACAAATGGTGTCGCTTCAGTTACACCCAGAGACATTTGCATCACTTTAATGTTGTTGAAGAATGGAACAACATTCAGCCCCAATTAGTGCGCTATATCGAGATTATTCTGTAATGTTGAACAAATGGTGTCGCTTCAGTTACGCCCAGAGACATTTGCATCACTTTAATGTTGTTGAAGAATGGAACAACATTCAGCCCCAATTAGTGCGCTATATAGAGATTATTCTGTAATGTTGAAGGAATGGTGTCGCGTCAGTTGCGCCCAGCGACATTTGCGTCACCTTAATGTTGTTGAAGGATGGAACATTACTCAGCCCCAATTAGTGCGCTATATCGAGATTATTCTGTAATGTTGAACAAATGGTGTCGCTTCAGTTACGCCCAGAGACATTTGCATCACTTTAATGTTGTTGAAGAATGGAACAACATTCAGCCCCAATTAGTGCGCTATATCGAGATTATTCTGTAATGTTGAACAAATGGTGTCGCTTCAGTTACACCCAGAGACATTTGCATCACTTTAATGTTGTTGAAGAATGGAACAACATTCAGCCCCAATTAGTGCGCTATATAGAGATTATTCTGTAATGTTGAAGGAATGGTGTCGCGTCAGTTGCGCCCAGCGACATTTGCGTCACCTTAAAGTTGTTGAAAAATAGAACATTACTCAGCCCCAATTAGAGCGCTATATCGAGATTATTCTGTAATATTGAAAAAATAATGTCGCGTCAGTTGCACCCAGCGACATTTGCGTCATCTTAATGCTGTTGAAGGATGGATCAAGAACAATTTGGGGTGACTTGGGCGCAACTGT